>JADRCH010000082.1:319923-348075 GCA_019843965.1 Rhynchomys soricoides | reverse complement strand
AGTGTATTGTGTAGCATGTGTGTGTATGTGTGAATGCATTCAAGTGTGCATATGCATGAGTGTGCATGTGCATGTGCATGCTTGTGTGTGTGTATGTTTGTATGTCTGTGTGTTACATGCTCCAGAAGACTTTGACTGCTAATACTGTTTGGGCATCATGTTTCCTCTATGGAGCATTACAATCCTGTGGCTTAGTTTTAGATTTATGTCAGAAATAAAAATTGATTTGTATACAACTTGAGACTAGAATAGAATTCACCATTAATCCTGGACTTAGGCTCTTTGTTTCCTACCAGGTACCTTTCTGTATGGTACACCAGGTTTACAAAAAAGCCCTATGACTTGGCTGTGGTGGAAAATACCCGTGATCCTAGTATTTGGGAGGCTGAAAGGCAAGAAGATTGTAAGTTGATTCCAGCCTAGACTACATGGTGCAATCTAACTTAAAAGAAAAATAGGAGAGAGGGAGAGAAAGAGAGCGTGAGAGAGAGAGAGAGAGAGAGAGAGAGAGAGAGAGAGAGAGAGAGAGGAAACCATAATAAAAGAAACACTGTCACTCAGAGGACTATGAAGTATTTAGCGTCAATGTACAAGGAGGTATTACTTGGCTTAAAATGCTCTGTTGAAGCTTTTAGTATTAAAAACGATACCAGGAAACTTCTGTAACAGTGGTTCACAAACTCTAATGTGGGAGGAATTTATTTAGACCCCAACTCTGGAGATTCTAATTTTTGGGGCTTTAGCCACTTGTATGTTAAAAAGCATGTGAGGTGGTTTCCAGTGCACAGTCAGGTTTGCACTGCTCAGGGCTACATCCAACCCCAGACGTTGTGGATATGCCCCTCATAAATGGCAGATCATGGTCCTGACAGCACAATGTAATACTTATGGGAATCAGATAATAGGACCACCAAGGCCACATGCTAAGTGATTCTCATGTCATTTGTCTGATATGACACTTTCATAACAGCATTTTTGGTAAAATCTTTAGTGGATCCAAATTTGAAGGTGAAGCTTAAGAAAACAGATCAGTCCCTGAAAGCCTCATGGGTTGACTTTGCATCTGGATTAAAACAGGAGGTCCAATGAAAGAATTCTGATTGCCTCTAAGCCATCTAGGAATAAACAAAAGCATGATTCCTTCATGAAATATAATAAATCCTTCCATGAAAGCAACATGGTGATAGTCATACATTTGATGATTAACATATAGTCCACTATTTGAGAGTCATTTTAAAAAATATATAAAATATAATTATGGAGACAAGAGATGAAAGTGACTGGCCAGCTCATGGAATTATGAAATCAGATTGAGGGAGAGAAAACAGATTCTAAGCCAAATTAGTTATAATTCAGGTGATGGACTTGGTTTCTTTCTTTCTTTCTTTCTTTCTTTCTTTCTTTCTTTTTTTTACAAGTTTTTTTTTTAAGATAATTATACTTTAATTTGAAAGAATGGAGGTGTAGACATGGGACTTGTGGAGAAGAGATTCTTTACCTTGTAGATGGAAGTGGAAAGCAATGACAACTTCACATACATATATGAGTACAGGCACAGGCATACACATAGACACACATACACATAGACACACATGCACATAGACACACATACACATAGACACACATGCACATGCACACACACTGATATACACACAGGCACATGCACATACACAAATACACAATCATGCACACACACACAGGCACATGTACACAAATACAGATACAGGCATAGGCACACACACGTATATACATATAGGCACATGTAAACTCATTTTACATATATACACAGATATATGCATAGACATACACAACACAATTATATCCATATGCACAAACACACACACACATACACACACACACACACACACACATACACTAAACACATACAGGCATCCATACACAGATATAAAGCAAACACTTCAGTGTTAGATCACATGCCAACCTGTGTGTTCAATAGGAATATTAAAACAACCTACTGACTGAGCCCTAGTTGTTGGCCTTCATTGTAGTGAAAGTGAGAGCTTCCTGTACAGAGTTCCTGGTACTCCGTGTCAACATGTTGTTTGTCCAAATGGGAAAGGCCTTAGCTCTTACACTTTGCCCACTTAGTTGGAAGCCATATTGCATCTACCACTTGAGAATTCATTGAGCTGAGAATGATTTCTTGATATCAGGCAACTGTAATTTCTTATCAGAGATAGTGATAGTGATAGAGATAGAGGGAGAGGGAGAGGCAGGGGGAGAGAGGACAGAGAGACAGACACAGAAAGAGACAGATGACAGAGAGACAGAGACAGAGAGACAGAGACAGAGAGATATGCTTGTATATTTGCATGTGTGCATATATCTATGTGTGCCTGCCTATATTTGTGTGGGGTTGGGTACATCTGGGGGTATGTTGGGGTGTCATCTTCAGGAACACCTACTTTGACTCCCTACTTTGACTTAGTAACTCTCCTTGCTGTGACGCATATCAGGTAGGCTAGACTGACTCTCTAGTGTATATTAACCATCTCACTGTGTCTGACTGACTGACCACAGTTGGGCTGAAAAGCTTGCTTCACATGCTCCACAAGTTGATGTGGGTAGGGACTGGACTTTGGCTTTCATTCTTGCACATCAAGTACCTTACCAAATGAACAGTGTGTCCAGCCCCACTAATGTATGACTTTGCAACTGAAAACAATACTTACTCAGTGTCTATACTTTCTACTAATCCAAGGCCTTCTGGGAAATCACTGTGACCTCCATCACTCTTTGCTATCTTGATTGTTCTATAGCTCTTTGACTATCTCACAAAAATGAAAATTATTTAGTTTTTCCCTATTTCTCATCTTGAGATCACATGCTGTGGGATACTAGGAATGGATCTTTTTAAAATTTTGCTTTACACTAATCTAAGAAACTACACTGCATCTAACACTCAATAAATATTAAAGATGCTGTTATCTCTATACATATAAAATAAATTTATTTAATGTCACCCAAAGGAGTAAATAATGACTTCCTCGGCTCTTGCATATTACTTTTGGGAATAGTCACTTTAATATTTGTGTTTCCCCTTCCTAATTTACCGCTAGTAAATTAGGTACGCTGATTTTATGGGTGTCCTGACCTCTTGAATGGCTTACTCTACCTCCCTCAGAAAAGCTGGATCATTTTCCATGTGCATTTTATATTTGAGAAATATCAAATACTGCCTAAAGGGTACTTATTTTGCAGTCATTTTTCTTATAACACTGGTTAGAGGAACACAAATTTCTTCCAACTTAACTGCTGAGCCATCTCTATGTTCACAGATGTTTTTATTTATTTTTGTAACAAGGAATCCAGCAAACTACTAACCTTAAAACAACTAACTCAGTCCTGTTAATGCACCCACTTCTCTGACAATGCTATTACTCTACATACTTAATCTCACTTAGCCTCAGCTCCTAACACTGCTTCCTTGGGTGTGAAATTTTCTATATAAGCATCTGGAAAATAACCATATTATATTTGGCAATGGTTTAGAAAGGAGTATTTCTCATCAAGGAGTCTTCTGTTGAACACAAATGGGGAGGTCTTCAGAGCTTTGCTCATAGTCATTAAGTACATCATGGTCAGCAGGGTGTGGTCTGTGGTTGGAGCACATCTGGTGTGGTTTGAAAGAGAAATCTCCCCTTGTAGGCTCATATGTTTGAACACGCGTTCCTCAATTCGAGGTACTGTTGAGGAAGGGTATAAACTCTCTAGGAGGCAGAGCTCTATTGCAGAAAGTGGGTCACTGGGGTAGGGCAAGAGACTTTGTAGTCCAGATCCACTTTCCATTCACTCTAATTTCTGAATGCAGACACAATATGACCAGACATGTGCATGCTTCTCTTTCCCAGGCATGGTGAACTGTATTCTTCCAGAGCTATAAAACCAAATGGACATTTTTTCTCCATTAGTTGCTTTTGTCATAGTATCTTTATCATAGCCCTGAGAAATGACTAAGGCAGCTTTATAAATAAACTGATAGCTAGGAGCTGTCTTCTGACCAGAGTTCCTATGGCTGGGCACTAAAACTCCTTCTGAAGAGTGATAGTTCTCAATTACATCATACATGGACTTTCTTGTTTTCAACCAATGGGGTCTTTTATGTTTCTTCTAAAAAACATCTACATTTGAAGCATTTCATATGTATGTGCATATATATATATGTGTATATGTGTGTGTGTGTGTACCATTTGTACATATGGTAAAAATATGTACAAAGAAGATAGAGAGATACTTTTCATCGCTGTTCTCTTGATGGTAATATTTAATGAATATCTTATGTAATGACCTTACCTATGATATTAACAATGCTAGAATTACCTTAACTAACCCCACAGTTCTCATTCAACTTATGTGAATTGTTTAAATGATTCTCCTTTTCTGTTTTTAATTACTTTTAATTTTATAGTCCAATTGTTGTGCCCCTTCTTGTTCACCCTCCCATAGTTCCTCATCCCTCCTGTCTTTAAGAGGATGTGTCTAATCCCTCCACCCTTGTTAGGCCTCCCCACTCCCTGGGTCCTCAAGTATCTCAAGGGTTAGGCTAGTCTTCTCCCACAGAGGCCAGACTAGGCAGTCTTTTGCAGTGTGTATGTCAGGGGCCTCGACCAGCTAGTGGATGCTGCCTAGTTGGTGGCTCAGTGTCTGAGAGATCTCAGAGGTCCAGGTTAGTTGAGACTGGTGGTCTTTTGATGGAGTCACTCTCTTCCTCAGCTTCTTCTAGCTTTTCACTCATTTAATCACAGGGATCCTTGACTTCTGTCCAATGGTTAGGTGTAAGATTCTGTGTCTGTTTCAGTTAGCTTCTTTTTGGGCCTCTCAGAGGACAGCCATGCAAGGCTTCTGTCTATAAGCACACCATAGTGTCAGGCCTTGGAGCCTCCCCTTGAGATGGAACTCAAGTTGGGCAGGTCACTGGACTGCCTTTCCCTCAGTCTCTTCTCCATTTTTGCCCCTGCAGTTCTTTTAGACTGGAACAAATCTGTGTCAGAGTTTTTGACTGTGGGATAGCAACCCATCCCTCCACTAGATACCCTGTCTTTCTATTGGAGGTGGACTCTACAAGTTCTCTCTCCCCATTGTTGGGCATTTCATATAAGGTCACCTCCCATTGAGTCCTGGGAGTCTCTCAACTCCCAGATGTCTGGCACTTTCTAGAGAATTCCCTCACCTCTCCCTTCCCCCCAGGTTGCATATATCCATTCATTCTGCTGACCCTCAGGGCTTCTCTCTTGTCCCCTCCCCCATACCTTATCATGTTCCCCTTTCTCTTCCCCTCCCCTCTCTCACCCAGGTCCCCCCTCCCTCTGCCTCCCATGATTGTTTTCCTCTTTCATGGTGCATCTACTTGTCTGGAGTCTGCATTTTACATACATGTGAGATCTGTAAAAGAACCCATACATAAACTGTTTGAAATATAAAAATATTAGGTTCATGATTGTAAATGAATGAGACAATAAAACTTCCCAAGGTTTGTCTATGTTTAATCCGATTCTCAGTGTCACACACAAAATTCGTATTTGAGTTGTTCACCATTTGATTAGCAGTGGATATGTGGAAATATATCAGTTCTGAGCCTCTCTTGGCATGGATAATGAAAAGCAAACAGATGGAAACTAGTTTCTTTTCTGCTTTAAATTTCATTTTGAAGTTTGTGATTGTTCTGATTTAGTAAAGAATGGGAGGATTTTTTAATAGAGAGAAGTGGTGTATACAGAAGTTTAGGACTGGCATAGCTAGACAGAGCTCTACCAGTCAACTACCAGAGAAAATTCACTTAAATGCTCATCTGAATAAACTAAGAAAGCCTTAGAACGATACATTTTTTTTTCTTCTGTGGATTTTTGTTTGTTAAAGGCTTGATACTTGCTTTGCTTTACTGCAGTCATTTATTCATTCACTTTGTAATATGTTCATAATAATAATGTAAAAAGTTCATAATCATAAGAATTGCTACTGTGATAAAAGGATGTGGATTTAGAAATAATAAGTCAGAATAAAATGTAGGTTTCCATTTTAAGTCATATAAAAACTGTAGGAAAGATAATTTCTTTTAAAAATTGATAATTAAAAACACAGTTGGCTTAGTTAATTGACATATCAGAATTATATCTATTATATTTTTACTGTTGATTTATATGATGTGTTCAGGGTGCAGATTCTGTTTAATTTTTTTATTTTTTTGTGTGTATTTTATTTTTTGTGTGTGCATTCATGTGTGTGTGCATGTATGCCTGAGTATTTGTTTATGAATATGTGTGCAAATTTGTACAGACCCCAGAAGAGGGAGTCAGTTCCTCTGTAACTGGAGCTATAGGCAGAGAGCTACTTCATGTGAGTGCTGTTAACTGAACTTGGATCCTAGGCAAGTTCAGGAAATGTTCTTAATTGCTGAGCCATCTCTTCAGGCCCCCATCGTGCCAGTTATTTTCAGAGGATGTTTGACCATGATTCTTTTACTTCACAAACTACAGAGCAATACTTTTATTTTTACTTCAAAATGAATAGGTTTTTTTTCATGTGTATACATTTCATCTAAGTATAGATATGTTGGGATTTTATGGACTCCATCTAGAAAGCTTTGTGTTTTCTAGAGAATAATGGCTAAAGGGGAATGAGATTTTTAACTTAAGACTGATAATGTCTTGGGTGAAAAAGATTAAAGGAAGGAGCAGGAAAAAGTCCAGAGCTCTTCCTGCAGCCACTAGCCTCATAAGGGTTTAAATTCTCCTTCGAATGATTAATTGGCAAGTTAGCCTTCAAAGACTAGCAGAAATAACATCCGAAGGTTTTGTTTATGTTTTGTTTTCTTCTATCTTGGAAAGTCAATAACACATATCAAAATTAGTCAAAGGATTTTAGTGTGCATATTGCATTATATTAGATAATGGTTGTTTACCTTTTAATGATGAAAACCCTGTTGATACTAAAAGACACATTGAAAACCATGCCCTATTAAAGGAGCTATTTATCAGATAATTTGTATGTGTATCAGTTTATGCTACAGTCTTCATTACTTATACTAAGATATAGACTAAGTTTAGTTTTATTTGGGAAAATTGTTTTCTTAGCTCCAAGTGTCAGTTAGGTGACACCTTCGGTTAACATTTTCCACATGATCTACAGTCACATGAGAATAGCTTCTAACCCTCCATCCTTTTTTTTCCAGAACAAGTATCATCTTTTTGATACCCCTCATTTGTAGCATCCTAATTGATGTGGCTGCTTCTGAAGTACAGTATTGGTGATCACTATGTGGCTTTAGATTTGGTAACTTGTTTATTATGTACATGTTTAACATCACAACGATCATGTATTTCAACTTTTTGTTGGGGAATGTATTATTTATCTGTGTGTATGTGTGTATGTGTGCAGTTGCACACATGCTTGAGCCTGCTTGGGGTACTCCCGTGCTGGCATGTATGGTGTGCATATGGAATCTAGAAGTCAAGCTAAGTGTTGTTCCAAATTCACTTTTTTCCCCCTCAGATAGAATTATTTTTACCTGAAAGTCTCAAATTTGGTTAGAATGGTCTCAGATTTCAACTCAAACATTTGATATCCCATCTAACCTAGGTATTATTATATTATTATTTTCTTCCTTGTTTCAGTCCTTTGCTCCTTGGATTATGTAGATTATGATCTCTACTTTCTCTTCTTCCTGCCACAGAAAAATGCTGACCCAGGCAAACTGTCCTGTCTTATGTGGTAAACATTTAAAAAACAAAACAAAACAAACAAACAAAACAAACCTTTAAAATGTAGCTTCCTCCCTAGTTTGTCACCTCAAGACCTTGCTGCTTTCTCTCTTTCTACTTCATGTTTCTTTGTATTGTCATTATCTGTGTCATGGACCATCTTGAAATAAAGTCAGAAGATATTTATGATTCACAGGTCCATAATGTAACTGCAGATATGTGCCAGTGTAGCCAAATCATGCATAGCTTTTTTTGACATGCACGAAATCCATTTAAGGGTGCTATGCAAGGGATGTGACTGTAAATGTCTTTCTTCCATGTTTCAGATTGCGTTAGAAATATTTTCAATGCTGTAATAAGGTACTTGAGATGATTAGCCTATAGCATGAACACATTTGCATAAAGCTTCCAGCCCTTGATTGAGCAGACTTGTTCCTTTTAAAGTTCTATTGTGAGTGCTAGATGGTAGTGGCAGAGATTGCACGGAGGAGCAATAGGTGCCTTTTATGGCTGGGAAACACTAAAAAGAAGAGAGATCTAGAATCCCTCACTCTCCTTAAGGTACATACCACCATTGACCTAAGGAACTCCAGGACTCCCACATCATATTAAATCTTTGTTCCAAAGGCTGCATCCCTTCCATTAGGACAATGTTGTGGCTCAAGGCATCAACACATTTTCAAAAGCATTCAAGATCTAGATTATAGTACACAATAACACACCTACTTGTAATTATTCTTAAAATCCTTTACACACTATCGAGAGGTCACTCACACTATCTGGTATAATAACTGAAGCTTTGGTTCCAAACAAGAAACTTCACACAACATTCTGAGCAGGGCTATTGTCATCTAAGTCATACAACCTTAGGCTAAGATGTCTACATTATCAAGACACTGTGGTTTATAAACCTGGTGAAGGAAGAGGTGAGATTCCATTCACTGGCCATGTGGCCCATCCTCACAGTGGCATGAACACAGACATCCGATCTTTTCTTCAAAGATCTCTTTTTCTTTCAAAGATTGACTCTGCCGCTCAATTTAACTGAAAGAGACAGTGAAAGTGTGCTCAGAATGATGTTTCTGCTCTGTTAACCCAGAAAATCTGTGCTTGGTGCATCATCTGGATTTCCCTCTGCTGCTTTGGGAGATTTGCTCTGCTGTTTATCTCAGGTTTTTCCTCCTATAAAACTTAAACCAAACCAAAATAGAAATACTTTCCTTTACCATTCTATGCTTATCAAAATCCCATTTTATTTATCATTCTTTCTGGCCCAACCACATATGTTTTTTTGTTTTTGTTTTTGTTGTTTGTTTGTTTGTTTGTTTTTTAAAAAAACTGTTGCAAACTCAGTACTTACAGCATTCCATTCTATGGTCTAATGTATCTTCATATTTAATTTTACACAAATAAGATCAATTTGAGTATGGCTATTTGCAGTGTGTGTATGTATGTGTGTGTGTGCGTGTGTGCCTGTGTGTATATGTCTCTGTGTATGAGTTTGTGCGTACTGTTCTCTCTCTCTCTCTCTCTCTCTCTCTCTCTCTCTCTGTGTGTGTGTGTGTGTGTAATAGAATGAAGGAGATAGGAGTAACATCTGAAAGTAGGTTTGACAGTTCAGTAACCCAAGAGAAGGGATAGGCAGCAGAAATATTAATGTAGATGAATGACTTATCCCAAGGCTTCCTTTGGGAATAGCTTAAAGTTCAGATAAAATGGTAAAGCAGAAGTAAAGTAAGCAATATGCTTCAAAATATCAGAGATGTTTCACAATAGAAAAAATCCCTTCTGTCAGATAAATATTGGAAGGAAACTCAGTCATGTACATTTTAGTAAAAAAGAACCATCTTTCATCCTCTTCCTTTGTCTACTCTTAATATGGAGCTATGTGTTTCATGAATAAAACAATGACTGGTTTGTCAAGTCTTTGATTTGAATGGAAATGTTTTGACAATGACTTTCCAGGTCTAATTTACACAAGTATTTCCCTGGGATTTATCTTCAGAGGAATTGGAAAAATGTGTTTAAATTAATACTCATGTAAAAAACCCTTGCTCAATTTGAAAGCTATTTGTTGATAAATCATGGTACCAGACACTTCTGAATACTGCATATAAATATATGTATATACACACTCACACACTATATATACACACACATATATATATGTAATAATTTCCCCATGAAAGATAGATTTTTTATGTCTGAGAAATGAATTTGGGTCAGTATTAGAAAAGCAATATTTCCTTTAAACTAAATAATATTTTAACTGAAAGTGACTCTCTCTCTCTCTGGCCAAGCCAAAGCAATTTGAAACAGTCTGCTCGATAAGTGCCTTCTGTGAAGAGGCCAATTTCCTGGTTATGTTGGCTTTCAATAAATTAAGAAAAAACTACTTTCAAGGAAGGTGATGTATTTCTAAAATGAAATAAAAATAACAAAGAAAAGTGATATCTATTACCTCAGGGAGCCCAAGCAAAGGGAATTCTTTATAATTAAGTTTTCAATGTAGAGATGGTATGTATATTTTCTAATTTATTCTCTTCCTTTCAAGGGTGATCTGTTTTATGAACCTGAGACAAATGTAGCCCCATTTTTTATTTATTCTCTGGAGCTGTAATCTGCTTTCTCACAAGGTCTCCAGACTTTACCTTTCATTCTCTGGAGCTGTAATCTGCTCTCTCTCACAAGGTCTCCAGACTTTACCTTTTGTATCTGTGCCAAGAGATGTTCAACAAGCAAAGCGATCACAAAGCTTCCCCCAGTCTGTTGACATCTGTGTCCATATCAGTGTATTTATCCAACTACTATGTATATCTAATCTTAATTCTGATATGAATTGTATTGACAAGTATTATAGTTTTTAATTTTTCAATGTTGTATTTTATCTTCTAGTCATGCATGTGTTTGTGGCTGTGTATGTACATGTAAATGTAGGTGGCTGTAGAGGCCAGAAGAAGGTGTTGGATCCCTTGGAACTGGAGTAATAGATGGTTGTACTACACAACTTGGGTGCTAGGAGCAAAATTCCAATTATATGAAAGAGCATTATGTATTTTTAACAGTCAAGTAATGTACCTACTCCTGCTTTATAGTCATGCTGGCTTCTCTTATGTCACCTAGATACATGCTAGTGTTTTCTAAAAGGAATAGAAGAAATTATCCAGGTATAAGGCATTTTCTTGATTAGAAGGTCTACCCCATTGTGGGTGGATCCATTCCTGACTGTTGACCCTAGGTTCTACAAGAAAGCAGGTTGAGAAAGCCATGAGGAGCAAGCTAGTAAGTAGCACCCCTCCATGGGTCTGCATCAGCTCCTGCCTCTAGGTTCCTGCCCTACTTGAGTTCCTGTTCAGACTTCCTTCAGTGATGAACAGTGAAGTGGAAATGTAACATAAATGAACCCTTTCCTCCACAACTTGCTTTTTGCCATTGCTGCAGCAATAGAAACCCTGTACTAGACAATAGTATTTAAAAGAGACAAGTTGGGAGATGTGGGTTTGGCTCAGTTGGTAACATGCTTCCTTTGGAAAGGATAAGGACTTGAGTTTGATACCAGAATCTACATAAGGATTCCAAGTATGGTGATACTCCAATGCCAGAGAGTTGGAGATGAGAGGATATCTATGTCTTTCTTACTAAGAGATTAGCCTAATTACTGATTTTGATGTCCTGGTGAAAGACCTTGTCTCAAAAAATATTTAACACCTTTCCTGAGGAAAACTACATTGAGGCTGACTTGTGGTCTATACATGTGCACACATGTGCATACAATGCACATTAATCAGTATGTGCATATGCATGTACACCCATGTACACACACATGCACTTAGCCTCTCCTAACACACACAGACTTAAATGGGAATATGGTATTTCCTGACTTGACAGTCAGTTCAGGTCAAAACTACGTCTCATGTTGGAAAATAGAGTTTAAACCAGTGAATGATTCATGCTTTATAATAGGAATAACTGACTAATTACCAGAACTTATTTCTTTAAAATTTTCCAGAACAGAGAATTTAATTAATTCATTATTTATTCATTCATATATATATATATATATATATATATATATATATATATACATATATATATTTCAAATAACAAACATCAAATGTCTACTCCTTAAATGACACTTGGAAATTAAAATAATTCTAAAAACATACAGCCAGTAATGATTATTCAACAAAGATCGTTAAGGTATGTTGTTACTGTGAGCACTATATTGGAAACATGAAGTTGTTTATCCTGTCAATGCATTCTCTCTCTCTTTTTTTTTTTTTTTTTTTACTGATTTTTTGATCCCTTTTTAATATACTTGCAACAAAATATATTTTATTTTGTTGAAGTCAGAGGACAATTTGTGGGAACTGCTTCTCTCCTTCTATCACATGAGTCAAGATTTGGAAGCAAACCACCTACATGTACCTACTCTTCTACTATGTTTGTCTCCTATAAGCCAATTCTTGATAATAAATAACTATGTGCATACACACACACACACACACACACACACACACACATACATATATACATGGGGATATACATGATGCAGTATGTATTTCTAAAATAATTTCTGACATAATCAATAACCTAAACACCTAGATTAAAAGCTAACTATTTAATGCTACCATCAGCTCTTGTAAAATTGGGTGAAATGAAGAATATGTAAGATGTTCTGTTGTCCTCATAATTAAAGTCAAATTCTACCATTGTCCAGATATCCTTTGGGCTTGGCACAATCGGGAATCCTCCCTTTACTAACATGGCTTCCTGTTCTCTGACATTTAACCCCCACATGCCTCTGTGTGCAGAATGTCAGGTAGCCTTATTTAAGATTGCAGGTTCAACTTCCTTTCTCTTGATAAGAAACAATCGAGTTAGTACTTGAGATTCCTGGAATTCGTCTCCATGCTAATGAGGCATCTCAGTACCTTAAGCCTTCAGCCAATGACCTTTGCCCATCCTGGATATTCCTACCTCTTGTCCTCAAAACTATATAATCTGAGTCACCTCAATTAAAAGTGATCTGTCTCCCCAGAGCTGGTCCCACAATGTACCCACAGGGCTTCTGAACCCCCTCCCACCCAGACCCCTTAGACTGATATTAGCTGGCCAACAATCCTGGGGGCAGAGAGGGTCACAATGTTTTCTACTATGGCGTACAATGTACAGTTTACAGGATTACTATTTATGCATTTATAACTGACAGTCTTTTCTCTTGTCATGGTTTTAGAAAGCACTAGTTCCACGAAAGTGAATTTATTGAGATAAGCACTTTTTTTTTTTTTTTTTTTTTTTTTAAATTTTAGGTATTGGAACTTTCTGAAGCACAGATTATAAAATTGAAAACACTTTCAAATCTCTACTTACAGTGCATTCACCCTGTTGAAAATATATGATTCCCACTGGGTTAATTGCTATGATATTGTTGTTAAGCTCCAAACATGATTACTATACTTTGTTGTAGTGTTGCTGGGACTCTGGAAATCATAGGCTCCCCTTGCTACAACTATTGAACTTTACCAAATAGGTACACTGGGGGATAATGGTAGAAGATGAGAGGGAAAAATGGGGTTTTCAAGTTTTACCTTGTTACAGCAATCCCAGGATTGGGTCTGCCTCTGGGATAATTTGTTCAAACCTCTGTTCTCTTCCAATCTCAGGTTCTGCCCATTTGAGGCTGTTTAGATTTGTGAATTCCAGTTCCAGTTTCTTTTTTTTAAAAAATTGGATATTTTATTTATTTATGTTTCAAATGTTAATAAACCCCTTTTCGGTTTCCCCTCTGCAAACTCCCTGTCCCATCCTCCTTCTATGAGGGTGTTCCCCACACACCTACCCCCTCCTGCCTCACCACTGTAGCATTCCTCTAGTCTGGGGCATCAAGCCTTCACAGGGCCAAGGGCCTCCTCTCCCATTGATATCAGATAGGTCCCCTTTAGCTCCTTCAGTCCTTCTTCTAACTCCTCCATTGGGGTCCATGTGCTCAGTCCGATGGTTGGCTGAGAGCCTCTTCATCTGTATTAGTTAGGATCTGGGATCCATCCCACATGTAGACACCAAACCCAGATGCCAAGAAGTGCTTGCTGACACTTCAGCTGATACAGCTATCTCCTGAGAAGCAATTTCAGTTTCTTATCTCCACATTTCGAGCCTCTTGACAAACATTTTTTTTTCTCCCCAACCTTCTATTTTTGTTCCAGCTCTAGAGAATAAGCATCATCCTGAGGTCTCTATGTCTTGATTCAGAGTTTCCTAAATTATTTTTTAATAGGGATGGTTGCATGGCTTAGCATTAAGACCAATTGCTGATCTGGAAGACTTGATTGGGTTCCAAGAACTTATATCATGTGGTTCATAATCTCTCTTACCTATCTTATTTGGGGATCTGATGTCTTCTTCGGGTGTCTGTGGGCATCTTTGTGTACACTTGCATATACCTACACACAGACACATGTACATCAATAAAAATCTTTAGAAATAATTTGAAACCTCTAAGATGTATGCCCTGGAACTGACCTATTTTAGACACCAAAGACAGCTATATATTTAGAAGTGCTAGGCCAGGAGAGATACTTTTCACTCATTGTTCATTCACTCATTCATTCATTCTGTCTGTCTATCTATCATCTATCTATCTATCTATCATCTATCTATCTGGCTTCCCATACTGTTTTTTATATTGAATTGTCATTATTTTGTGCTCTATTGTTCAGTATAGAAGAGTTTCAATGACAGAAACTCATGCCCATTTATCTTTTGATAATGGACAAACCTAATTCATTGCATTTTTCTGTGATGTTGGATATCTTTTAATATACATATCTTGTTTGGAGAAATGTCTATTCAGGTTCGTTACTCAAGTTTTGATTAGATGATTTGCTATTGAATTATAGGGATTTTTAAATAGATTGTAGATATTAATCCCATATGGTTTGAAAATGTATTTCCTTCCAGGTTATATCTTGTATCTGAATTCTATTGCCTGTTTGTTGTTGTTGTTTATTTGTTTATTTTTGTGCACAAAAGCTGATCAGTTTGGTCTAATATCATACCTTTATTTATGTGTGTGCTGTCTTTTTTACAAGTGTCAGACCTAAGAATTGATGAATAGACCAAGTCCAGAATGTTTTTCCCTGGTGCTTTCTTTTAAGAATTTTACTGCTCCTGGTCATATGTTTAAATATTTAGCCCATTTGAGCTTATTTCCAAAAATTTTTCATGCAGGAGGAGTTAAAGGTTCTAAACCTTTTGGCTGTGCTTGCAAGCCCCAGTTTGACTTCTGTCTCCCCTCACAGGATGCTCAGCAAGAGGAAGCCCTGAAAGCTGGCCAGTTTAATATTTATGCAAGCTAAGGGGTAGGGCTATTTCCTGATTCCATTTATGCAGTAGGAATAAGCACACAATTCACAAACTTTCTTTTCAGAATATCTCCCTCAGTATGTATCTACTATAAGTGAAAGTTACATAATTATAAGATGAAACTTTGTTTTTAATACTGTAGGGAGATAATTTATCCCACATAAAACAACCTTTCGACTGAAATAATTCTTAAATATTACATATCAGTGTCACAGTTTGGATTACATATAGGTATCAAAGTCATATTGTGTACCATATTTTAGCATAAAGGTGATCATTGAAAACAAATACATTAAAGATTCTTTAGATTAAGGTTTTTACTTCATCATGTTATTTTTCATGAACTCTGTTGAAAATGTAGATGAATGAGGGACTACAAAGAACAAATTTGTTTTCTAGGGAATGTTGTGATTGACTCTGAAATTTCCTCACTTGTTTCTGGCAGTTTTATTAGTGTATTGTGGCCAGTGTCACAGAGTGGTTTTCCATATCATATGCACCCACCATGCTTTATTTACTTGTAACTCAGGGAGTTATATTACTGTGTATTTTCTTAGAACAGAATGAAATGGAAATTTAAAATATTTGTGCACATGAATGTGTGTGTATGTGTGTGTGTGTGCATGCATGCATGTGTGCCTGTGTGTGTGTGTGTGTGTACAGATGTACCACAGTTTTATATGTGGAAGTCAGAGGATAACTAGGATGAACTGATTCTCTCCTTCTACCATCTGCACTATGGGTATTAAACTCACACTTGGCAAATGGAGCCACACCCTGGCCCAGAATCTATACTTATACAATAATGTAATAAACTAAATGGTTACTGGATTAACAGTCAAAATATTGAACTAGTTGATGTATAGTTTCAGTAATAACAACAGGATATTTTAGTACTACATTTTTATCTTTTTTATTATTGTTATGTCATATTTGAATCTTTCAAGTCTTTAAAAACCTCTGACACATGTCTTCACACATGTTACACTGCTTCAATAAAATGCCCAAGGCTCCATAACTTATAATGCAAGTGGGTTATTCAGTTCATACTTCTAATGTTTTGATTGGTTGAAAAGTATAGTACATTGAAAAGTATAGTAGTGGTGTCTCAAAAGGGGCCCCTGAACAGATCCTAAACATTTAGGTCAAGTTGGAAGAAAAGAAACTGAATGCAGAAATGGTCACAGTGGGGCTACATTCAAAGCCCTTTGTGGTTTGCATGTTGGCTCCACAAATGGAGGATTTTGAAAGTACAGATCTGACTAGAATTTCATCCCTGGTTTTCAAAAGATGGATAGAAAGACCAAATTCTATCTAAAGGTTATTCTCTGACCATTTATCCCACAACATACAAATATCTAAATAACAAACACACAAACATACACAGACACACACAGACACACACAGACACACACACACACACACACACACACATACACACAGGAGAGAGGAGAGAGAGAGAGAGAGAGAGAGAGGCAGAGACAGAGAGACAGAGACAGAGACAGAGAAAACATGGAAGTACTTCTGATATTTTAATTGTTTTTGAGAATTTAATGCATGTGAACTATGATATATTATCATATCTATCCCCCACTTACCCTTATAGCATGTCCATAACCTTGGATATACTGATATTAATATAGCTGTCATATTTAGGGCTGAGCACCCAATCTCTTATTACCATCTATGAGTCTATCCATTGATTGTTGTCCTCTGCAAAATGAAGCTACTCTGACCAGGGCTGACAGTAAGCCAGGCCTCTGAGTATAAACATAAATACTTCGAAGGCTATTTGACAGCATGGCCACTTAGGAACATAATAACAGCAGGCTCTATTCTAGGTTCTTTAGCCATGGGGATTACAGTTCCAGGCATGAAATGCCCTCATGTGGAACCAACAGGTCTCAAATGCGATCGGAAAGTAGTTAGTTACCCCACAATAGTATTGGACCAGTAAGCACACCTTACTTAAAAGGTCAGTATTGCAGCACATCTGAACAGACAGCACTGGGTAAGAATATTGACATCAGTTTTACTCAGCAGCCTGTACAACACCTTTTGGCACAATGAAAGCTAGCCTGCACCAGAGGCTGTTTTCTGGTAGGTTGGTGATGCATTCTCTATGTGCTGCAGCTAGTGAGTACCTGGTGTCTGTAATGATAAAGTCTTATCACATAGTGACACTGGATAAGCAAGAGCAATGGTAATAGCCAGTGTAATTTTGGAGACCTCTATAGCCTCCTGGACTCATAGGTAGGCTTTGCATAACTATATTGTAATTTTTATTTAACAACACAAGTCTTCTGGGAGGGACATTATCTATCCATGCAAGGTAAATATTGTTTGAACTCTGTTTTTAAAGCATATTTTGAAATTAACTCACTGTTAAATTTCCATAAGAATTTTTTTATTTTAAAAATAGATCACTTTGTTAATTCCTCTTTCTCCCCTTCCTTTCCCCAGCCCCTCAGCTTGCTTCCTGCTTAGTTCTTTAAAATTTAAGCAGTATTTGTTCCTCTTTAACTCACATTAACTTCCATTTGGGTTGTGAAATAGTAAGGTTCCACATGGATTCTTTTACCTTCATTTTTTAATTTTAGTTTTGAGATTAGAACATTACAATTATTCTCCATCCCCTTTCCTTTCTCTGAACCATTCTATACAGCCTTCCTCACTCTCCTTCAAATTCATGGCCTTTCTTTCCACTTATTGTTATTATATACATCTATGTATGTACATATATATTCTTAAGTATAACTTGTTGAGTCTCAATAATGTTATGGTATGTGTGTTTTCAGGACTGTCCATTTGGCACTGAACAGCCAGTTGATGTTCTGGGGAGGGTACCTTTCCCACTCCCAGATTTCCTCTGTTACTTGTAGCTCTTTTGTCCAATTTAATCCTCAAGGTCTTCTCCCCCCCCCCCATCCATTCTCCTACTCCCTTCAGGTTAACCTTTTCCTTCATCTCATACTTTATTCCATGACCCCCCTTCTTGTTAAAGTTGTCCAAGTCTATATTAGTTACTTTTCCTTTTTTGTAATAAAGTACTATAATCAAAAGCACTGCAAAGAAAAAAGGTGAGGGTAGTTTACTTGGCTTATACTTCTAGAAGATTCTTGGCTTATGCTTCCAGAAGGTTAGCATTCAAAATGGTGGAAAATGTGTGGCAGCAGAGAGGAGCATAAAGATGGGTTATCACATTTTCATCCACATAGGAAGCAGGGAGAGAGAAAGCAGGAAATAGGGAGAGGGCCATAAACCCTCAAAGCCTGTCCCTACTGTTGTACTTAAAAAGGTCCCATAGTTTCAGTAAACAGTACCAGCCGCTGGGGACCAAATGTTAAAATAGATGTGCCCATGGGGAGAATTCTCATTCAAACCACCACAGAGCCCCATAATAGGCTTTTATGTCTAGCTCAAATATTTAAGTACTCTATATTAGGATTGCCCCATTATTGCTCTACATCCTAGGTATATTTAGCCATTCACAATATGTGAAAAAACGTAAGAGAAACAATATTCTAATGTTTACTTGTGGGATGTGATGGGGACTCTCTATGTATATGTCAGAGTTGGTCATAATTAAGATTTATCTTACACCATCCCCTATCCTTTCTTAGGCTGCATGCAGAACAGATGCTAAGCACTTCTCAAATGGATACAAACAACTCTGTAATGTTGCTAGGTGATGTGGCAGATGTTCCAGGATGAGTTCATGAAATGAAAGATTCACATAAATTAGAGTATGGAGAGATGATAGGATATGCCAGGGGCCTGGAGAACTAAAATGTATGGGAATCTATAATCAAGAGTATTTGGATACTAAGAAAGAATTGTAATTTCTCTCATAAGAAAATTATCCTTTCAATCTACCACAATCCTTCAGCTGATTGCTTTGTTGATGACTCAGTAAATTTACATATTGTATGAGGAATAATCTTGAACTTCTTTAGTTTGCTTCACTTCCTTAGATTTTTTATTTTTAGAGGCACACATCACGCAAATTTGATCGAATTGATTCAAATCACACCTTGGATAGGAAATATAATTGCATAAAACAGTACGTTAGCTAGTGGGTTTTGACATTTAAAAAGGACATAAAATTATGCCTGTCAGAAAGTGTAGTACATGACACATTAGATACCTTCTCTGATTATACATTTCTTCTTTTATTAAAAGCTTATTTTGGTACTTAACACTTTCTTTCATATAATGTGCCCAGTAAATATCTATGGAATCATTGCTTTTAAAAAAAGGTATGGTGGTGTGTGTGTGTGTGTGTGTGTGTGTGTGTGTGTGTGTGTGAGACAGACAGTATTATCTTTTCAATGAGTTTTTAATATTTAATTTTAATATAAAATATAATTATTATTTTCTTCTTCTCCTTTGTTTCCTTATACTCCTGTCATATCCTGACCCCAGTCTCTGAAAAATTCATATTCCCTTTTCTTTAGCCATTGTTATTACATGTACATAGAAACAAATAAACATAAATACAGCCTGACAACTCTTTTCTGTGTTGCTTGCATGGATATATTTTAGAGATGATTATTTGGTATTGGAAACAAACAGAGGGCTCACCTTTAAGGAAGACTAACTATCCTTCGGTCATTAGTTGTTAATTTCTTATAGCTCTTTATCTAGCATTAGACTCTTGAGATTCCCCAACCTTCATCTTGACAACTTTTGTTGGAATTGTTTAAGTCTTCTTTAGCCGGCCATGCTGTTGCAATTTCATGGGCACATACTCTCTGTCATAGCTAAATGGCTCAATCTCAGAGTTCCTTGTTCTCTGGCCTTTACAATCTTTCTTCACCATCTTCTGATGGCCCTGGGTCAGTGTAGGAGTCATGCAGTGGATGTATCATTTGGAGATAGAAATGCCATAGTCAGTTGTTATCTACAGTTTGGCTAGCTGTGTCTTTCTGCAAGCGTCTCCCTCTGCTTCAAAAAAGCTCATGTCCAAGTGGATCAAGGACCTTCACGTAAAACCAGATACACTGAATCTAATAGAAGAGAAAGTGGGGAAGCGTCTCAAACACTTAGGCACAGGGGAAATGTTTTTGAAAAGACCACCAATGTCTTGTGCTCTAAGATCAAGAATCGACAGATGGGACCTCATAAAATTATAAAGCTTCTGTAAGGTAAAGGACACTATAAATAGGACAAAATGGCAACCTACAGATTGGGAAAAGATCTTTACCAATCCTACATCCGATAGAGGGCTAATATCCAATGTATACAAAGAACTCAAGAAGCTAGACTCCAGAGATCCAAATAACCCTATCAAAAAATGGGGAAGAGAGCTAAACAGAGAATTCTCAACTGAGGAAACTCAAATGGCTGAGAAGTTCCTAAAGAAATATTCAACATCCTTAGTCATCAGGGAAATGCAAATCAAAACAACCCTGAGATTTCACCTCACACCAGTCAGAATGGCTAAGATCAAAACTCAAGTGACAGCAGATGTTGGCGAGGATGTGGAGAAAGAGGAACACTCCTCCATTGCTGGTGGGAATGCAAGTTGATACAACCTCTCTGGAAATCAGTTTGGTGGACCATCAGAAAAATGAACATAATACTACCTGAGGACCCAGCTATTCCACTCCTGGGCATATACCCAGAAGATGCTCCAACATGTAATAAAGACACATGTTCCAGTGAGTTCATAGCAGCCATATTTATAATAACCTGAGGCTGGAAATAACCCAGATGTCCCACCACAGAGGAATGGATATAGAAAATGTGGTACATTTACACAATGGAATACTACTCAGCTATTAAAAATAATGACTTCATGAAATTTGCAGACAAATGGATGGATCTTGAAAATATCATCCTGAGCGAGGTAACGCAGAAAGCCATAACCAAAAATATATGTGCAGCACAAATTGGTGTATGTCTTTAAGGTTATCATTTTGTACTTCTTGAAGTTTTGATGTGGGCTGTTAGTTTGAAAGTGTGATGATTAATCCCAGTTGTCTATTTTATTAGATTAAAAAGTTTTTCACACTTCTTTTAAGAATCCTTCCAGCTATATTGATAATTTCCATGGAGCTTAGTATATGATTCAGCACGGTGATGAAGGATCAGCACGGTGATGAAGGATAGTACGTCAGAAATGTGGGTGGGGATCTCAATGGAACTAAAGGCATAATCTTGATCCTTCTTAGGCAGTCACATGTTTTTGTAGCCTCTATTATCTATGTTCATCAAATTGTATATTCTACAGCCTTGAAATGGACACATTCTCCAAACAGCCTGCAGGTCTTGAGCCTGGAACTGGGGAGCATCATGGGTCTGTCAGGTTTTTAAATGGGATAGTTATTAATTTCACAGCCCTGCAGCCTTCAGATAAGTACAGTAGGACTGCATAGCATTTAACTATAAAAGGAGAGTTTGATCCTCTCATAATTATATTCAGTGTATTAGTTTTGTTCTTATAGTGAATCCTGACTAATTTAATAGTAATAGATATTTTGATATATCTATCAGCTTTGCTCCTGCTGCTGTTGTTAGTTATTTCTGGCTTTGTGACACAGGGTATGTATCTCAGGCTGGCCTTGAACTCCTGATCCTTCTATTTTCATCTCCTTAATGCTGGATTACTGGCATCCTCATGCCCAGATAGTATATTACTTTGGAAATTGAGGTATAGTTGAAACTCATGTGAAAAGGATGGCGATTTTATTTTCTCCCTAATAATGAGTTGATTGTGCGTGGGTACTTTTCAAAACAGTCTGCAGAATATAAGAAAGTAAGATTTATCATATTTTACTTAGAAATGTGGGAAGGGTGAAATTGGTTGATCTATGAAACTTTTTGTTGCTAGATTGATTTATTGAAGTTCCATTCTGAGTTCAGATTTCTGATCCTTATTCTCATCTTTACCCACACATATATATGCAAATGCAAAGAACACAAAACAGTTTCTCTCGCCATTACGCAACATCTAAAAGCAAACAGTTACCTTGAGTCCACCCACATTTCCTCTACAGCTGCCTTAATCTTTCATGAAATTTAAATGGGAAAGCTTCATCTTCATAGTGGAATTTGCATGATTCAAAATTAATTTATATTTCAAAAATTCCTGGACATTGGCCAGGGCTTGAATTTGTTACAGATAACTCTCTTCTAAAGAATCAACAGTGGATGTAATTTAAACCATCAGGATTTGGAAGCAAGATTGCATGCAGCAGGCATACTCTCTTGAAAATATAATTTAAATTTATATCAGGCATCAAGGAAGATGCAGAGAATACAGCAGGGTCTGTAGATGCTTTCAGTTACCCTCAACTAGTTATATACAATACCTTGTCTCAACAGTGACCAAGCAATAGATTCTAACTTGGCTGTCCACCAAAGTGTCTTCTCAAGGCTCATCTCTAATGTGATCTGTCAACAGACTCCTAGGACTCAGTAGGCTGGCCACCATTTTCCCATTTTGACTTGGGATGATACTGGTTCTTCTTTAAAGCCTTGAGTGCTGACTGGTGGACATCAATGATGTGTGTCTTGTTGTTGGTGCCTAATACAAGTTGTGTCAATGTACTGTATTGACTGAGGAGTCAATATTTGTGCCATTAACTATTGAAAACAGCTAAATTATTTCCATGTCTCATTGTTGATGCCACTGGCACCACAATGACCTTGGCTTATATCCCATTGCCTAAGAACTGCCGAAGGTCCAGTCAGGGACTCAGCTTTCAGTTTTCAACATCTCTTCTCAACTTTGACAACAATCACTTTCACTTCATATCGACTTTAGCCTTCTGACATTCTTTTTCTCATGGGGTGAGTTATTATCTTAGCAGGCTCCTTGATAACTTGTGAAAATAAAACACTGAGAAGCCCAGTCTTCAATCAGCTGGAAATAATGAGACAGTATCCAAGTTTAATGAGAAATAAGACAGACATTTTAATTAATGTAACACTAATAATATTTTATGTTTGGAGGAATTTGGATTAAAGGAGTAAAATAGTGCCTCTTACTGTACCAAGGACCTAATCTTGGGCTCTAAATCATTTTATCCTTCAGATAAGGTTAAAAAAGAACAACCTTAGGAAAAGCCCTTCCCTGGAAACAGAAGTAAGTGCTGTTGCTGATGCTCACATATTCTGATCTGTTAAAAACATACTTGCTAAGAAATAAAATATGGCAGGAATATTTTAGGCCACTTAAGAGATTAAGAACTAATTACATACAAATACATGAATATACACACATATACGCTCATAAGTGTATAATTTTATGTAGATATCTGCATGTATTCTAGCAGGTTATAGAAGTTTTCTTAAGCATAAACATACACCTATAAAATATCCATATAAAATATATTAAGTAGCTCTCTATAGATGAGTGTGTTTGTTCATATGTAGATATGGGGAGGTGAAAGGTACTTAGAAATAAACACACAGATCGATACCTCTAGATAAATGAATATAGATCAATATATCCAGAAAAAAATATGACTGTGTCTATCTGCTGTATATATATAACATCTAATTTACCTATCCATTATCTGTTTATCTATCTATCTATCTATCTATCTATCTATACATGTATACATGTATGTGTGGGACAGTGGACCATGCCACCAGACAGAAAAGCTGGTATATAGAGCAGATTCAGGAACCTCAGCAATTCTCATAATTGAGAATGGTAGGCATTTACATCTACTCCTGATCAGGTTCCTATCCTAGAAGATGTGACTAAGACACCCCATTGAAAGGAGTGTGTAGGAACAACAACTAAAGTCCTTCCACATGTGATGAGGCATCCCTAACATCTCCGTCCAAACACCTGCCTCTAGACTCTAACCCACCCCCAAATGTTTATAAGGTCCTATGCATGTGGAATAATGGGCACGAGTTATTTCACCAAAGAGACTGTCTGAGAGTCCCTGTCTTATTGAGCTGTAATACTCCAAGGAAGAGTTTTTTCTCCTGAAGCAGACATCGCTGGACCTTGACACGGTCCAACCAACCAGCTGCACAGAAGCCACTTCCTGCTCAGTGGCCCAACATTGGCCTCAAGCTGCCCTCTACATCTCCCCTACTGCCACTCACTCCAGGACAGTGTGCCAACCACAGAGGATGCTCAGCAGCCCACCTTGCTCCAGATTCTCCTTGGAGAGCTGTAACTCTTTGGCTGTTCCAAACCAGTCAGAGCCCCATGGATCCCCAAAGACAATACCCAGTATTTAGACCAGCATGCATATATGTATAATTTTGTATGCACATATGTATCGATAATTATTGTAAGGAATTGGCTTATATCATTATGGAGACACAGTTCCTAGAACCACAAACATCATATTTGAGACCTAGGAGATCCAGGGTACAAGACTTGAGAACCACAAGAGCTGAAGAGCTGAATTCCAGTTGAAGACATGTAAGGAAGCATACTTTATGTACCAGTGAGACAAGGCAAATTCTATTTGCTGTTTAGATCTTCAGTTGATGAACTGAGGTCCACCCATATTAGAGAGCAATTTGTTAGGCATGTCAATTAATGTTAATCTGATCTAGACACACCTGTATAGACATGCTCAGAATCATGTTTGATTAAGTATCTGGGCACCTGATGCCCATGTATGCTGACACATAAAATCAACCATCACTGCAGGATCATTATCAGTCTATGTAAACACCAGAGTCAGTGTGTGGAACCTGAACTAGATTAAGAATTTTTTCCTATGTTAACAAGCACAACTCTTTCTCTTAAAAGAATGCTAATCTTGTGTTTGGGAAACCAAACAACCACAGTGTGACTTTGAGTTAGGCAAGAGTAATATCTTGAACTTGCTCTGAATCTGTGGGATTAAAATACAGCAAAGAGAATCTTTCTCCTGAGATGATGCTTCTGTTGAGGGGCTCACTTAAGCATGAATACTTTTTTGGTGCAAAACAGTGAGTTGGTGGGGGGGCTGATGAGTAGGTCTTGTAAATATGTGTTTAATGAAACAAGGCAGGTGCAGAAGGCCACATGTGACATGATTCCAATCATGAAATACAATATAAACCATCCCAGAGATTCAGATCCACAGACAAAATAAGCAAACACACAACTGCTAAATGTTTTAGGGAATGGGACTTTGGGGAATGTGATAAAATGATGAGACTATATTTTCATGATTTTGACATAGTTCTATGAGTTTCCTAAATGCTATTGACTCTTGTGCTCAAAAAGAATTTAAGTCTGTATTTTAAAAGCAATATATTTATGTATTAGTCAGAACAGTGCCAAAATTAATATAATAAAAGAGAAACACTCTAGGAATGTCAACAAGATGAGTGTCTTACCAACTACTCAAAAAACCAAATCAAGCCATCAAAAGGTTGGTTTCATCTGTGGGACTTGAGGAAGTACCGAATCTGGGTACTTGGAGCCTTTGGTGACCCATGGGTCATATTTGTAATCCTTGGCATCTTGACCTTTATCATTCTGCTCTGTATCTTTACGTTCAGGTGCTTGTGCACTTACTGCATGCATACCTGCCTCTTTGCTGTAGACTATATTGCAAAGACCTCAGTCATAACAGATTGCAATAGGCCCTAGATAAATTCAATGTCATATCCACTTGACTATTTGCACCTGCACTAACCATATTTCTACCTAGGCTGGCATCCCGAAGTGCTAAATTAGAATGGCAAAATAGGAATTTTGGAGAAATTTTAAAACATAAGTTAAAATGATGCACATGCGTGCACACACACACACACACACACACACACACACACACACACACAATGTTTCAATGTGACAAATGCCAGTGAGCAAATATAGACAGAACATGTGAGTATTTTGAAACAAAAACTGGTAGAAACAGAAGATCTCCATTTTTTAAAGAGACTGGTCACCAGAAGTTTGCCCATGCTCCAGTGAGGGCAACACAAACTGGTCTTATTTTCTCCCCTATTTTCTTCTCTTTTTTAGGGGGAGGAGACAAGGGCATGTGGAGGTCAGACCTGGGAGGACTGGGAAGTGAGTATGCTCAGGGTTCATGAAGTGAAATTCCTAAATAGTCAATAAAATGTTATGAAAAATGAACAAACAAACTATGGTAGAATTCTAGTGGATTCACTGTATCTAGGATAAATATCAGAAAATTTTCTAGAAGTACCTTGACCTTGAAGAAATCATTGTAGAAAATGGTGATTGTTTTCTTTTATCTATATACTTTTCCTGAAGGATCTTTGCAGCCTTTGTATGACTTTGGTCAGGAGATGATCCTGGGACATCCGGAATGTCTCCATTATTGAATACTGCAAAGAGAGCACAATAAGGGCTCAAAGTTGCAGGGATCTGATGTTTTCCTTCATAAAACACATAGATCAGATTAGGAGCATTGGTACTAGGAACTTGCTTAACTCCCTAAACAACTTTTATGTAACAATCAAAAAATATGCTTCTGCATGGTGGTGTGAAGTTCAATTCATTGAGGCTGGACTCCCTGATTCCTGCAAGGTCAATTTCATTTTGGAGTGACTCTCTTTCTTCATTTCTCCTGCATGACTAAATAAACACAAAGTCTCTATTGCCAATAAATATACAAATACTCTTATTGTTATGAGTAATAAGAAAAATATCATTAATATAATAATCATAAAAATAGCACTATCATAATATTCTTTGCATTTACATTTTGCTTTTTTTGATTGGCAAAATGAATGAAATTTGATGAATTTTAGCTGGGACAAATATGGGTAAAAGCTATTCTGAAAATTAAGAAAAAGTATTGTGGTATTTTATCATTGATCTGGTGATTTAATAATTTTAGGGCCACATTCTCCTAACACATATTCTCTTCTTGAGAAGCTATAATTAGTAATGAAATCCTAACACAGGTGGGATGCTCACATTGTCTAATATTCACAATGGCAAAGCAAAGTGTAAGTAAAGGGTGATTTTGTAGTAAGACTTATCTGAATGTTTTGCAGTGACATAGTTATATTGAGATCATGACTATTAATAGGAGACATCAATAACAACTGGCTTGGATATTAAATTTAGGCAAAAATGAAAGCTGTGGGGAAGAATATGCAACAATTACACTTTTATTTACCCAGTTGTTACAAAGTACTCTTTTTTTTTTTTTCACTGTTTTTGGTTTTTTATTTCCAGTATTTTTTTTTTATTTTCATATTTTATTTACATTTCAAATGTTTCCCCCTTTCCAGATCTCCCCTTTGGAACCTCCCCATTCCCTCTGCCCTCCCCCTGCCTCTATAGGGATATTCTCCAACCCACCTCCCCACCCCACCCCCACCCACTCTCGTCTTCCCTCCTTGGCATTCTCCAAGGATATAACACCCTCAGGCCCAAGGGCCTCCCTCCCCCTGACAGGTAACAAGACCCTCCTCTGCAGTTACAAGGTACTCTTAACCTTGCAATTCATTCATAATAATGCTTAGTAACATACACACTGAAGCATGTAGAGTTTTGAGTATTGAGTGGATAAGGTGGACAGAGTATATAAGGCATGGCTAAGGGTAGAAGAGAGATTAGAAGAACAAATGAAAAGAGAAGAAGGAGAAAGAGTCCATCTTAAAAGCAAAGATGCGATTTTTCGCAAGGGCATAACTTTAAAGCTAAGGAGTCAATGATAACACAGTCATCCATATAACACTGGATCTAAAATTGTATGGCTTTCACCATTTTACAAGTAAGTGTTGTATCAGATTTGGAGACCAAAAAAAATACTGGAGCTGTCAGTCGCAGCAGTCTGGGTTACTCTTCCAGTCACTGTGGACTTCTCTAATACACACTCAGTAGTGGCTTACTTGACTGGATTAGGCATCTTTTTACACTGTCCATTGGCCCATTCTCAAATCACATTCTGTACTATGAGTTCTTTGTTATTCTTTGAGCTTGAGTCTGCCTCTCAGATACTACTTATATCCGTGTGATTGTGCCCACCCGATACTCCTATATTAAATTGTTTGTACTCTGATTGCATTGTGTAGTTTGTCTGTTCCTGAAAGAGATACAATGGGGAGATTTGTATATGAATAGTATAGCAAATGAAGAAATGAAGATACGAAGAAATATCCTGCAGAAAGA
>JADRCH010000082.1:215007-319913 GCA_019843965.1 Rhynchomys soricoides | reverse complement strand
ATAGCAAATGAAGAAATGAAGATACGAAGAAATATCCTGCAGAAAGAAAGCACTGTAAAAATAAAATAGCAATCACGATTGAACATTTCTCGTGATGTGGGATAAGTCATCCACCCAGAGGGAGGCAAGAAATGTGTGTGGTGTTGTCTATAAGGAGCCAACACATCAGACTCAAGTGTCATTACAACTCTACTATGTGTGTTACGACTAGACTCACAATCCTAACTAATGTTAATGATAATATATTTCTTACATGTGTGGTAAAAGGCTTCCCACCTTTCCTTTCTTGGCTTATCAGAAAAATTTTTAAAAAAGGAAACAAAGTATATATACAAATTATTCCAATATACAGTAAATTCTCAATTACAACTAACTACAAGTTCTTAAAATAGATTAGGATACCCACATAAAAAGCCAGTTACAAGCAGTTATTAGCAGATTATCAGCTACAGCATATTAAAAGAGACTAGAGATAATGGCAAACATATTTATGTTGGGCATCCTGATCTTTAAATATTTCTTTAGAGGTATTTAGGTTCGAATTCAGTAAAGTGGCAAATTCATAGATAATTGGTTTTGTTATGTTAGATGATACAGTCAGTCATTTGCACAATGTTGATGTCTTATTCTTTCTATTCTATTCTATTCTAATCTTATTGTCCTTATTCCATGTTCAAATAGACACTCACTTGTTACGTCCATCTATTTGAGTAAGTGTCCTCAAATTCAGGGAAGTCCTTGGTTATGCATATGTAGAATAATATGGACCTGTGTAAGTGAGCCATATCATTAATTTTCCAAACATGCCGTCCTTGGATTTGTCTTAGTATGAATGCATAACTTGGGCTTGTTCATTTCTGAAAGTTTATTTTTAAAATATCTTTAAACATTTTATAATATGTGGGGGGGGGACAGGGATGATATATACTGGTGCTCTGCTTGCATTTCCTATCTTATTCTGTCTGGGACTGCAGCTTAAAGGTTGGTGCTGCTGATGTGTTATGTGAGTCTACCCATTAGAACAAAAAGTTCACAAAAACATCCTTACAGATAAGCCCAGAGGGTTGACTCCTAGGTGACTGTAAATCTCATCAAGTTGACAATCAATATTATCTATTGCAGGCTTACAAAAGGACATTGCTTTTATATACATGTATCTCTTCTGCATGTCTACTCTTAATGTCCTCAAAAGTTTTACAGTTAGTTTTGAAGAGAATATAACAGTTTGAATGTCTGGATTTGCAGGATTTAGTGGGCTTTTCTGTTAAATGAGTACAGCATTTTGCTTATAATCTATCACAATTTGCTTATGAAGAGAGTAAAATGTGTATCATGTAAAAAGAAAAAGAAGGTGGTCATTGAACAAAGAAGGCTAAGTGCTGGTATATTTAACATGTTGCCCTTAATAGTGAGCAGAATATGATTCCCTAATAACAGTCCCACAGATGTCTATGTCCCAGTGCTTAGAACATGATTATATTAAGGTAAATGACAAAGAAATAGTGCTAGCATATGGAATGAAGTTTGGGAATAAACCAACTATATGATACATTATTTTGGATGATCTTTGTTAGACAAAGGAGTAACAAAACATAAGAGAATTAAAGAAACATTTACCAGTCTGGTAGGGATGATGCTCACTGTGGTTGCAGATGGAGGGAAGCTATCACAGTAAGCAACTGGTGTGGAGACTATGAACCAGAAGACAAGGCCTCTGAAAGGTGGAAGGTCCTTTCCATTCACAGCAAACTGTAACACCACAATGATCAATGATCAAAGGAAGGAACATACTGTGTAAACCAGACAGTGCCAGGAGTCATCTGGGGGAGTGTCCAGTTGACCGGTTGTCTGGATCAGGTTGGACTATGCCCATGCTTGGTTGATGATTATGTAAGAAGAAAGACTCAGCCCATTTGTGAAGGGCCTATCCCTTCTGGGTCTTATCAAGCTGATTATGAGCCTGTGGGCAAATCAGAAAGTGAGCCAGCAACCACCATTCCTCTGGGGTTCCTGCCTAACTTTCCTGCCTGAGTTCCCACAGCAATTGACTGCAATCTGAAAGTGTAAGCTGAACAAACCTGGTCATCTGTAAATTGCTTTTTATTAGAGTGTTTCATCATAACAAGATAATTCAACTAGATCATCTGCATTACGCTGTCTTTGATAATATCTAGGATAAGACCAAATATTGGATTTCACTGGTGCATGGGTGCTGTTTGGATGGATGCTGAGAGATCGATGAAACTGAAATTGTTTGTAGAATTGTGTGTCCATGTACTACATTAATTTTCAGATGGATAATTGCCCTAGGATCTCATAGATTCCGTGACTCCCTCCTCCTCAAACATTCTGGCCCCACATAATTAATGAAAAACCAAGGGTATTTTATTGTTTAAAACAAAACAAAACAAAATGCACTGAAAACAAATTTCCTGCACTCAAGAATTAAATAATAGCAAATAAAGATTCTGAAACCTAAAAGTACAAAATAAAATCTTTATATGATTAACTATATGAAACATGAAAGACATTCTATAGTCAGAAAAACTGAAAGGAAATGTGAAATATAAACACATATGGTAACTCATGAATTAACAGTTCTTTAAAAACACTAAAACAGTTGGTCAGAACTTGATTCATTTATTTGGGCCACATACAATTATGAATTAAGATATTAGTTGTATAGAAATTTAACACTATATTAAATTTAAAAGCTAATAAAATTGAAGGAATTAGTTTGGAGCTATGCATAGAGAGGAATTTTTCTATTTTCAATTTTTAATCTTTACTTATGTAACATCCTGACCACAGTTTTCTCTAACTCTACTTTTCTAAAACCCACAATCTCCAGATCCATTCCTATTCTATTTCCCTTAAAAAACAAAACAAAACAAAACAACAACAACAACAGCAACAACAACAACAACAACAAAAAACAGGCCTCCCAGGATTATTAACTGAACATTATACAGCAAATTACAATAGGGCTAGGTGCAAACCCTCATATCATGGCTGGATGAGGCAATGTAGTAGAAGGAAAAGAGTCCTAATCTCAGGAAAATACATCAAAGACAGCTCCTGCTGTTAGGAGTCCCACAAGGACTTTAAGCTATACAGTCATAAGTCTTTGCAGAGGACCTAGCTTAGACCCAGAGTCCTTGGTTGTTCTTTCAGTCTCTGGGATCCCTGGCTTTGCCTAGTGTTTGGTTGTGGGTATCAGTACATGCCCCCATCAGTTTCTGGAGGATGCCTCTCTGATGACAACTGGGCTGGGCACCAGTTTATGAGTATAGAATATTATTGACTTTTGTTTTTGCCAGTCATATTTGGTTCTATCCTGGGTTCCTAGAATATTCAGCCTCTGATTCCTGCCCATCCATGAAGTGTCAGGCATTGGTTCCCTCTCCTGGCATGGGTTACAATTTGGACCAGTGATTGGTTGGCTACTCCCACAAATTCTGTGCCACCATTACCCCAGCACATCTTACAGGCATATCATACTGTATGTCGAAGGTTTTGTGGCTATGTTGACTGCAAGACTTGTCTGGTTGTAGAGATGGCTGGTTCTGGCTCTGAATAACCCATTACTAGGGGACTTACTGGTTAAAAATCCTGATTAATTTTTCTTTCATTGAAAATAGATTTTTTTTTTACAATATACTGATTGCTTTTCCCCCTACTCTTCCTAGCTCCTTCCCACTACCCTTCTCATTCAGATCGTTTCTGTTTCTTGTTAAACAAATAAACAAGAATCTAAGAAATAATGATAAAATAAAATAAATAAAAGCCAAAATTTGAACTATGACAAAACAACCAAACAAGAAAACGACCCAAAGAAAAAAGCACAAGAAACTCATATTGATGGACGGACACACACACACACACACACACACACACACACATTTTGCACACCCATGAATCCCCATAAAATCCACAAACTGGATTTTTTTTCACTTTTTATCATTTTCTGTTCCTTATTTCCGTTATAAAGATAGTCTTGATGAATCAGGAAAAATGAAGAAAAATTAAATAAATAAGCAACACATGAATATACATTTGAAGAGAAAGAGTTCAATTATGAAACAGGAAAATATCTAAATTGTCTTCTAGTAACAAAATCATGTCAAATTGCACCCCAGTGAGAGACTAATTTTCACCGCTTATTGTTTACATTGAACATCTGTCTATAAAATTGTACAATCCAAAAATTTTATATCATATAATGTTAAAGATATGAAAACAATTGCCTTGGAAGCCATTTTATATTTAAACTAACTTAAAAATTTTTTCTGACAAAACTACTGAAATTCTGAAATAAAAAGATATCATTTTCATATCATGTACTTTAGTGAAAAATGGAAAAATAATGGACTACTTTATACATTAAATCTTATTATATTTCATATATATATATGTCCATTGTATGTAACATGTATGCACACATATGTATACATACTCCAACATGTATAATTTTTCTCTCCTACTAGATATTGGAAATTAAGATTCTTGAAATCAAAAATAAGTCCTGAGGCAGTAGGACTAACTGTGGTTTCTGGAAACTATCATGTTAAAGGAAAATTTCTTTGTGGCATGAGGATTTTAGGCTTGGAACTTACTCCTTGTTATAATCAAATGGATTAAGCCAAAACAAAAGTATACAAGAGAAGACAAAAATCACCAGCTACATAAACAAGAATATTTTAAATTTCTTCCTCTTCTCCTCTCAGGGGGTAAAGGCCCACACTGGGTATCCTTTCTACCCTGGTGTATCAAGTCCCTGCCGGACTAGGCACATCTTCTTCAACTGAGGCCAAGTAGCCCAGGTAGAAGAACATATCCTACAGACAGGCAACAGCTTTTGGGATTATCCCTGCTCCAGTTGTTCAGGATCCACATGAAGGTCAAGCTGCACATCTGCTACATATGTGCAGAAGACCTAGGTCCAGCTGGTGTATTGCTCTTTGGTTAGTGATTCAAACTCTTAAGAGTGCCAAAGGTCCAGGTCAGTTGATTTGGTTGGTCATCCTGTGGAGTTCCTGTCTCCTTCCAGGCCCACAATCTTTCCCCCAACTCTTCTATAAGAGTCCCCAAACTCTGTCCACTTTTTGGTTGTTGATCTTTATATCCCTCTTTGTTAGTTGCTGGATGAAGCCTCTCAGAGGAATTTATGGGGTTCATTTTGACCCTCAAATTATTCATGAAATAAACAGATTAATTTTCTATTTCAAATGTCCTGGAACTGAAAATTCCAGAATGGCTCATTCTTTGGGATATTTGTTGCTTAGTATCAGAGTCACTACTTCTCCTCAATCTAGAGTTCTCTCAGTCTATACCTAAACAGAAAGTAATGCATTTCCAGAGATGACTTTAGCAAGAACTAAGTAAAAAACATAAGTATGTAGTAGTGTTGTATTGAACTTCATGCTTAATGTTATGAAGCACCCCCTACACCTCTCAAGCCTGGCAAAAATGGACAAAAATTAAGCTCAAGAGTGCACAAGGAGCTTTCTACGAACAGCTTCTGGCAGTTTCTAGATTCTTGTGTTTTTTCCTCTGGGGTCTGAAATTAATAGGTATTGGACTAATTTGCCTGAGATTTGTTCTCCTTAACGATCTCTGGTAGTTTATAGCTTTTAAAAACTTTGTCCAGTTCATGCCTGATTTATCAACAAGACTATAGTTACAATTCTATATTATCATTTAAATATGTATAGATTTTACAATAATGCCACTTCCCTTATTTTTGTTGCATATTATCTGTCCTATGAAAATAACATAAAACAATGCTAACACCAAAAGCCTTCCATCAGTATTTGTTGGTTTGAATGTATCCAGAATGAAATTGCATAGCATGGTGCATAGACCCAGGCTCAGTTGCTGGCTATCAGATCATCGCAAAGCTGAGTGAATGCAGAAAAAAATGTAAGAGCTCAGAACATATATCCTATGAGGAAAAAAAAAATCCCTTCAGGAATTTTACCAGTGAAACTTCTTCCCAGGTAAAGGAGAAAAATACATGCAAGAAAAAAAATAAAAGAAAAAGAAAGTAACTTGATAATCCAACTAATGGGGTTTTAATATGTGCTTTTATCAAAAATCTTTTAAAAAGGTATTAATGGACTTTGATAGGTTCCTGTGACATTTTATGATTATTTTTTCATTTAATTTTACTTGTATGTATGTGGTCATATATGTGGGGGCTAAAGTAGGGTATAGGATCCCCTGTAGCTGGAGTTACAGATGGCTGTGAACCACCTGAGGTAGGGGTTAGGAATGTTACTCATATACTCCACAAAAGCATTAGGCCTTATAACCACTCAGTCATAAAGCATAAACTGATAGTCACTGTGATTGAAGTTAGGGACCAGTGTATTTGACTGAATGACTAGCCTCACTGAGTTTCAGGATCTCGGAGCCCCCAACTCCACCAATTTCCTTTCAAATGCCTTCTTTTGTTTAAAACGTTCAAATAAGCCCTTTCCATTAGGACATGACACATGTTTTAACTTGTTTCTTTGCTATATCTTTTATCCTTTGATATTCCTGCTTTGAGATGTAACATTGTACTGATATGTCCCTGTGATAAAGAACTCTATGGGCAACATCTGTATCACTGTAGCATCTTCTTTTGCATTTTTTGATACTTTATTTACATTTCAAATGTTTTCCCCTTTCCAGGTCTCCCCTTAGGAAACCCCCTATTCCATTCCCCCTCTCCCTGCCTCTCTGAGGGTATTCCCCCACCCACCCACTCCTGTCTTCCCTCCCTGTCACTCCCCTATACTGGGGGATATAACACCCTCAGGCCCAAGGGCCTCTCTTCCCACTGATGGCCAACAAGGCCCTCCTCTGCCACATATGTGGCCAGCACCATGGGTCCCTCCATGTGCTTTCTTTGACTGGTGGTCCAGTCTCTGGGAGCAAAGGGGGGTTGGGGTCAGGCTAGTTGACACTGTTGCTCTCTCCATGGGGCTGCAAACTCCCTCAGCTCCTTCAGTCTCTTCTCTAACTCCTCCATCTGGGACCCCATGCTCAGTCCAACAGTTGCTATGAATTGAATCTTGGGTATTCGGAACTTTTGGGCTACTATCTGCTTATCAGTGACTACATACCTTGCTTGTTCTTTTATGATAGTTACCTTACTCAGGACGGTATTTTTTTTGATGATGTTGCCTAATCCAGTTATTATTTTCTAAGGAGTTACATCTTGTATGTGGGTACTCAGAGGTGTCAAAAGAAGGTATTGGATCCCTTATATCTAGAATGACAAACAGTTTAGACATGTTTCACAGGGTGCAGGGAACTGAACTCAGTTCCTCTGGAGGAGCATGCTTAAACTGCTGAGCCATCTCTTTGGCATCATATTTTAATGTTTACAGAATGAATTGATGTTAATCATCTGTTTCCAAATAGGAACCTTCCTTGGTCTTTTCCTTTGGCTAGATTCTAAAGTACAGTCTAAAAGGAGAAAATTGTCACCCAAACCAGGGAAGACAGATTTTGGGTGGTGCAATAGAGCATTTACAGACTCCTTCAGAGAAGCAGCCTGCTGTCATGGAAGAGGATTTTCTGTTGGAAGATTAGTTCTGTGTTATGTTTCAGTAGGGTCTATGACCTCTACCCTCTATTTTGTGTTTGTTTGTTTATTTATTATTTTCAAGATTAACAGAGCAATGCTTTGGTTACAATCAAGGATATTTGAGGAATAGAAGAATTATGTCATTCTTCTGTCAGGTGCTTATCACATACAGAATTGACTGGGTAAAGTAGGGCTGGAGAGAGTCAAGTCACTAGAAATGATGAAAATTTAGGGCATGTGTGGAAATCCACTTGTAATGCTAGCATTCCAGGAGTTAGAGACAGAGAATCTCCAGAACATCTTGGCTTGCTAATCTAGCCAAGCTCAAGAACCCCAAGTTCAAGTGAAGCATGTAGCCTCAGTATCTAAGATGGAGAGTGGTCAAGATAGACATATTGATCTCTGGCCTCCACATGTACATGAACATATGTGTACACTCACCTGTACACATATGAACACCACAGACATGTGAAAATGCTTAAATATATGTGCACAACACACAGAAACATGTATAAGAAGTAGAAGAGAAAAAGAATGTAAAATAAAGATAGTAAACAAACTTTTACTTCAAAACACCTGGATGTCTATATCCTAACTGCAGAAGCAACTTGAGTTGTGAAGGATTCTTTCCTTTGACTAAGTTGGTACACGTTCCTTTCACAGCCCACCAATTTGTGTTTATATTGGAACTAGGAAATAACAATTCTCTGTGAAATTAGCCCAGGGAATGTATTTGAAGAAAACAAATCGGCACTTTAAAATTCTAGAGTGACAAGCAGTTTCTCCATGGTTACCAAAGGCAGAGACTTGCATGCTGATCTGACAGGAAAGAGCAGAGTTGGTGGGAGCCATGCTTCTTGAAAGAATTCCCAGCATCCCAATGTTAACCATACCATCATTTTGTTGTTTGTTATAACTTCCACATTACACACTCTGTGTACAATGTGTATCGAATTTTCTTATTAAAATATGATAATGTCACATTTTAAGCTAGGGTTTTCTTACTTAAAATTTGGAGGGGTTTTCTCTGTCCTTCACATGATCCTATTCATCTCCAAGGTACTGAAATAATCATTCTCCTTTGTCACTTTCTTTGAGATGACTGTTGTTGGTGACATCTGGCAAATTTCAGAGAAAGCATTGAATGAAATAGTTTATATAAATTTAGGTCAGGTGTACAATGCTTCTATAGTAAAACTCTCAGAATACAGTACAACAAAAGGTTAAGAGTTCAGTTTACTGCAGCAGACATCCTTGAGCTCCAGTTATCAACTTGTGTCACGTGGGATATCTGTACATTTTCTTTGGCCTTTACAATGTGTGAGTGCCTGGAGGTTCTTTATAACCACTGCATTTTAAGAAGTGTCATCTGTAGGTTATTTTAAAATCACCTAGATGTGGAAGCTGAGTGCTTTGGGGTGGGGACCCTCTCTCTCACCAGTTCCTCCAAGTTTGTGCCACTTTCTTCTGATGCCTGCTGTCACTGTACCCTGTCTAGTTTCCAACTATCAAATTTCATAGCCTATTTTAAGGACATGAAATCTGGGGTGCAGAGAAATTTGTATTGGAGCTCAGTATTTGTTCACAGTCTCTGTTCCTAATACACAACAGGGAAATTAAGGCTGTGGAGATCCTCTATCCTGGAAAGATGATGGGACTTGTTTTGCGACTGAAATCATCCTCACTTTCCTTGTACATTATTTACTTAACTGCTTATAAAACTAATGATAGCCAGCAAGACTTTAGCATTCGCCAGTTTTGGAAAGAAACGCTGTGTCAGAAGTAACTGTTTCCTAATCAGGTTAGTGAGTGTAAGCACATTTTAGATGCTCCCAAACTTTCAAAAAAATATAAATGAAAGGGTGTGCTTTTAATATACTGTGTGTATTTATATCTATATCTATATATCATATATATATATATGATATATATATGAAATGTGATATTAACTCTTTGGTTCTGTTTAGCTGGTCCCACACCATGTCAGGAATAGTCTGTCTGTTTTGTGTGTTTGTGGCAGACCCCAATTGGGGAAGGATCCTTTCTACAGCTAAAACTATATAACCAGTTTTTTTTAAAGCTTATATTTCACTTAAGACTTCCAACCTCATGTTGATAATAAAAGATAATATTAATAGTAAGTGAGCAATTTACAAAACAAGGCATCCATATTTATATTTTGTGAATACTGTATTACTTATTCATACCTTAAGTACATGGTACTTTACTTTACATGGTAAGATTATTATAATTTTTATCAGTAAAAAGCATGTTTTGTTTTATGACAGTGAGACATCACTATGCAGCCTAGACTGGTCTCAAGCTTCCTATGTAGCTCAGGTTGGCCTTGAACTGAATATCTCTGCTTAAGCTTCCTATATTTTGCAATTATAATAATACCCACAGCAATAAAAATATTATAATGAACCATTAAATTCTTTCCAGATGATAATTTCTGTGAGAATCGTATTTCTTCTTTCTCATTATTTTCTCAGTACCTGAAAATACTTACAACGTTTATTAATATGAAGGGGTCAATTCTGTCACAATGTACATCTCCCTTCTAAAGGTCTCATCTCTGAAGCTGGTAATTATTTTTTAAACACCAGTTTAATAAGTTTCTATTTCAAAGAGTAAATGAGGAAATAACATAGGTCAGAAAAGTAAATATACCAAATATATGGATAGGATTCTTTTTTAAACAGAAGAAATTAGCTTATAAATAGTATTTACATGGGCTGAATACAAAGGAAAAGTTAGGAAAACCAAGTGAGCACAAAACATATTTTGATAACTAAATGTTCACAAGCCCTCAACATTTAGGAAATCTTAAAATGATAAATCACTTGTCATACACAGAAGGCTGCACTTTTTTCTGTTTAAGAAATGTAGATAGGATGCACAGCTATCCTCAGATCAGTGTGTGAACTACATTAGCCAGGCATTTGCCTTTATGTGTCACGGTAGAGTAACCAGGTGTCAGATCTAATGCCCATCCCTTATCATGTCCCCTCTTCCCCTTCCTGTCCCTTTTCCCACAGAAGTCCCTTCCCCTCCCCCCCCACCCCCCGGGCTGATTGCTTTTTTTATTCTTCCTCCCAAGTGAGATTCAGGCATCCTCATCTGAGCCCTTCAGCTTCTTAACCTTTTGAATTCTGTCGATTTTGTCCTGGAAATAAGGGAGTTGTGCTAAGGTTGGGAATGATAGGCAGTAAACAGAAAATGCCAGATAAATGCTAGTTAAACTTGAGTTTCAGGTAAACAACCAACAATTCCTAAATACAGTCCAAACTTTCTTGCAGCTTGAGTTGAATAGAAACCACTGTTCAGAATGCACTCTTTCATTGAGGACACATTGCAGTTCGGCACAAAAGTCAAAAGGTGAGGACCTGGGCAAGGGCAAGCAGCTGAGGTTCAATGAAGCCAAGGAAATTCCAGCTAACATCACAATACCATGGTGTATAAACTTTGGGGTTACCAGGATATCTCCAGTTTAATGTGTCAAGATTGAGAAATGACAAGTATGAGACACCCCAACTGTTGACATGTCTAGCCCTCCTTTCTATGTATTTGATCACTTAGCAGGTTGATAAAGAGAATGGGACACAGAACAATCTTGCACACTTGTAAGAATCTTAAACAACAGACTGGAAGGGCAAGGATGCTGAAGTCTAGAGGCTATACCCAAAAGAGTGTGCAGAGAAACATGGAAAGAAACAGAATAAAGAAGAGTCACACTGGATGGACATTTATGCTAAGTATGAATCCTTTTAGGCACCACTTGCATTGGAAGAGTCTGCTGTGTTTCTGCTTCTTAGAGGCTAATCAAAAACCTCTACAGAAATATAGTGTTGTGTTGTTGAGAACTCAAGATATTTCAGAAGAAATATTTAAGATTTGGTAGAGTATCACCAAGCACTAAGAAAATATAAGGCAGATAATAGGAGTAGATACCCACAGCACAACATTGTAATGTTGAAACCAAATTTAAAAAAATCAATGTGTTCAAGAGAATGGCTGATATCTTACATATTTTCTTAGAGAACTGGGCATTATGATGAGCCAAGTGAAACTTTTAGAAAATCAAAATAAAATAATTTATATTAGAATATAACCCATAGACTTATTAAGCTAGAACATGGTTTAAAAAAATACAAATAGAACAGAGATTAAAATGTTGACCTAAATTTATATAATTAAGAGTAAATTTAAAATAATAGAGAAACCATACTATACAACACCTGCATGAGACTGACTTAGACCCTTTGTATATAGGTTACAGTTGTATAACTTGGTCTTTTTGTGGGACTCCTAACAGTGGAAACAGGGGTTGTGGGACTTCTAACAGTGGAAGCAGGGGTTGACCCTGACTCTTTTGCCTGTTTCTAGGACCCCTTTTCTCATACTGGGTTGTCTCATCCAGCTTCAATAAGAGAGAAGATGATTATTCTTACTGCAGCTTTAGATACCATGTTTGGTTACTATCCATGGGAGGCCTGCCCCTTTCTGAAGAGAAGCAAATGGAGGAGGAGGAGATGCAGGCAGGGTAGAGGATAATTTTTGGGGGTGATGTGAGGCTTGGAGGAAAGGAGACAGGGGAACCTATAGGTTGTGTGTGTGTGTGTGTGTGTGTGTGTGTGTGTGTGTAATAAAACTACTCTTTCCCAATAATTTTGTTTGTGGGTAAAATTCCAATGAATGCTTTTTTTCCTGTATGTAAGGTTTTATAGTTTATTCCTAGGTACATAAAGAACAAAATAATACATCTCTAGAAACATAGCTTATGACTCAAATGATCATAGACTGGCAAAATATATTATTTGTACCAAGGAAAATGGAATAGATAGTAGGTTACTAACAGAAGAAATTTTAATAAGTCTCCTAAAGTGTGATGATTCTCTTAGCTGGCTGTGTGCAAGCCACTTGTGGCCAGGAAATACTATACACTCCTTCCTGTGGGTTCAGGTCTACTAAGCTAGGCAGTCTTTTGATCTTGAACACACGAGTCTTATCCTCATATCTGAATTGTCCATGAGGATCTAGGCAGACATCCTAGTCAATGGGACTCTCAGTGATGAGCAATGATTGACATTCTCCTGGTAACACACTCCATTTAGCACGCTAGTATTTTTAAATGAAGTTTATGGGGACTCCAGACCATGGCCACCTTGTAAATGACTGTGAAACTGGACTTAAAATGATTCCATGGTTTGAATTGCACTCTTCTACATTATATTTACATTGTATCTAAACTTATTTTAAATGCTACATATGACTACAGGCAACATTTTAAATAGCACCAGAGCTCCAATATTGTTCATGTGTCTTCAATATCTATGTCAGATATTACTATGTGTAATGGCTTGATCAAAATATAAATCTTAATACTTAAAACATCATTCATCAAGTACAAACATGATGTGGAAAACCAACTATTGAAACTTTGCTTCACAATTCTGACAATATTAAGATAGGTAGATATTAAGTTTATTTAAAATCATAAGCAGAGTTTGTTTCATGAAGAATTAACAATGACTACTATATATACCTTCCTCTACTCCACAGGTCTTCTTGACAAGAAGAGGTTTGGATTTTACTTTACCTAAAGACAAGTGGATCTTTTAAGATCAACTAATAATAAAATTATTTGCTATGGTAGAAAGATGGACAGGCAGAAAGAATTTCCAGCAGTTTCTATTGGATCCAGTGCTTTTATTACATTGATTGCTATGAGCTGAATGGGAAGAAGTGGTGCTGTAAAAATTACCAAACTTAGTGAGAAATGCTACTTTATTCATTGTGTTTTGAAATAACATTCATTGTCTGGACCATCTAAGTATAATAATGGCCACACTGTGTACTGTAAAGTGAAATAGGATGATTCTTTAGGGCTAGTGAAGCACTAGTATTGGGCAGATTTCTTTTTCAGACATTTGATCAGAACAGAGAAGAGAGTCGGAGTCTGGAGGTATTTTAAGCTTCTCATTGGATGTGATTTTCTTAGACAGATAAGCTGCCTGTAATATTAAAAACTGAGCCATTGTAAAGCTATAATGGGTACAGACCTCACCACTGAGTATGCTTTGCTATTGAAGAAAACACAAGTACAGATGACAGAGTCTAACAAAGGGGTTTATTATATCTCCAGGCAAGGGGTGTTCTTAGGGAGGTAGTGGCAGTCATGCTTCCTGATGATGACTCTGGTATTAATGCACACACAATCTATGAGTTGTTTACAGGCATCCCTGAAAAACACAGGCAGATGTTACCAAAAGGGAAAGTATTTCTCAGTGGTCAATACTTGTCTGGTTGCTGTGACAAAATCCTGACAAAATCAACTTAAGGAATCATGGGAATACTGTGGCTCACAGTTTGAAGGGATACAGTCTACACTGACTAGGCAGTTATTACACTGGGAGTTTGAGGTGGCTGGTCACATTTTTATCTGCAGTCAAGAAGCAGAAAGCACTGAATCCTGGTGCTCAGTTTGTTTTATTCTTATTACAAAGTATGAAATAGTGCTGCCTGTTTCAGAGTAGGTCTTCCCATCTCAGTTAATGTAGTAATCATTTAAGTAATCATTTAAGTAATCAGTTAAGAAGACAATTCCTTACAGACATGCCTAGAGCCTTATTTCCATGGTGATTCTAAATCCCATTAAACTGACAATTCAATGATGATAACAAAGATATTTTTTCAAAGATTTATTTATTATATGTTAGTACACTGTAGTTGTCTTCAGACACTTTTTCTTCTCTATCTGGTCCTGCTCGCCCTGATTCTAATTACTGTAGCTGTCTTCAGACACCCCAAGAAGAAGGCATTAGATCTCATTACGGATGGTTGTGAGCCACCATGTGGTTGCTGGAATTTGAACTCAGGATCCTCTGAAGAACAGTCAGTGCTCTTAACCACTGAGCCATCTCTTCAGCCGCAAAGATATGTTTTGTAAGAGAGAGATTCTTATGTAGTCAAGCCTGAATTTGAACATGCTATACACCCTGGCCTCCTGTCTGTACTTTCTGAATACTAGGATTACAAGTTTGTATAATCATGTCAAATTTACATAGTGATGGGATTGAGTCCAGGCCTCATACATGATGGAAAAGTACTCTCCCACCTGAGCACCAGAACCAGCCCATGAAAGTGATATTTTTAAAAATTCAGAGCTTTGTTGGATGATAAGGATTCACTTTAATATCCATTTCATTGATTCCTTACTATGTGCTAGGCATGATCGTGAGAACTGAAGACCCCAATGGGATTGCCATTGATCTCATAAAGCTCAGATTGTAACAGAACAAGCAGATAACCAAAACCAAAATACATTCTAACGCAATTGTAGATTCTTATTATGATGGTTTATATATGCTAAGCCCAGGGAGTGGCACTATTAGAAGGTGTGGCCCTGTTGGAGTAGGTGTGTCATTGTGTGTGTTGCTTTAAGATCCTCATCCTAGCTGCTTGGAAGCCAGTCTTCTCCTAACAGCCTTCAGATGAAGATGTAGAATACTTAACTTCTCCTGCACCATGGCTGTCTGGATCCTACCATGTTCCCACTTTGATAATAATGGACTGAACCTCTGGATCTATAAGCCAGCCCCAATTAAATGTTGGTCTTATAAAAGTTGCCTTGGTCATGGTGTCTGTTCACAGCAGTAAAACCCTAACTAAAACACTTATAAATACTACAAAATTAGGAGTGACAGAGTTGAGCCTGTTAGCTAGGAGCACCAAGGGCCCCTTCTGAGAAGAAGGGCAACATGAGCATACCCATATGATGAGGACAAGATGCTAGGGTAAGTTCTCCAGTGTGAGCATCCCATGTAAAGGTGGGTTTACATTACCTTAGTTCATGCATCTGTGGTGATATTATTAAACTTCTTTTTTATTAATTTATTTATTCACTTTACATCCTGACTGCAGTCCCTCCAACCTCTCTTCCCAGTCCCACTCCACTATTTTCCCCTCCCATTCTCCTTCAAAGGAGAAGCCCTCCTTCATACCCTGCCCTGTCATATCCAGTCCACACAGTACTAAGCACATTCTCTCTGACAGTCTCTGAATCCCAGCTTGATAGCCCAGGTAGAAGTAGGTAATCCAGTGGTAGACAGTACAGTCAGAGACAGACCCAACTCCAATTGTTAAGGGACCCACATGAAGTCCAAGCTGTACATCTGCTACAAATGTATAGAGGGTGTAGGTCCAGCTTCTGTATGCTCTTTGGTTGGTGGTTTACTCTCTGTGAGCCCCCACGGGCTCAGGTTAGTTGACTCTGTAGGTTTTCTTGTGATACCAGCTCCCTCCAGCTCCCCCAACCTCCAACTCATTCACAAGTCTCCTGAGCTCTGTCTAATGTTTGGCTATGGTTCTCTGCATCTGTTTCCATCAGCTGCTGGATTGAGCCTCTCAGAAGACAGATATGCAAGGCTCCTGTCTGCAAGCCTAACAGAGTATCATTAATAGTATCAGGAGCTGGCTCTCTCCCATGGGATGGGTCTCAAGTTGGGCCAGTCATCGGTTGGCCATTCCCTCAGTCTCTGCTCCCTCTTTATCTCTATGCATCCTTCAGTCAGAACAAATTTTGTGTTGAAGGTTTCAAGGGTGGGACATCCACTGGAAGTCCTACTTGGATATGGAATAGTATTCAGCTATTAAAAACAAGGACATCATGAAATTTATAGGCAAATGGATGAAGCTAGAAAATATCCTGAGTGAGGTAACCAGACCCAGAAGGACACAGGTGGCATGTCCTTACTTATAAGAGGACATTAGCCATAAAATACATGATAACCATGGTACAAACCACAGACCTAAAGAAACTAAGTAATAAAGAGGGCCCATGGGAGAATTTAGGAATCTCACTCAGAAGGGGAGGTAGATGGAGACAGGAGACTGGGTGGGGAAGGGGGTGAGGAGGGAAACAGGGATGGGGATTAGGTATGGGGAGAAGGAGAGGGCTGGAGTTAGAATAGAAATCAGTGTGGGGGCATCTCTGGGACTAGCTAGAGATCTGGGATGAGGGAGGCTCCAGGGAGTCTTTAGGGGTGACCCTGGCTGAGATTTATAAGTTGAGGGTATGGAGACTGAAGTGACCACATCCTAATTTTGAACTTTTCAATTTAGGAGTCAATCAGCCTTAAAACTTTAGCTCTTGCTTTTGGAAAGCTCTCACCTAAGACTTCTTTGCTGTTAGATTGGAAGGTCTGATGCCAACAAAGGCATTTTTCTCTTGTGATAATTACTCTCTGCCTCTTAATCACTGACTAATTACCTTTACTTTAGACAGAATTTTTCAACACTACTGAAGGCAGTGGGAATGCCATCTGAATTAGAGTTTTGTTTTATAGAGCAAGACATAGCAACGGAAGGATTCAAGCAACACCTGCCTCTCTTTTGTCCAAACATTTCACTGCTTGACATTTTAGCACTTATTTTCAACTGGCTCCACATTGAAATAATAATAATTAATAATAATAATAATAATAATAATAATATAATTTGCTAAAATTCAACGTTTGTGATCCAATAATACTTTCAATTTAATGGCTTATTGTGATATTCACAGGTTAGAGAACCAGTGAGGTGAGGAGATAGATCAATTTATAGGAAAATGAAAAAAAAAGAGAGTGGGAGAGAAAAGACATGTGGCTCAATTCTGGAAATCTCAGCTTTTAGGAGACTGAGGCAGGAGGATTTTATTGAGGCCAGTCTATGCTAGACAACCAGACCCTGTCTCAACATAGACAGACAGACAGACAGACAGATAGACAGAGATAAACAGATAAGTAGATAGATATTTAATAAAAAACAGAACAGAACAACAAAACCAGCAAAGAAATTATGGAACTCTGTGAAATCTTTTGTTGTTAGGAGGAGGAAGCTAAGCAGGCTTCAGTGCTGGTGCATGCACTGTTGGTACTTCCTCTCAGAACCAAGCTAGAACCTGATGGCATGGCTAGAGATTGTAGACCAGGTGATGGAGAGAGCCAATGAGAAAGAGATAGGGCTACTTGAGAGCCGATGATATGCTGGAAGTGGGTATAAAGGTTTGCCCAGTTCCTGCAATAAATGAGTCTGCTTTTGCCACTTCCCAAACTCCCAGAATCTGTGTAGTTGACTCTGCACTTTCTTACTCCTGCCCCCAAGGGTCTTGGTCAGGTCAAAAAAACCAGTTGTTTATATGGATAATATTAGAGAATTAAGTTGTAACTTCAGAGTTTTAATGCGTTTTGTTTAATCTTAGCCTTTGCATTTACAAGAAAGTCTATGACTCTCTAGATAGGTACTCACAGTAAATGATGTTTAATATTTAAAACAGGCCTGTTTTCTGGGCTTGCAATAGCATCTTGGCTATACAAAGACTGAGCAGAGAGGCTGACCTCTGTCACAAACACTAGCCTAAGTTCATTGTGTTCTCTGAAACAAACTAGCTGCCTTACACTAGGAACGTTGAAAGCTACTTAAAGGAGATGAAGGGCTCAAGACTGTCTAAAAGAGCCAATCTGTTCATTCCCAGAAGTCTCATAGGATGTTGTGCTGAACCTTGTCCACATCTGAAACTCATTTATGAAAGTACCTTTTTGGTGGTAGAGTACAGGAGTAGCTGGAGTTTTGAAGGAGATTGTCTCAAGCAAGTAAATGACATGGTTGACTGGCCAAGCTCACGGTCACAGAGTATGGAATTTTCTTTCCAAACAAACTGCTAAACTATACCTTTGTTACTCTGAGAAGCTTGTGAACCAGGATACAATCCACGTACATATTTGGGAAAGAGGTATCAGGCAAAAAGGAATATATTCTACCACAAAAGGTAATAAATAATGCTCTTGACAACTAGTTATTGATAATCTGGCATTGGAGAAATGGGTTTAATTGTTCACAAACATTAAAAAGTATTTAGGTATCTGATTTCCTCTACTTAAATGTTCTGAGCAATTCTTGAGAAATCAATTCTAGAAATACAATTATCTTCCCTCCTGTTTGCTAAATGTTAGAAGGATTCAAGTTTTAAGATCTGGGGTAGTGATAAAAATGTATCTTGCATGGCTTCATTCACTGATAAATCATAGGTCAGATACTATTTTTCATTTGTACTGCCTATTGATTTTTAAGATTGTTGAAGATGTATCTCAATCGTAGAGTGCCTATCATAGCATACATAGAGCTCTGGGCTTGATCCCAGTCACCATATAAGCATCTGGTTCTTAACCTTCCTAGTGCTGGGACCTCATATCTCTCTTGTGGTGACCTCAACCATAAAATTAATTTTGTTGCTACTTGGTAAATGTAATTTTGCTTCTGTTAATGAGAAGGCTAGGCTGACTCCATGACAGGCTTCCAATTGGCAGTTCAAGAGACTAAGCCTAAGAACTGAGCAAGTCTAGGCAAACTCAGGTAAGTCAGTTACTAGGAAAAAAAAAAAACAGGCTTCAGGCTGCTAGTCAGAAACTATCCTGCCATCAGAAGCTGCCCTACCACCTAGCTTGTAGCAAGGACAATGGTTCAGCAACAGTTTCCAGACCTCCCCAGCAACAGTTTCCAGCCCCCATGCCCAGGTAATGGTTCTGGAATATCCCTAGAGATGAAGCAAGATAAAGATCACCTATAGGGATTTCTCCTAATATGCTTTAAATTGGACCTGTGAGCTCACTTTATTGTCTCCATCTTGGAATGGGAGACCCCAGCTGGACTTCTGCAGAATTAAAACACTCTTTCCTTTTACATACTATTTGAGTCTGGGGTATCATTTTTCAGTGAATCATGGACCCTTACATTACTAGTTGTAATGTAAATATCTGCTTTCCTATGATCTTAGGTGACTTCTGTGAAAGGGTCATGATCCAAAAGTGGGTCACAAACCACAGGTTAAGAACCTTTTACACTATAAACTGAGTATAGTATAATCACAGATATTAGAGAATCAGAAGTTTGAAATCATTTTACATATTAAGTTCCAGGCAGGTCTGGAGTACATAGATGATTATTGTTTCACATTGTGCTTCCTCCCTCGGAGTGTCCACGTGCTGCACATCAACGTGGACAAATGAAGTGGAGCCCAGAACAGGTGGGGTCTTTTTGATCCCAGTCTTGTTGGGAGTATCTGGGGTGAGAGAGGCTGTCTCCTAGGATTTTAGTAAAATGGCTCTCTTAGATGATATTCAGTGAAACAGCTTGTGTGCACACACTTTATTCTGGATGAACAAGGGGTATATATGAACCTTGGAGAGTAGGAAAGAGGTTTCAGGGTGCATGTAAACCATTGGCTAGAGCTTAATGTACCTGGAATGCCTCATTTGCATGCAGAGGCATTCCAGGAATCCTAGGAGCTTGCTGAGCAGATTCTTATTTGGAGAGAGAAAGTTGAACATGTAATTTTGTCAAGGACTATGTGACATTTCTCAGGTGGAAGATGTGGGGGTCAGGCTCCCCAGATCAGAAAGAGAAAAGGAAGCCTTGTTAAGAAAAGGGAGTCCTCCAATTTGTGTCCAGCTCAGGAAAGCTGCCCAGAAATGGTAGACTACAACCATACAAGCTTAGTGTACCATACAGGCAAGGTCCAATGGATTCTTTTTAATTACTTTGTCTTTCACCTTTTGCCATTGATTTTCCCTGTATACCAAGACTACCATTATTTTTCCCAGGTAGTGGTCACAATAGGAAGAAACTGCTTTCACTAATTTTAAAAGAAACACATTATTGTTAATAACTGTTTTGTTACCATTTCCTCATAAATTTGACATTTTTTATTGGTATTTTATTTATTTACATCTCCAATGTTATCCCCCTTTCAGGTTCCCCTCCACAAACTCCCTATCCCCTCCCCAGCCCCTGCTAAGATGAGGGAGAGTACACATATATTTGACATTTTAATTATTTTAATTTGCTCTGTGATTATATATAATCATTTTATGAATGAGAGTAATCTAGCGATGTAAGAGACTATGTCAGTGCTGTGGCTTCAAATTTAGTGAGGTCTGGACTGAGATTCTGAACTTGGCCTTCTGGGCCAGGACTTTGCCTTTTGCTGTGTGTGCTTAGTTGTAGGATTTTTATATTTTGCTTTCTTGCTGCTGATATGAGTTCCCCTTCTCTAGCAGTTTGCAGCACAGGGACATTTCCTTCTGTCACTTTGCAGTCACCACCATAGTCCTTACTAGGCTATTTTCAGAATTAGCATTCTGTGGGACTTCCGTACTGGTATGACTTCATGTATTTTTATTTCATTGGCTAGCAAACATCAAATTACTTTAGTTCCTGTGATGGCCGGAATGATAGATGGCAATGACTTAAACAGTCACTATTTCTTACATAATAATGCACTACACAAGTCTTTGACTACAGCTGAATTTGAAGAAGTTTCTTCTTCCTATATACAACCATAGCAATTATAGAAAGGAACTTTGCATGATGCAGGGATAAATTTATTCCTGGCAATGTTAGTCTCATTTCATGGATGAACAGGCACTTTATAAGTGATAACTTTGATAGAAAAATAATTTCCATGTTAAGATTTTGTATATTTGGTTTTTTAAAAAAGCAAGCAAGCAAACAAACAAAAACCAACTCATCATTGATGAGGTCACATTTATAGACACAGTAGGTAGAAGAAATAAACCATGCCCATAACAGGCAAGAACATTTATATCAGAGACGAGTAGATGTTGTAAGAGGGAGACTGTATGTGTACGGATAGGTCTAACATTTTGCACAGGATTTCAGATCCTCTTGGAGGCAGGCAGAGGCTCTGGGGCTGGAGTCACAAGCAGGCAGGAACACCCTGACATCTGTGCTGAGGTAGAAGAAGGGCTACTAATAACTCTTTGTTCTTGGAGGGGTGACTCAAATTCTTTCTGGACTATAAGTTAAACACAGATATACATTACTCAGCAGCATGGCATGGGCTGTGTGGTACAGAAGGATGAGGACATTGCTGTGTAATCAGTTGAAGCTCATGATGTTTCTAAGTAACACAACTAAGCATCCAACCCTGCACTCTCTGTTCTCTTTACTCATCCTGTTGAAAAATGCAGGGAAGTCCCTAGTTAATCACTGCTACACTGCACACTCCAAGATTTGTTTAAGTATTGCCAGCAAGCCATTTCCCCTGCCCAATTCAGGTTGGCAGAGAGATACAGTGCCAAGAAAAATCTCTTGCTCTTTATTGCTTTAGTACATACTTGGATTATGACCTCTGCGTACAGAAAGAAAAGCATTTTAGAAGTCATTTCATGAATGCCAGGTCAGAGCAGAATTCTGGGACTCTTCAGAAGTTATAAATAACATATTTACTAGAAAGTATTTGTTATAATTATTTATTGAGCTTCTAGCCATAGAAACCCTTGCTACACACTGGCCTTATATTCATTAGAAGAAAACAAGATACTCTTTATCCTCAGACCAGTGTCCATTTTTTTTTTTTTACAGGCTACTGGATCTATAAATTATCTCAAATTACTTCCTATGATTGTTACATTTAGATAATTAGTCCCATTCAAGGGAATAAGTAGCCTACCACATATTTCATGACTAAATATGATAAAGGTCCCACAGGTACAGAGATGTACCCTCTGCCAATATCTGCCACAGGTCTACTCCTCCGTTTTATCAGTGTCAATGAAATCAGTCAAGTGATACATTAGTTACTTAGTCCATTGATACATAGTCCATTGGTTACAAATGGAGATGCTACAAGGACATCACAGTATCTATGAGTATGATCACTATATAGTCTATTGGTTTAATGAACACGTATACACCATTATAGCACATACATAGAAAATTATTTTACAGCCCCAAACTTGCTGGCAATCATTAATCTATTTACTGTCTTTATAGGGACATTTGAAGGAAACACACATGTTACAGTTGCCTGTGGTGATCTAGAGATGACAGTTGGATCCATGTAATGGTAGTGTTGTTCAAAGCATCTTCATTTTTATTTGTACCTGGGCATTCTCATGAGTATGGAAAACTATATATTGTTATTTCTAATGATAAATGTGGAAATTCTTCTTTCCTTTAATGGTCTAAACATTTGCTGTGGCTTTTTGAAGTACTGTTGCTGACCTTGCATTTAGTCGTGTTTTTACACCAATAAAATTCATCATTTTGATTGCACATGATGTTCTTTTCACATCTCTAGTTAGATACTATGTTTTTCTTCTTAATACTGGATTTCAGTGCTAAAGAGACAGGTGTTAAATATATTGGCTATTCTTCCAGAGGATACGGGATTGACTTAAAGCACTCATATACCAGGTCACAACACAGGGGTTCCAATGCTATCTTTTGGCTACTGTGGGCATTGCATATACATAGGGTATAGATGTATATGCAGGCAAAACACCCTTACATATAAAATAAAAAATAAAAGGTAAGGACGTTTTCATTCAGGGTTTTGTAAGGACATTTTCATTCAGATGTGTAATGGACTTTGATCATTCTCCACCTTCATGTTACCTCTTCTCTGCCTACACCCATTTCCCCTTTGTTAATCTAATATCTCATGTGCACATAAATGCTTCTATATATTTATACTTAATCTAAAACCCAATATCCACAAATGAGAGGAAACTTGATATGTGTGTTTCTGAAAGTAACTACATTTGCTTAGTACATTAATTTCTATTTACAAACACTTTTGAAGTTGAAATAATTTTGTTCTTTCTTGCCAAATATGACTCCATTGTGTATATACAGCATATTACTTAACTGAGTCCTTTGTTGACAGACAGTGGCATTCATGTCTCTAAGCTAATATTAGTTTATTTAGTCTTTGTATTGAGAATGTATTTTGACCTTAATCTTTTCAACCTTTCAATGTGTAAATTTGAAGTGTTCTTATCGTTGAACATGCTGTCTAATTCAATGCTGCTACTCTTTTAGTTAGATTAGACTTTTAATCAGATTGTTTCATTTACAATAAATGAAGTGAATTAATAGAATCGAGTTTTCCATTTCAGTGTCATTTGCATATTTATTTTGTTTGTTTTTTGACAATCTTTCCCTTTGCTTGGTAGTTTCTGTGGTTGAATACAAACTTATTACAGCTTTTCAACATTAGATTTTATCTGTATTGCTGTGTTAACTTTTAGTATGTGCTTCTGTAATCAAGTTAAACCCATCTAATATCAAACTCTATAATATATTTAGATGTTTATAGTAACTCAATTTTTTCCCTTTCTTTCTTCCTACTGATTTTCTTTTCCATCTGATGTTTCTCAGCTACAAACTGTAGTTGTGTATTCAACACATTTTTTTTATAAGTGCAAGTGGATCCCAAGTGACTTCTTTCTCTGTTTATCATTCTGAGATTTTCTTTACTTTAATTATAAAGAAACATTATAAAAATTCAAATTGACCTTTTTTTCTTTCAGCCCTTTGGAAACCTTTGTCTGTCATATTACCATTTCACTTCATTATTTCAAACAGGAATGCCATCATTCATATTCCACGTCTTTACAGAGAGTTTGCCATGAGTGCTTGTGACAGCTGAAATTTGTTTTAGGATGCTGATGTCTTCTTTGTTAAAAAAAAAAAATCTTTTTTATTTGTATGTGTATGTGTGTGTGTGTGTTTAGGTATGTGCACCTGCATGAGATACCCTCAGATTTCAGAAGACATAAAATAAAACAGAGATCTCTTGTAGCTGGAGTTACATGTAGTTTGAGTCACCTGATGTGTGTCAAATGTGGGTCCTTAGCAAGAGTAGTAAGCCTTCCCACACATTCCCATATCTCCATCCCTGAGTGCTGATGTTTTCAGTATGACATATTTAATTGTGTGTTTCTTTCTATTGGCTTCAACTAATATAACAAGATTCTGGTTTAGGGAGTTAATATAATTTATTATGTTTGGTGGAAGAGAATGATGTATTTAAACAGTCATAAATGCTAAATTCTTTAAACATTTTAGCTAAAATACATTACATTATTTGAACTTGAGATGCAAAAGTTCACTTGTATTTGATACAAGAAAATAAAACAGATGACAACAGAGAGGAAAATACAAATTATTTGCCTCTAAAAAAAGCAAATGGTTTTTATAAGTCCGATTGGGATGGTAGAGTTTGATAGAACACAATTTACATCTAAGTGGGCTCTTCTTCGGATTGGAGATATTTTATTTCAACACTAACTTCAGACTTTGTAGGATGCTCCTTACATAAGATATGGAAAAATCTTAAAATTCTTCCATCCCCCTGCCTGCTGGGACTGCATCGATGGTTCTTAACCCCCATAGGTACCTGATCCTCATTTTCTTTTCCCCTGTATATGGGGAATTACAGCTTTGTTTGAAGGTTAAAGGCAATTTGTGGAGTTCCACTTTTTTATGGGTTCAGGAATTGAAATAGGTTCATAGGCTTTTCAGGACAAGCATTTTTTTTTTTTTTTTTTTTTTTATTTACCAAGACATCACATGTACCCTGTATCCAAAAATATTGAGAGTGGGATCCACACTCTTCTGATACACAGACACTATGGTCTAAACATGGCTGTGGTTCTGTTTTGGCTTGCCAAGTTTGAGGACTGAGGAGCATCTACCTGTCCACTGGAACTCTGCTGCTAAGATTGCCATTTGTTAACTCCTTTCTCTCTCTGTCTCTGTCTGACTCTCTGTCTCTCTATTTCTGTCTGTCTCTCACTCTTACTCTCTCATCTTTCACTGTCTCACTTTCAATTGCTCTCTCTTATTCTCTCACTTGTGCTCTCTCTTGCTCTCTCTACTCTCTCATCACGATACAAACTCTTTGTACTTTAGATTTAAGACTTCTCTTTACTCCCTTGCCCCTCCCTATTCACTGCACGGGGGTAGGGGGCCTGTTAGTTTGCAAAAAATCAGGTCCAGAGGGAGGTCTGCCTTAGTGGCCTTTCCCTGACCTCTGTCTTATTCAGCTGAACACTTGGGGCATTTCAGACAGATTCTCTTTCATCTTCCACCTGCTTTTAGCTGCTCAAAGTTGAAAACTCAGAAAGCCTTTCATGGATGTTCTATTGCTTTCCCTTAGTGGGTACTTTGTATTCCTTTGAGGGATACCCACAGATTGCATCTCTCTCAAGACCGTTGTACAGGGTTCCATCTCTAACTTCAAGTTTTAAAACAGCTTTGTTGACAAATCTCACTGCTGTACACTGATAGCTCAACCTTAGTTTATTATTTGAAAAGCCTTGACCTGGGATCATAAAACCATCACCATTGCCACTGTTGCTCTCAGGATAATGAGCACATCCATCATTTCAATGCTTTTCTTTTTTATTTAGTGTGACAGATAAAGTTTTTATTTATTTACTTATTTGCATATAAATACTAAGCTTTTCTAGTACTGTATAGTCAAAAAATAGTGTTTCCCAGTAAATTTCTTTGTACCATGTGGTGTAATTGTATAGATGAAGCTCTATCTGGAACTCCATATTCTCTTCCATTCGTATTACTCTGTCTTTATATTAGTAACAGAGTGACTTGGCTTTAGAACCTTCCAGCTTTGCCTTCTTTGTTCCCAAAGTAGATATTGCTATTTTGACTTCTTTACATCTCTCTATGATTTTATAACTAGCTTCTGTATTCATGGAACTTGTTCTCCAACTCCTCTTGGAACACTAAATATGATATCACCTTACCTACAAATATGCAAATAATTAACACAGAAACAATATTGAGTAATACACAAATAAATTATAATACTTACATGTTTTAAGATTTTTACTCTTTAAATATTCCATTATTTTCACAGTACAGGTCTTGTATGCTTCTAAATTTAATAATGGGACATTATTATGAGTTGTAATTGTTTCCACAGATAACATTCAACAATCATGGCTATATATGACAGTTCAATAGTTCAATAAATGCACATATAAGTTCTTTCCTCCCCTAGTGCAAAATGTATGTTATATTTAGGGTTGGGGAGAGGTATAGAATCTTTAAGAGCCTCAAACTTTATTTTATATATATCAATTGATTCACATAATGAACTTAGAATTTTTATTATAATTATATTAATATTATTGACTTATATAAATAGATCTCCTAGATAAAAATAAATTATACTACCTCAATGACTTGAGGTAAATTTCAACTTTCTTTTTCCCATAGCCTCTCCCAGAGATTTTTTAAACAGCACACAGCAGCTGCTGAGTCACTGTCCCCTAGACACTGGCTTCATGAGAAGCTGTTATCTTGATGGGAAATGTCTGTTTGACACTACTTCATGATACGTGATCATGGATGGACAGCTCCCAAAGATAAACTGTGAAATGTTGCTCCTTTAACAGCCCTGTAGTTTTCTAAACAAGATATTATTGTAAGTCAATAAATTTATTTAACATTTCTTTACCTCAAATATTAAAGACTTGAGTTTTCTTACTTTGTTTGATTGGCTAACACTTTCTGATCCATCTTGGATAGCAATTGAGAGGGCCAACAGTGTTTCTTCCTCATTTAAGAAAGAATTCAGATATCCTCCATTAAATGATAAGTTAGTTCTATACTTTTCATTTGTCCTTTGTCTAATGTCATGCTAATTATCATTATTTATAGTTTACTTCAAGTTTGGATCAAGGATTCAGATTGAATTTTGTCACTGTTCCAGCAAATGTGTGGTCACATGATTTCACTTATACATGCAAATCATTCAGTTGATTTATTTTTCAAGCAGTTCACCAATCTTTTATTTATGGAGAGTCTTGCTTCATAATTAGTTCATTTTCAGGTACATTTGAATTCCTTTGTTAGTATTTTATTGAAAAAGTTTTATATCGATTCATGAAGTCATAAAATATATAGTATTTTTAAAAGTAACTTTTGTCCAATCTTACATTTGGGTTAATTGTGGTCACTACTAAATGAGTAGGGAAACATTTCTCCAAGGTTAACATTCTCTGTTTGGTTGTATAAGTTGATATTAATATCTTTATAATTTGTAGCGAGTCTATTTATTGTCAAGTTTTTATTGTTGAAAGGTTTTCACTTACAAACTCCACTTCTCCCAAGATGGGTTAGTTCTCTGCATGTGTTGAAAATTTTATTTTTACACATAATGGGAAGTTTCATCACTGCACCTTCTTCCTTTTCTATAATAAATCTTTGGAATTCATTGAACCACTTAGATTTGTGGGTTTACTGTGCTCTTCCAATACAGAAAAATTACTCTATTGTCATTTGAAAGATGATTTCCCTTATTTTTCTCTTCTGGTTCTTATATCATGTTTTCTCATATAATAATACTAGTAGTCATATATCATGTGACCTGAAAAATTTGCTATAGTATACTGAAAACTTGCTCATATTAAGTGTCTTTTCTATTTTCTATTTTCTTTTCTTCGTGACTTCTAATAGCAAGGGACTGATGGATGGTGTTCTTCAGCAAGGTAAAGACAGAGAAATCACCACACAGGGTTTCCAGTTGCTTCTGTTTCTTTAGGAGATAATTGCTACTTGTTTACTTTAGTCTGGACCAACTCTATTCCATTCATTTGAATATAATGTGTTTGGACATAAGTTATTAGAAGAGAGGTGACTCATTTAACAGTTATTTATTGCAGGCTTACTGTGTAAAGTATTAGCTAAAGGACCTGTTACACTCACAGATGCAGAAATGCACCTGTTATAGTTAAGAACAGTAAATGACATATATCTTAGGATTTTCAAGATATTTGAAGTGTATTCTTCAAATAATCCCAAGTGAATCCAGTAAAATAAACTCCTGCTAGTATAGTATAATATGTGACACAAATAACATAATGTAGAGATATTATCCAAGAAAATAACCCCACTCATGTCCTCTTTAGCAACAGTGAGAAAGAGGAAATCAGAAAGACTAAAGGGTGAGATAAGAAGGGGTTCCTTTTGTTGAGATGCAGGTGGCTGGTTTTAAAGTCTGAGTGCAACCCTGAGGAACTAAGGGGATTCTCAATATCATATGTAAGACACTTGGAAGAAGAGGCTAATAAGCAGGTAAAAAATGTCATCTACACTTACAGTAACAGGGTAGTGACAATAAGCATAGAAAAAATGTTACTTCTTTTGAAATACTTATATAAAAATAATGTGATAGCTATTCTTGTTTGTCCACTTGACCATATCTGAAATTAACTACAGCCAACATATCTGGGTATATCTGTGACAGAATTGTCTTAATTGTATCATCTGGAGTGGGAAGACCTATATTTATTCTGGATCTTTTGAAGTAGGAAGACCTGCCTTTAATTTAAACCACACAGTCTGGTGGCAGCCTATATAAAGGACATAGAAGAAGGAAGTTTCTGCTCTTTGCCTGATTGTACTTGCTTTTCCTGGCAAGAGGAAATAGTAACAAGTCTTCAGATGTAGTGTGGCATGTTTGTCTGTGTGCTGAAAAAAGAAATGTATAGTTTATGAGTATTAGCTAAGTATAATGTAGAATATTTACACAATGAAGTGTTACTCAGTTGTTAGAAACAATGACATCATGAAGCTTGCTAGCAAATGGATGGAACTAGAAAAAAATCCTCATGAGTGAGACAATTCAGACACAGAAAGACAAATATGATATATAATCACTTCTATGTGGTTATTAACTTAAAGTATAGGATAATAATGCTACAATCCACAGACTCAGAGAGGCTAAGTAGCAAAAAGAACTCTAGGGGATGCATATAGATATCCCTCAAAAGCAGAGATAGAATAGATTCTGGAGTGGACTAGGTGCAGGCAGGTATGGGAACAGGAGAAAACAGGAGGGAAGGGATGGACAGAAGGAGAGAAAGAGGTGACTGGAATAGGGGAGCATTTGGGGGCAATGAGGAAACCCAGTGCTATGAAAAATGCATGGTATCTTTAAAAAAAGTAAAATAAACAAATAAATGTGCCCACAAACTGCCGCTTGGATTTAAGTTCAAAGCAAATTTGAATATGACTTACTTAGGCTTAGGGCTTGCTAGATAAGGGTTTTGACTGATTTTTATAAAAATTAGCTTTTTGGGAAAGTCTTTTCAAATGAAAACTGTTTTCATAGAGTCTCTCTCTCTCTCTCTCTGTATCACCCTCTGTCTCTCTCTGTCTCTCTGTGTCTCTCTCTCTGACTCTGTCTTTGTCTCTCTTTCTCTCCCTCTCCCTCTTTCCTATCCCCCTGCATGTTTTTGTGTACCCAGTCATAGATAATTATGCAATTTATACCCATCCAGTAATTTCTTAGCATTAACTTCAGATTTGGAATCCACACAATAAATGTTGATTAACTGGCAAAAACAATTTATGTGACTACATTTATATGACATTAATAGTCACCTTCACTCTGACAGCTAGTTGATAAAAATCTCTCTTAACTTGAAGTCAATACTCATTCAAAACTCTTTTACATTAATAGAGTCTTCATGGCAGAGTCTATTTTTTATTTACATTCCTTAAAGAGGTAACTGGGAACATAGATGGAAAACGTGAGTCTCAATTGAACTATTTGAAGTTGCATACTATTATGTGATCTATCTGGAATATTGGTGTGATCATATCTACTTTTTATGTAAACTTTAATTGGAGCCCTGTAATATTGAGTAGCAACCTTGTCCCAGAAATTTCGCACGTGATTTGATAAAAATGCCATTTGTTAATACTACTTCTGACTAGGCAGAAGTCTCTGGGCATTCATCTTTGTTCTTCCCCTCCATAGAAATCAACTTGGCCAGCATCATTTTTGCTTCTAAGTAAGATTCATGACACAGACAATCATGCTAGATTCATCACCTCTGGGTAAACGAATGGATAAATCAAAAGGAAGAAAAACCAGGACAGATGAAAAGAAAAAAAAAAAGAAAAGCTTTCACATGGGTATGATACTAGAAACAGGGCATTGCAAGGGAGGTGGTCACAGTGTCTACTGCTTTTGCAGATTCAGTTTGCTGTTTTCATGATGCTGGTTTCAGTAACTTAGGAGTCTTTAAAAAGCCTTGCGATAGTTTGCTTTATATTACAGGGATAAAAACTGTGACCAAAAGTACCTAGAGGAAGAAATAGTATACTTCAGTTTCCAGTTTCAGGCCATAGTCAATCACTGAATGGAGAGAGAGAGATAAAACTCATCAGGCAGGGAAGGAACTTGAAGCAGAGACAACAATATAAAATTGCTTATAATCTTGCTACAGGCTTGCTCACCTAGTTTTGTTTAACAGTTTGGATCCATCTGGCGAGATTTGGTACTGTCCACAGAAGGCAAGATCCTGACATGTTAACCAAAGGAATCTGATACAGGTATAACCCTAACCCTAATCCTAACCCTAACCCCTAACCCTAACCCTAACCCTAACCCTAACCCCTAACCCTAACCCTAACCCTAACCCTAACACTAACCCCTAACCCTAACCCTAACCCTAACCCTAACCCCTAACCTTAACCCTAACCCTAACCCTAACCGTAACCCCTAACCCTAACCCTAACCCTAACTCTAACCCTAACCCTAAACCCTAACCCTAACCCTAACCCTAACCCTAACCCCTAACCCTAACCCTAACCCTAACCCTAACCCCTAACCCTAACCCTAACCCTAACCCTAACCCTAACCCAATCAGACCTTAGAAATGACTCACTTGAGGTTCCCTCTTCCCAGGTGACTAGATTATATGAGCTTGTTGTGTGTAGATTTTTTTTTTTTTTACAGGAAAATTTACAATGACATAAACTGGTTTCCTTAATTAAATTATTGCTTCATTGATGTATATTCATTGATGGTCCTTTTGGAATCTGCTTAATTGAAATAGCCTTTAGAAGAGGAAAAGCCGGGAGGTAAGAACCTGCCTGATTCCACCTGTGGTGGGAGATCTCTGCCTGAGCCATCAGGCCTCCAAAACCAAACAGCGCAGGGAGAAAGCGAGCTGCCCACTAGTGTGGAGGAGCCATCGAAAGGAGGGATCCCGACTCAGGAACTGAGGAAAAGCCAGGAGGTAACAGCCTGCCTGCTTCCATCTGTGGTGGGAGATCTCTGCCTGAGCCACCAGGCCTCTATAGTCAAACAGTGCAGGGAGAAAGCGAGCTGCCCACTTGTGCAGAAAAGCCAAGCAACAGGAGGGATCCAGACACAAGGTCTAAAGAACAGCCAGGAGAGAGAACTGGTCTCCCAGGAATATTGACATCTGGGCTTGAAGGATAGACAAGCCACAGTCAGAGAGAGAAAGACCAGCTAACACCAGAGATAACCAGAGGGTGAAAGGCAAGGGCAAGAACACAAGGAACAGAAACCAAGACTACTTGGCTTCATCAGAACTCAGCTCTCCCACCACAGACAGCCCTGGATAGCCCAACACAAGAGAAAAGGAAGAGTCAGACTTAAAATCACTTATCAAGAGGATGATAGAAGATTTTAAGAAGGAAACAAATAACTCCCTTAAAGAAATACAAGAGAACACAGGTAAACAACTAGAAACCCTTAAAGAGGACACACAAAAATCCTTTAAAGAATTATAGGAAAACAAAATCAAACAGGCAGAATTACAGGAAAACACAATCAAACAAATGAACAAAACAATTCAGGAATTAAAAACAGAAATAGAAACAATAAAGAAATCACAAAGGGAGACAACCCTGGAGTTAGAGAACGTAGGAAAGCAATCTGGAGTCATAGATGCAAACATCACCAACAGAATACAAGAGATGGAAGAGAGAATCTCAGGTGTGGAAGATACCATAGAAAACATGGACACAACAGTCAAAGAAAACACAAAATGCAAAAAGCTTCTAACCCAAAACATCCAAGATATCCAGGATACAATGAGAAGACAGAACCTGAGGATAATAGGCATAGAAGAGAGTGAAGACTTAAAGGACCAGTAAATATGTTCAACAAAATTATAGAAAAAAACTTCCCTAACCTAAAGAAAGAGATGAACATAAATATACAAGAAGCCTACAGAAAACGAAACAGACTGGACCAGAAAAGAAATTCCTCCCATCACATTATAGTCAAAACACCAAATACACAGAACAAGGAAAGAATATTAAAAGCAGTAAGGGAAAAAGGGCAAGTAACATATAAAGGCAGACCTATCAGAATTACACCAGACTTCTCACCAGAGACTATGAAAGCTAGAAGATCCTGGGCAGAGCTCATACATACTCTGAAAGAACACAAATGCCAGCCCAGGTAGCTATACCCAGAAAAACTCTCAATAATCATAGATGGTGAAACCAAAATATTCTCTGACAAATCCAAATTTTCACAGTATGTTTCCACAAACCCAGCCCTACAAATGGAAAACACCAACTCTAGGAGGGAAACTACACTCAAGAAAAAGCAAGAAAGTAATCTTTCAATAAACTCAAAAGAAGATAGCCACACAAACAACATCAAAAATAACAGGAAACAACAATCACTATTCTTTAATATCTCTTAACATCAATGGTCTTAACTCCCCTATGAAAAGACATAGACTGACAGACTGGATCTATAAACAGGACCCAGCATTTTGCTGCATCCAGGAAACACACGTCCATGTTAAAGACAAACACTACCTCAGAGTAAAGGGCTGGAAAAAAATTTTCCAGGCAAATGGCCCCAAGAAACAGGCTGGAGTAGCCATTCTAATATTGGATAAAATTGACTTTCAACCAAAAGTCATCAAAAAGGATAAGGAAGGACACTTTATAATCATCAAAGGAAAAATCTACCAAGAAGAACTCTCAATTCTGAACATCTATGCCCCGAGTGCAAGAGTCCCTGCTTTCATAAAAGAGCTTTGAGCTCTACTAAAGCTCAGAGCACACATTGCACCTCACACAATAATAATAGGAGACTTCAGTACCCCTCTATCAACAATGGACAGATCTTGGAAACATAAACTAAACAGAGACACGGTGAAACTAACAGATGCTATGAACCAAATGGGTTTAATAGATATCTATAGACTAATTCATCCTGCATCAAAAAAATATACCTTCTTCTCAGCACCTCATGGTACCTTCTCCAAAATTGATCATATAATTGGTCACAAAACAAACGTCAACAGATATAAGAAGATTGAAATAATCCCATGCCTCCTATCAGATCACTATGGATTAAGGTTGGTCTTCAATGGCAACAACAGCAACAGAAAGCCAACATATACTTGGAAGCTGAACAATGCTCTGTTCAATGATAAATTGGTCAAGGAAGAAATAAGGAAGGAAATTAAAGACTTCCTAGAATTTAATGAAAATGAAAGTACAAGTTACCCAAACCTATGGGACACAATGAAAGTAGTGTTAAGTGGAAAACTTATAGCTCTGAATGCCTCCAAAAAAGAAACTGGAGAGAGCATACACTAACAGCTTAACAGCACAGCTGAAAGTTCTAGAACAAAAGGAGCTAATACACCCAAGAGGAGTAGAAGGCAAGAAATAATCAAATTAAGGGCTGAAATCAACCAAGTGGAAACTAAAAGAACTATACAAAGAATCTACAAAACTAAGAACTAGTTCTTTGAGAAAATCAACAATATAGATATACCCTTAGTCAGACTTACCAGAGGACAGAGAGACAGTATCCAAATTAGCACAATTAGAAATGAAAATGGAGATATAACAACAGACTCTGAGGAAATTCAAAAAACCATCAGATCCTACTACAAAAGCCTATACACAACGAAATTGGAAAATCTGGAGGAAATGGACAAGTTTCTAGACAGATACCAATTACCAAAGTTAAATCGGGATCAGATAAACCATCTAAACAGTCCCATAACCCCCAAAGAAGTAGAAGCAGTCATTAATAGTCTGCCAACCAAAGAAAGCCCAGGACCAGATGGGTTCCGTGTAGAACTCTATCAGACCTTCAAAGAAGACATAATACCAATACTCTTCAGTCTATTCCACAAAATAGAAATGGAAGGAACATTGACCAGTTCATTCTATGAGGCCATAGTTACACTGATACCAAGGCCCCACAAAGACCCAACAATAAAAGAAAACTTCAGACCAATTTCCCTTATGAATATCAATGCAAAAATACTCAATAAAATTCTTGCAAACCGAATCCAAGAACACATCACAACGATCATTCACCATGATCAAGTAGGCTTCATCCCAGGGATGCAGGGATGGTTCAATACCCGGAAATCCATCAATGTAATCCCCTACATTAACAAACTCAAAGAAAAAAAATCACATGGTCATTTCATTAGATGCTGAAAAGACATTTGACAAAGTTGAACTTCCCTTCATGATAAAAGTCTTGGAAAGATCAGGAATTCAAGGAGCATACTTAACCATAGTAAAAGCAATATACAGCAAACCAGTAGCCAACATCAAACTAAATGGAGAGAAACTCGAAGCAATCCCACTAAAATCAGGGACTAGACAAAGCTGCCCTCTCTCTCCCTACCTATTCAATATAGTACTTGAAGCTCTAGCTAGAGCAATCAGACAACAAAAGGAGGTCAAAGGGATACTAATTGGAAAGGAAGAAATCAAAATATCACTATTTGCAGATGATATGATGGTATACTTACGTGACCTGAAAAACTCCACCAGAGATCTGCTACAGCTGATAAACAACTTCAGCAAAGTGACTGGATACAAAATTAACTCAAGCAAATCAGTAGCCTTCCTATGCTCAAAGGATAAACAGGCTGAGAAAGAAATTAGGGAAATAACACCCTTCACAATTGTCACAAACAATATAAAATATCTTGGTGTGACTCTAACCAAACAAGTGAAAGATCTGTTTGACACGAACTTCAAGTCTCTGAAGAAAGAAATTGAAGAAGACTTCAGAAGATGGAAAGATCTCCTATGCTCATGGATTGGCAGGATTAATATAGTTAAAATGGCCATCCTGTCAAAAGCAATCTACAGATTCAATGCAGTCACCATCAAAATCCCAACTCAATTCTTCATAGACCAAGAAAGAACAATTCTCAAATTAATATGGAATAACAAAAAACCTAGGATAGCAAAAACTATTCTCAACAATAAAAGGTCTTCTGGGGGAATCAGCCTCCCTGACTTCAAGCTGTATTACAGAGCAGTAGTGATTAAAACTTCATGGTATTGGTACAGTGACAGGCAGGTAGATCAATGGAATAGAATCAAGGACTCAGAAATGAACCCACACACTTATGGTCACTTTATCCTTGACAAAGGAGCTAAAACCATACAGTGGAAAAAAGACAGCATCTTCAACAGACAGTGCTGGATCAACTGGCGGTCTACAGGTAGAAGATTATGAATTGATACATTCCTATCTCCCTGTACAAAGCTCAAGTCCAAGTGGATCAAGGACCTTCACATAAAACCAGATACACTGAATCTAATAGAAGAGAAAGTGGGGAAGAATCTCGAACACTTGGGCACAGGGGAAATGTTCTTGAACAGAATACCAGTGGCTTGTGCTCTAAGATCAAGAATCGACAGATGGGACCTCATAAAATTACAAAGGTTCTGTAAGGCAAAGGACACTGTAAATGGGACAAAATGGCAACCTACAGATTGGGAAAAGATCTTTACCAATCCTACATCCGATAAAGGGCTAATAACCAATGTATACAAAGAACTCAAGAAGCTAGACTCCAGAGATCCAAATAAGCCTGTCAAAAAATAGGGAAGAGAGCTAAAAAGAGAATTCTCAACTGAGGAACCTCGAATGGCTGAGAAGCACCCAAAAAAATGTTCAACATCCTTTGTCATCAGAGAAATGCAAATCAAAACAACTCTGAGATTTCACCTCACACCAGTCAGAATGGCTAAGATCAAAATCTCAGGTGACATCAGATGTTGGCGAGGATGTGGAGAAAGAGGAACACTCCTCCACTGCTGGTGGGAATGCAGGTTGATACATCCTCTCTGGAAATCAGTTTGGCGGACCCTCAGAAAAATGAACATAATACTTCCCGAGGACCCAGCTATTCCACTCCTGGGCATATACCCAGAAGATGCTCCAACATGTAATAAAGAAACATGTTCCACTATGTTCATAGCAGCCATATTTATAATAGCCAGAAGCTGGGAACAACCCAGATGTCCCTCAACTGAGGAATGGATATAGGAAATGTGGTACATTCACATAATGGAATACTACTCAGCTATTGAAAACAATGAAGTCATGATGGATGTTGAAAATATCATCCTGAGTGAGGTGACACAGTCACAAAAGAATAAACATTGAATGTATTCACTGTTAAGTGATTATTAGTCCAAAAGTTTGAAATACTCAAGAGTAACTTCCCAGCAACAGTAGGGCTGAGAGTGAGGTCCCAGATGGAGGACTTGAAGAAAGGACTGAAGTAGCTGAGGGAGTTTGCATCACCAGGGAGGCAGCAACAGTGGCAACTGGCCTGACCCCCCGATATTCCTAGAGACTGATCCACCAACCAAAGAATACACGTGGAGGGACCCATGGTGCTAGCCACAAATGTGGCAGAGGAGGGTCTTGTTATCCATCAGGGGGAGGAGAGGCCCTAGAGCCTGAGGGTGTTAGATGCCCCAGTATAGGAGAATGCCAAGGAGGGAAGAGGAGAGTGGGTGGGTGGGAGAATACCTGCATAGTGGCAGGGGGAGGGCAGAAAGAATGGGGAGGTTCCAAAGGGGAGATCTAGAAAAGGGGAAACATTTGAAATGTAAATAAAATATTAAAAAAATTAAATTAGATATGCATCCAGTAAAAAAAAAAAAAAAAGAAAGAAAGAAAGAAAGAAAGAACACAGTATGTACTCACTGATACGTGGTTATTAGCCCAAAAAGTTTGAAACACCCATGATTCAATACACAGACCACATGAAGCTCAAGAATAAGGAAGGGCAAATTGTGGATGGTCCTTCTTAGAAGGGGAAACAAAACACTCACAGGAGGAAATACAGAGACAAAGTGTGGAGCAGAGACTGAAGGAAAGGCCATCCAGAAACTGCCCCAATTAGGGATCCATCCTATATACAGACACCAAACTCAGACACTATTACAAATGCCAAGAAGCGCTTGCTGACAGGAACCTGATATAGTTGTCTCCTGAGAGGCTTTTCCAGAACCTGACAAATACAGAGGCAGATGCTTGGACTTAGCACAGGATTCCCCCCCACCCCCAATTCCAGAGCTCCCAGGGACTAAACCATCTACCAAAGAGTACACATGGAGGGACCCATGGCTCCAGCCACATATGTAGCAGAGAATGGCCTTGTCAGACTTCAATGGAAGGAGAGGACTTTGGTCCTGTGAAGGCTTGATGCCCCAGTGTAGGGGAATTCCAAGGCAGGGAAGTGGGAGTGGGTGGGTAGGTGGGTGGGCATACCCTCATAGAAGCAGGGGGAAGGGGAGTGGATAGGGCACTTCTGGAGGGGAAACTTGGAAAGGTGATAACATTTGAAATGTAAATAAATGAAATAACCAATAAAAAAAAATAAAAAAATAAAATAAAAAAAAAAATAGCCTTTAGTAAGAGTCCCAAGAGGTAGGAAGCACAACATAGTAAGTCAACTAATAAATGTTGATAAAGCCTGACTTTCACAATGAATACAGTACCTGGTTTACTATATCTAATAATTTTCTTACTATATTTAAAAATCATCTGTTTTACTATTATCTAATAGTGGTCTATGTAATTCATAATTTCTTTGTTTGTTTGTTTGGAAGGGGGAGAGAGAGAGCTGGGCATTGTAGTTATAAATAACAAGAAATAATTATTTCATAAAAGTTGGAACCAGAGAAGTAGGTCATTGTAATGAAAACTCTGGTCCTGGTCATATGATTCTTTAGTCTTCCAATCTGTTTTTTTAGAGGGAGATTTAGTTTGGAAAAGCTTAGAAATGTGAGCTAGAGGTATCCTGGTTGCTGTAAGTAGAGGCTAGTGGATAAGTCTGATTAATGTGGGAACATGAGGACTCTAATGGGCAAGTATCCAGCATAGACCATTCTCCCGAGGGTTCAGCCAGAAGCAAGAACTCCATTCGGAAGTACTATGGAGGCCCTTCTTGCTACATCCTGACAAGGCATTTGTCTATATTATGCTCATGATACAGATTTGGATAAGGCTTACTTCCAAAGTAGTGGATTAATGGATTCAAGCTGTAGCAATTATATTGCTGATGCTTTTAGCCAGGTATATACTGATAATTTGGATTAAAAAAAAGCAGAACAGAATTTGAAGAAAATCCACTTGGTAGGAAAATGAAGACATGTACAAACAAAGATGTAACTCCTAGCGGTATCAACATGATTAAAAGAATCCATGCATTTTCTACTAAGTATAGGAGTGGTGTCTTAAAGGCTCCATTCATTTCTTACAAAGCTTTACAGATTTCAAAATGCAATTGCCTAAGGACTTTTTAAAGAGAGTGACTAACTAAGTAGATATCTCAGTTGGCAAAGATTTTGCTATATAAGTACAAGATTCTGAATGAAATCCACCAAACAATGTAGGGTGTCTAGTGAGGAAAGCTACAAACTAGAACTGTCCTGAGAGAGGCCGTTTGTGCTATAGACAAGAGACTATGGGGCTATGTTACTGAGGGTCATTAAGGATCACATACATCCTGCTTCCATATGCCCTAGATAATGGGCAGTATGTGACAGGATTTAAAATTTATCATGCCAGACCTTGGTTTTTGTCAGGTCCTATCTTTCATTGTTATCTTCCTATCTCTTTTGGAATGTGTATGTTCATTCTGTGCATTGTATGGGAAATGTGCAGCTATTTTCATGATATTTACACTGTTAACAGCTTTCTTTAAGTCTTTGTAGATATTTTCTACTCTGGCTTTTGAGTCATATAAGAATTTATGAGATTTTTGTGTTGTACTAAAAGCATTTTTTTAGTACGAGTTTGCCATATGTCTTTGGAGGTTAGGACAGAATGTGTAGTTTGAGTCTGAAATGTTCACAACCTCATTAAAAAAATGTTCTGAAGATGATGGTACTCTAATGAGAGGCTGTAGAACCAGTGAGAGGTGCAGTCATGTTAGTAGATGTAAGTTAACTATGGGCAGGCATTTGAAGATTGTGAGTCTGGTTCCACAGTCTACTTCCATGTCCACTCTGTTTTAAGGAGCCTTCACTAGAAACTCCCACCATTGGATGCTTTCCCCATCATGATGGATGGTCTGAGATTGTCATCATTAGGAATTGTGGTTACAGTGACAGGAAATTACAGATGTGTTCATCATCCTTTCAAAATCACCCTGTTCTTTTAAAACTTTTTTTTTTTATTACATTGGACTTTAATTTTATTATTATTATTTATTTATTTATTTATTTATTTATTTATTTTTATTTTCCTACTTTATTTACATTTCAAATGTTTTCCCCTTTCCAGATCTCCCCTTTGGAACCTCTCTATTCCCTCTCCCCTCCCGACCTCTATGCAGGCATTCCCCCACCCACCCACCCACCCACTCTCGTCTTCCCTCCTTGGCATTCTTTAATGTATCATTTAAGTTACTCCAATGCCTCCCAAAGCATTCTGTGGTGTCTGTCTTGCAACCATGTTTCCTTCCCATAGATTGCTCTCCTTCATAGTTTTCCCAAGTCATCATCAATATTCGTCCTCAATCTTGGCCAACCTTGTTTATGTAGAGTCTCACGTTTTCCACCATGGAAGTATCCATAAAACTGGTTTTGGTCTGGAATCATGTATAGTAGTTTTCTGACTTCATCTTATCCTCAATTCTCCTCCAAACTCACATAATCATGCATATTCATTATTCCTGCAAGTTTTATATGTCAAGCCTATGCCTCTATTATAAGTAGTCTTTATAAATTCTCCTCAAATAGGTCATATGTCCATGATCTATGACAGTTCCCTCTTTTCTCAGTCTTACTGAACCCCTTCACTATACATGGAGTCATCTCATTGTTTGCATTTAGCTTATTTTCCCTGTTGATATCAAGGTTCATAAAAGTGGAGATTATATCTGCTTCTCTTAATATATAATTACTAGCATATCAGACAGGTTCCTGCATAGAGAAGAGATGAAAAATAGATAGGCAAGCAATTAATTCTGCCACCATGTAAATAAGACATGTATTATTTAAATCCCTAAGATGTGTGTATATCTATAAATATTTTCTGTCAGTTGGGGCACTATACAATTAAAGACAGTTATTATTGTATCTTTACTTATCTATTATATGGTTATTCATCTATTGTATCTTTATTTATCTATGAAGTAACTATATGGCTACATTTTATCCAAAAATAAGATGAAATGGGTTAATTTTTTTACAGAGTTCCTTCTTTATATCATATCCCACCAAATTTATTCATCTTTCTACAAGATTTGTGTAGGCATGAATTTTTCATGTTTTAGATGAATCCAGTGCATCTGGGAGTAACTCTTCTGTAAAAGAATTGAGAAGAAATGCAAGTTGGGAACAAAAGCTAAGGAAGAATCCACATAAAAAATAATGGTGTCTGTTGTGTTTCACAGTAGTCAGGATTGTATTTAGAAAAATTTATAAATATTGTACAGCAGCTGCCACATTTGGACCAGAATTTTAAAACATATTTTAAAATTTATTGTTTGAGAATTTTACATGTACACCATTGTATTTTGATTATATTTGCCCTACACACTCTACAACTTCTCTTGTATTTCCCCCATCTCCCTCTGAACTTCTTGTCATTTTTTTTTTTAATGACACACGGTTTGTAATTAATGCTGCTCATATCTACATGGGTATGGAGTACTCTACTGCAGCATGAGAAATATGTAGAGACGAATTTAAAAGGTGATTCAATGTAAAAACTTAATTCTACTTGGTTCCCAATGTAACAAACTAAAGTATAGTAAAATTAATAATGAATTATTAATTAATCGTTAATTAATTATTCATACTTCATTTGTATATCTTGGTGTATATCTGGGGTTGTATGCATATGTATATCCAGGTACTTTTGCAAGCCAGAGATTGACTTTGTATTTCTTCCTCTGATACTCTCCATCTTTCTTCATGGGACATGATCTTTCATTGTTCATGGAGCTCTCTGTTTTTCTCTAAACCAAATGACCTGTCATGTAAGTGCCCAGTATCCACCTGTTTTACCGCTATACTGAATGATTAAGTGAGTGCCATTGAATCTGAACCCAGGTAGTGATGCCTGTGCAGAACTTCTTTGAACATTGAGCCATCTCTCAAACTCCCATTCATGAAGATTTCTATGATAACAAAACAATAATGGTACCTAGGAAACAACCTTAGTTTCATTTTCCACCATTGGATGAGCCTTGCTCTAGGAGATTAAGGACAACTAGTTCACATTGTGACTTAAGTGACTATAAATAAGCCCACTATCCATTGCATGAGCTTCTTTTTCAAACATTTGAGGTTAATTAAACTCAGCCAGTATACTTTTTACTACTCAACGTAATTAAGAGATTGGAGGCCTTCACTTCACACTATACATGCAAGGAAGAAAAGGAGGCAACACTCAAAGACAGCAGGGGCCCTTCATGTGAGCTCTGCTCTTTTTTTTTTTTTTCGTTTTTCAAGACAGAGTTTCTCTGTGCAGCCCTGGCTGACCTGGAACTCACTCTGTAGACCAGGCTGGCCTTGAACTTAGAAATCCACCTGCCTTGTCTCCCAAGTGCTGGGATTAAAGGCATGCACCACCACTGTCCGGTTTGTGAGCTCTGCTCTTACCATAATGATGAAAGACAGCTCAATGGCCATGACCACTAGCAGCTTTTATGCAAGACCTAGTTTGACTGCTAGCACCCACCATTTCTAACTCTGGTTCCAAGGGATCCAACACCTTCTGGCCTCTTCAGACATCAGATATGCAAGGCATGCACGTGGTACACAAATATTATGTACATACAAAGTACCCCTTGACACTGATTTCTCAATGACTGTGGCAAGAATTGTTTTGAATACAAGAATTGGTGATTACACTTACCAGAAAAATATAGATAACACAAGTTGCATAGATTGTGTGTATGTGTGTTTGATGAGGGAAATGATGAGACTTATACAAATACACAAATAATTCAATATAAACACTTGGCTGCTGCTTTTTGAAAACATACTTTAATACTTGCAGGTGACAGCACGCTAATTTCAGTGTAGGAAATCATGCTATAAATTTTAATTTCTTGACTTTTGTCTACAGGACACACTATGTTCACTACTTCATAATTTGCTGCTATTTTGAGTAAAACTTCTTACACTCTGTTGAAAGTTATAATTTCGGTATTTTACCTGCTGTCATAAATTTTATTTGGTTTGCAGAATTGACTGCACAATGACACAGCATAATGGAAACTTTTCTGATTCTATAAGCACATTTATGTGTTCTGAAGTTTTGAAATTTCATCCCATTGCTTCAGGAATGAAAGGTTTTTTTTGTTATATTATATTATTAAAAAATAGCTATCATCTATCCATAAATCTCATGATTGTACAAATGTGAACCATTTACTTTTAGGCTTAGGGAAGAATGCTAAAGAATAAAATTAAATAAGTGGAAGAAAACAAATAGTCCATCTACCAAGCTTCATGTAGGTTAATAAGGTAGAATGTAAAATGGAATACAGACAAGGTACCTGTCAGCACAGATGTAGTACCTGTTCTCAACTATTTATCAACCTGTAATTAACAGAGAGAATAAATCATCCTTTCTCATTTATATACTTCTTGACACTAATGGTGAGGACTTCTGGGTTCAACACCCCAAAACAGAATGTAACACATACCCTACAAAAGGACCCAATTTGCACTGTTCAGGCTAGTGATATCTTGAATCTCTGAGAAAGCAGGAGGCTTCATGGGCATTGATGGATTCATTTGTCCTTTTGATGTATTTATTAACAGTAATGACTTCTACCATCTATCATATATGTACTGTCAGGCATCATGGGATGTATCCTTCCTCATCAAACTATATGGACTAAGCTCTCTTATTTTCCTATTTATAGTGAAGAGATTGTGATCAGTGGAGGTCTTTGGACATCTTGAATATTACTGGGAATGTGATATATTTCAATTTTAGTGTTTAGGTAATAGCATATTACATTACAGACCATAAGAAGAAGAAACAAACTGACTCCTTCAAATAATGTTGTTCAGTAAAGACTTTCCATTCTTATGCCATCACTTTTTGGTAGATTTTCTATTATATATGTAATGTTATATAGTAGACATGTAATGAATATGGTGTGATAGGCAGAAACAGCTGCCAATCACAAGCCTGTATCATCAGTTTGCTGTTCAGACTGACTGAAAACATGAGTCTCTTTAGGAAACAGAGTCCTGGGAACTTTTTTCTTAGAAATTTAGAAATTTTAGTGGAGATGTTACTGATGATTAAGTCATCTTGTGGGACTAATGTATTATTCATTTTGGACTAGCTGTGAATGGTATCCCTGTGCATCTAGGTTTATAGTATTGATTTGGCTTCTTACTGATATTGCAGGGTGTATATTGAATATGGCAGTATATATATGGCAAATGAAAAGCCTTATGTACCTGCCAATGATAGTTATTGGTCAAAGGGTGAAAAATTCAAACAAAGCAAGAAATGTTATAACTACCCATTGAGGGTATTTATAAGAAGAATAAAATGAAATAAATAGAGTATTATATTCTTGATTTCATTCTTGAACAACACTTTAAAGAGATAAATCTATGTAATAAATGTCTTTGCAGATCCGCATTATAAGAAATAGGCAGAAACAAACCTAAATTATGCAAATGTATTCAAATAGTAAAATCAGAACTTAACTGATTTGTAAATCATATATATTTGAAATATGGGGCATTCAATTGATCCCATAAAAGTATAAGCTAGTACAATTATCATATTTTTCTTCATATCACAATGGCAATTAAAATTTATAAGAGGAAACACCTGTAAATATATTTCTGAATGTTGCATAGAATTACTATAAGTATGTAGTAATTTATAAATTACCTATGATACATTTTCATTTTAACTATTTTCACTTGAGAGGATATAATTTGATTCATAGTGTAGCAGGTAGAGTAATTGAACAAAATTTTAATGATATTTTTCAGTGTCTATTTTTTTTTTAATTTTTATTTTTTTATTTTTGATACTTTATTTACATTTCAAATGCTTTCCCCTTTCATGGTCTCCCCTTTGGAAACCCCCTATCCCATCCCCCCCAACCTGCCTCTATGATGGTATTCACCCACCCACCCACCCACTCCCATCTTCCCTCTCTGGCATTCCCCTATACTAGGGCATCCAACGCTCTCAGACCCAAGGGCCTCTTCTTCCACATATGTGGCCAGCACCATGGGTCCCTCCATGTGTATTCTTTGGTTGGTGGTCTAGTCTCTGGGAGCACCGGGGAGCCTGACCAGTTGACACTGCTGCTCCCTCCATGGGGCTGCAAACTTCCTCAGCTCCTTCAGTCCCTTCTCCAACTCTTCCATCTGGGACCCCATGTTCAGTCCAACAGTTGCTGTGAATTGAATCATGGATATTCAAGTTTCAACCATTGCCTGAGAATTTCATGAAGTCATTGTTTTTAACAGCTGAGTAGTATTCCATTGTGTGAATGTACCACATTTTCTATATCCATTCCTCTGTGGAGGACATCTGGGTTGTTTCCAGCTTCTGGCTATTATATATATGGCTGCTATTAACATAGTGGAGCATGTGACCTTATTACATATTGAAGCATCTTCTAGGTATATGCCCAGGAGTGGAATAGCTGGTTCCTCAGGTAGTATTATGTCAATCTTCTGAGGGTCCTCCAAACTGATTTCCAGAGTGGTTGTACCAGCTTGCAATCCCACCAGCAATGGAGGAGTGCTCCTCTTTCTCCACATCCTTGCCAGCTTGTCTATATCTTAATTACTGTTCAAATTGCCTTTTTAATTTTCTCAACTCTTAAATTTTAGCAGAATGGTTTAAGGCATTTAATTTCTTATGTTTGCCTAATAATTTTCCTCTCTTAATTTCTAATGAGAGAAAAAAAAACCATCCTAAATTTTAATTTAATAGTACCTGGTCTTTAGGCAGTGACAAATAATAGTGAATTTGAGTAGTTTTGGGACAGAGCAAAATGTATATTTCATATACTTTAATTCTGAATAAGAGAATCTTCTTATGATGAGCTTATAAAAGCTCAATGATTTTAGGATTCTAGGAACTTTTTTGATATTGTTAGTAGGAAATTAATTTCTTCCTTCATACCATCTTTTCTCAAGTTCTGTTTCACTTCTTTATTTTCCTCTCCCCTTTCCTCCTCTCCCTGCCTTCTTCCCTCCTTTCATCTTGCTATGAATAGTCATGCAATTTTTCATCTTCTAAATTTATTAAAGAAAACTCAAAGAAAAAAGTCATTGAAAGTTTCCACACCATTAGAAAGATCTCATCTATAAGAATGAAACAACCTCATCTTTCATTTTTTAAAACTAAGGAAAATTAAATAACTCTTCTCATATTTTGTGAATTTCTAGACAGCACCATTTATTTTCCATTAATGCATTTTTTTCTACTCATGAACGGACTAGAACCCTGCTCCTATCAGTTTTCTGAAATGATGTGAGAATTACATAAGGAAAGCACTCGAGAAGTGGTTAGACCATTATAGTTTAAAAATCATCCCAGAGCTGGAGAGATGGCCCATTAGTTAAGAGTGCTTCCTCATGCATGCTTGCACACACATACAAATAAACATTCACTTTTAAAAGTCAATCAGTTAGCTTCTTTGAGATTATAATTATATTTTTCCCTTTCATTTCCTCCCTCCAGATTAATGGTTCTCAATCTGTGGATTGAGAGGAAAGACCCCTTCCTGTGTGTCATATATTAGATATCCTGCATATCTGATATTTACATTGTGATTCATAACTAACAAATTTACAGGTATGAAGTAGCAATGAAATTAACTTTATGTGTTTATGTGTTTGTCACCACAACATGGGGAACTGTAGTAAAGGGTTACAGCATTGCTCTATACCTTCCCATACCCTTTTCCTCTCTTCCAAATTCATGGTCTTTTTTGTTAATTGTTATTTCATACATATGTATATGTACATACACATATATTCCTAAATATAACATGTTCAGTATATATAACATTAATTATATGTGTGTTTTTAGGACTGGCCATTGGTGTTGGATTACCAGTTGGTGTGCTCTTCCCTGGAGAAGACTATTTCTTCTGCTCAGAAGCATTCCTTAGTTGACTGTAGTTTCTTGTGTTACATTGAGCTCTCATGGGCTTTTCTCTGTCCACTTTGGGCATGGCTAATGTTGTTCTCCTTGTACAGTTTGTTTAGGCAGTCACGTTAAAATTGTGCTTCATAGTATTGTCAAGCACACTAATGCAGACAACATTTTAGGAACTATACTCTGGAATGGCAAAATGGCCTAGCAGGTTGAGGGGCTTGCAACTACAGTCTGGACCTAAATTCAATCACTTAATTCCAAGAAAAGCTGAAAACTTATAAGATGGCCCAGGGTTTCCTAAAATAATAGTGCAATGCTATAGAAAATAACCAGACTTGTAGAGATTATTTCTAGTAGATAGGCATGGCCCACGGTTGTAACCCAGTACTGTTCCTATCTAAAGGAAATGCAGGGACAAAAAATGGAGTAGAGACTGAAGGGAAGGATGCCATCCATAGACTGATCCACATAGAGATACATACCATCTGCTAATACTAAAACCCAGCACTATTGCTGATGCCAAGAACTGCTTGCTGACAGGATCCTGGTATAGCTGTCTCCTGAGAGGCTCTGCCTTCACCTGACCAATACACATACATATACTCACAGACAACCATGGAACTCTGCCTGAGGACTCTAATGGAAGAGTTAGGGGAAGGACTAAAGGAGGTGAAGGGGATTGCAACCCTATAAGAAGAACAACAATATCATCTAACCAGACTCCCCCCACTCCCGAGCTCCCAGGTACTAAACCACAAATCAAATAGTACACATGGAAGGACCCATGGCTCCAGCTACATATGTAGCAGAGGATTACCTTATCTGGCATCAATGGGGGGAGAGGCCCTTGGTCCTGTGAAGGCTTGACACCCCAACGAAAGGGGGTGCTAGAGTGGTGAGGTGGTGTAGTGGATAGCCCTGGGGCTGTTTGTATTTTAATGCTAATTGTGTCCTCCTGGGATGGGCTTCAGACAAGGAGTGAGTTACATACTAATGTGGCTTCTTGTGAACCAATCCCCTACTGAATAAAGGAGCCAATCCCTGGGCAAGGAGGAGGGACTTCTGGGTCAGGGATGGGAAGAGAGGAGGAGGAGGAGGAGGAGGAGGAGGAGGAGGAGGAGGAGGAGGAGAAGGGAGAGGGGCCTTTTGGAACAAGGACAACATATAGGTAAGATGTATCTGCTAGAGTCTCCTGGTATCATGGCGGATCTGCAATGATTTGACACCAGAGTAATCAGATTTTGATAACGTTTATGAGATTAGGTTTTAGTTGTTGCACCCAGAGATTGAGTTACTATTTTTTCTCAGCTAAGTTTGTATTTCATTTTCCTTCACCTGGTGGCTCATCTGGGTTCCAGAAAGAAAAGTACAGCTGCAAAGTGTGGGTTTGCCTGATGTGCACTGCAGAGGCCATGGGGCTATTGAAGCATGGGGCTGGCATGGTAGCAACCCGCCGGTGGGAACTTAGTGAGCTGGGTAGAAATATCTTGGAACTTCAGAGCTCCACAAGATAAAAGCAGGTTGGCCATTGCCTACCAATGCATGGCCGACTAGTCCAACAGGGCTGAGAGAACAAGGGCATAGTGCGGGAACATGATATATTCTATCTTTTGAATATTTTCCACAACAAGGCATGAATGGGTGGGTGAAAGGGGAGCATCCCCTTAGAGACAAAGGGAGGGGAGATGGGATGGGGTGGTTGGATTGCAGAGGGGAAACTGGGAACAGGAACAACACTTGAAAGTAAACAAATAAAATGACCAATAAAATAAAAAAACGAAAATAACTGGACGTAATAAATTGTGTTTACGTGTGTGTGTGTGTGTGTGTGTGTGTGTGTAATAATTATAAAAGAAGAGGTTATAAACTTAAGAGATAATGAAAATGAGAGGAGTCAGAGGGACAGAGGGTATATGGAAATGATATAAATGCAGTATACTCAGGTATGAAATTTTGAGCAGAAAATATACAAGCAAAATATTTTTATTATTTCCCATATTATGTATATACCCTCTTGTCTGCATCCAAACTGTGGCTACTTTCTTAAGGTTGCCTTAATATGGAGTGTGGAGGAATATTTGATCCTCCCGTGGATGTCCTGCATCTATTTGCCCAATGCCTCTCATGAACTGAGATGCTCTACCTACAGGGCCATGCTTAACTGCCATCATGGGAACTTATGATAGGTACTTTATCAGCCTCCATTACAATGAAAGTATGGACATTTGACTCAAAAACACTAATTAAATTTACTCACTCAAGTCTTTGATTAAGCAGTAACTTTGGGGCCCATTCGATATATAAGCTATGTCTTAAATGCTAATTTTTCCTGAAGAACAATGACTTTGATGCTACCACTCCTCATTGCTAGCAACTTTGAAGCATACATGACTGCATTTGGTGCTCAGAAGTAGTGGAAGCATTATCTTCCCTGGTTATATATTCTCTCAGCCTATCTTTCCAGGTCTCAAAGGAATTTTATAAGCTAAAAAAAAAAACAAAAAAACCCAAACAAACAAAAAAACAAAAAACAAAAACCAAAAAAACCCCAAAAACTATTTTAGAGAGAATATATTTCTGCCTTCACTGCCCAGGAAAAAGCTGCTGGGTAGGTAATCTAGTCTTTCTAGATTTAAAGTCAGTGAACATTTAGGTGCTGTAGGATTGGACTCTGAGTTTCATAGTAAAGATTCAAAATCATTCATTTCCATTGTGAACTATTAAGAGAAGAAAAGGTCAATCTGGTAATATTTGGTGGTGAGGTCCCTCAGAAGTTGTTATGATTTAGACAGCATTGTCAGGCACAGTCTCAGTGGATACACACTAGTGGCTATATAACCAGAAGAAGAGAAAACAGAATACACATCTGATTTCCTCTATCACCTGATAATTTGGTCACTAAGAAGACCATTAATAGCCATTGCTCCTAGACCTTGGATTGGTGGCATGACCTCAAACAAGGCTCTTTCTGTATAACTGGTCCAGTCTGGTACTCTATTATTAGTAACAGAAATCAAACTGAGAAAACTTTTGTTTTCAGCTATTTCCTTGGAACATGTATTTCTCTTTCATGGACACAGTTATACTGATAGTTTTGTTAATTTTTTTTTCTTAAACTTACATTTCAAATGTTCAGATTCCCCACTTTTTATGGAATCATGGTTAACATAAATCTTCAACTTGATAGGATCTAGAATCACCCATGTCACTGACCTATGGGTACAACTATGAAGAATCTATCTTGGGTTAATTGAGGAGGAAATACCCATCCTAGCTTTACCAGGACAGTTTTACAGAAACAAATCACAGGGGAAGATAGATGAGTCAGAAAATAAATAAGAGTGAGAAGATTAGAAGGCAGTTTGAATCAGTCAGCTTGGAGAAGAGTTTTGAACCAGCCATTGAGAGTTCAGAAAAAACAAGAGTGACTTTATTCAGCAGTAATCCTCTGTCTGAGATAATAATTACATCTGGGATATAAAAATTTCTTTTACAAGGCACCATGCTTTAATTTATATAATCTAGATGATTCTAGATTTTGTCAAGTTAATAACTAACACCATACCTGGTTCACCTTTAAATTTCTTTTGTTGGCTTATTTTCTCACAGCAACACAAAAAGTAACTAAGATGTTACGAGGTTGATATTTGTGGGTTAATAAATGAATGCATATTTGGATTAATGAATATTTTTAATGAAACAGTATACCAAAAATGGTGAGATTAAATAAAATATTTTTATAACCCCAAAGCTACATGATGATAAACATATACCAGTAAAAATATGATACTATGTAAAAGGCCTTGTCAAAAGTGCCATGGTCACTGATGATCTTGGTGTTACTGTGCCTCTGCTCCAATGAGTGTCTTCTGGTCTATAACTAACAACTTATTCTAGCTATGACTGGAGAGGAAAAGCATACTACCTAGCTTCTGCAAAGACTAGTATTCCACTTTATAACAAAAGAAGCTCAATAGATTTATAGTAAAATACCTATAGCTGGTTATGAAATGGACATGCTATATTTTATCCTAGGGATGGGCTGCATGTATGAAGGTCAATGGCAAAGGCATACAGAGAGTAGTGTCACTTACTTCTTGTTCCAAATTATCTTCAATGATATGATGATAGCTAAGGAGCAACTGGCCTTGGTCCTGAACAGTGAAGTATGGTGAATGAACTGTCAAAGTGAGTCTCAATAATTGTGTTCTGATATTTAGTTTTCTTCTGATTACCTTATTGCATAATTAATGCATACAGTGCAGATAGGACAGAAGTCTTAGCTATACTCTAATTTTATGTGGTTTGTCTCTTTTCAGAAATCAAGATAGCAAAATATGCCATGTAGATTGCTGAAATTGTTGAAAGCAGCAGAACTGATGTTTTGCAGACTTTTTTATTTTATTTCATAATACACTATAATTTGGCAAGTAGTTCCTTTTTCATTTCTCAGGTAATAGGTAAAATTGTGCCTGTGAGTGTCATACTAATCAGCATATGATGAAAGAAAGATGAGGATAATATCAAGGAATTTTCTTCTTTTCTGGTATCCAGGATGTTCTCTGGGATAAATGTGCACATTCAGATCTGGTATTTAAAGAACACTCACCAATACACCCAGCTGTTTCTGATATTACGAAAGACATGAAAATTGCACCTTCATTTCTACTCATTCTGATTATAACATCATTGAGAAGTTTGGAAGGATGATCTACTGGGATCCTTTTTCAGCTGTGAGATATTTTTTTTAAAATCACGTAGCTGTGCTCATTGACATTATTTGAAATATCAAACTGTTGAATAATTACAGAAACAAGTGCAGGAAAAAATCCACTGGTATTTTAGATGTCTCTAGATAAATATTTATATATTTTCAAATCAGAGAAAATAAAAAGCACTTAAAATTCTCAGAGCAATGTCTTTAAATTAACTTATCTAGTTGTGTTTATTAGACTTTTGCTTTCCTCTAGAATAAGGAGGACCTACCAGTGCTCTTCTCCTTGTTGATTATGTTTTTATCTACCACTTATGAGATTGAGTCCAACAAGCTCAGCTAGAAGTGTAGAAGTAGATGCTTATTTCAATTTTATCAAAAAATCGTAAGTTTTATAAATTTAGATTCTAAATCATACTTGTCTGTTCATCTATCTGAGCACCTATAATGTAAAAGAAGTAATCTGCTGAAGCCACTATGGAAATCAGAATGGATGTTCCCCAGAAAACTAATAATAGAGCTACTATATGAGCCAGTTCCACACCTGTGTATATCTGAAGAGGTTCTGAAAAAACTATTATTAAATTGGTTGTATGTTTTATACTGAAGGTGTTTTATAATCAAGGGATTATAGTGAATATTTAAAAACCTAAAATACACTTCTAGTAATTACATCAGGAGCAATTGAGGTAGATGATCGATATCTACCTGTGGCCTCAACACACACACACACACACACACACACACACACACACACACTTTTGACAGCTGAAGAGATACACCTTTTAGTAAAGTACATTCCGTAAACATGAGGATATGAGTTTAATTTGAAGAACCAAGTTTTTAATGCTAGTATGCTTGCAAAAGACTATAAACACAGATGGGGAGGAAGAGCCAGATTTCTGGAGCTCACTGGCTACCACTTTGGCTTAGTTGGTGGGCTCCAAGACAATAACAAACCCTGTTGGATAGCTCCTGAGAAACAACACTCAGGGTTATTCTCTAGATTCCACATATCTGTGCAGCATGTACAGGTGCATTGAATACACATTCACCTGCACAAAAATCTGCACACATGAATGCACATATACAAATGCTTTATGATTGCATCTTACCCTAGATAGAATGGCTACCATTTAGAAAAAAAAATGACATGTAATTGAGAAGGAAAAAGAAAACTTATTGACTAATAGTGGCACAGAAAACTGGTGAAACCACCATGAAAGTTAGTGCTTCCCAGAAAATGAACAATTTTCTTATAATTAAATTTCTTACTTTATAAGCCAGACTTTTACCTGTGTCAAGATCTGTGTTCTACTACAGAGATGCTTGAACATCCCTGTTCACTGCATTACTAGTTGCAACAGCAGAAAATGGAATTGGTCTAGCAGTAGATGAGTAGAAAAAGAAAATCTGATATATTGAATTTTCTTCATCTCTAAATAAAAAAGGAATCATGACATTTGTAGGCGAATTTATGGAGGTGGAAATTATATTAAGCAAAGTAACTCAGGCTAGGAGGGACAAGATCCACTTGTCTAACTTTGGTTACATCATATATAGAATGTTGATGAGTCCTGTTTTATGATGACCACATACACAAACAGATCTTAAGAGAAGGAAAGGAGAAAAGAAGGCAAAAATATAAGACATCAACCCAAGTGGAATCTCCTTAGATAAAGAAGTAAATCCAGGGGGAAGAAGGGATGAGGAAGGATGGTGAGTCAGAGAGCAGTATTAACAAAAAAAAAAAAAAAAGAGTGAGTATAAAATTCTATAATAAAACCCACTAATTTTGTATGCTAAATCTAAATAAACTAATATTAAGATCAATTAAAATTTAACTTTAATTTATAGACAATAAACATTCACAAATTATTATTTTGCAAGACATATGATCCTTCTGTTTGTTGGTAAGATATAGCAATAATAGAAGATATTTCAGAGAAGGAAAAATATTACCTAAAATATATCAATGGCAAAAGAAGATGAATTGAAATCGTTTGCTAAGAACTAGAACATTATTTTCATGAGTAAATTACACAGGGATAACAGAAATTAAGACAAACAAATGAAGACCAATATAAATCCTTACTTTCATATTTTAGCCAGAAGTATTATCTCTCTGATATTAATCTTGTTTTGTACTTATGGTTGGTGATAAAGCAATTAAAATTGAGTGTGGCATTTGTGGAGATGAATACCAAAGCAATTAAATCATCAGGACCCAGGTAGCATTTTCATACATAAGTACATTTAGAGCCACAAGAATTCTGTGAAAGAAAGTATTGAAACAAAATTCTGGAAATAGCAGATGTTCACTGCTTCCCACATAAGCATCACAGCTTTGCCAGCTTCCCATAGAACAGCATTTTAGCTTCCTGGGGAGGGGGAAGAAAGATAAAAGGAACTAGGAAAGGTTTTCTGATGCTATTTCTGTGACAATGCAGTGGATGTGAATGTCATTTTCCAATTAAATTGTATCCAAACTATATTTAGAACTGGGTAATGACATGGTATGTAGACTTGAAAATAATAAAGATAGGAGAGCATTTGTAAAATTTATTTTTTCATAATTACACACACACACACACACACACACACACACACACACACACACTATACTTTGATCATATCCCCCATTATCCTCGCGTATGCTTTTTTTCTTCTCACTGAATCCTATTCTTTTCAGGCTCCTTTTGTGTCTATTTCTCTCTCTGTGTCTCTTTTTTTACTTGAGCAATGGGGACCTACCAGTGGAATGTGATTTACCCTTCATTAGCAAACCTTAACTGCCAGTTGCTCCCTGAAAAGTTCTGAGGTTACAAATGCCCTCATTCCCCACTGTAGAATGCTGAAGAGCCCTGTCTTATGAAAGCCTTGTGTAGATAGCCACAGCTGATCTGGCAACATATTTATGAAATGTGATGAGCTCACTATACAGCATGAAGGCTCCTTGAGAATATGTGCACTTCAAACATGCAGTCTTATAATGAATTTTTTTCCTCATTGATTACTGACAGATATAGCCAACTCTAAACTCTATAAAATTATGAAAAACAGCAGTAGCATAAGGTTTAGGTTTGATATAGGAGTATTCTCTGGAATAGAGCAACTCAGCATAAGGAGTTTTGGCAAGGAATGAAATTGATGCCTCTGTACAGAGAATTGTTTGTTCACTCTCCTACAAAAAGTGAGACCAATCAGGCTTAGTTGTGTATTACAGGATGGGTGAGGATTTGACTATAAATTACTATGAAAGGTTACTTAAGTGAGTGGTGTTAGGCAACCATGATGCCTAAGAAAATTATTTTGTGTGAGGTACATGTACTTTGCAGTGAATTCTCAATGATTTTTCAAGAACCACTTGTCTTAGGACATTATATTAATGATTGGGAAAATAATATTTTATTTATACATGAATTATTCTAAACCACTTAGAAAATCACATTCAAACTGTATGCATAATATGCAGATGGCATGAAAATGATTATCGTCTTGGAGGATAATCAAACTTGAGATGGTCCCATTGTCCTTAGCAGCACTGGCGTTACAGGGGTAAGCCATATTGTTCTGAGGTTTTAGTAGCCATATCTTATGGATTGCTACCACCAAGTAGAAAGTAGTGACAGAAAACATTCACATAGATCTTATTATAAATATATAAATGTTCCAAAATACAATATTCCATAAATCTGAAAAACATCTGTCCCCAAACACATCACATAGGTGAATGTATTTATACCTTATCAGGCATACAAATTGTGATATAATACCTTTCTGACAAAAAGTTGTATCTGGTGCATAGCTCATTCCAATACTAAGGGTTCAAAAATCTTTTATTTTTTTCATTTTTTATTGGATATTTTCTTTATTTACATTTCAAATGTTATCACTTTTCCTGGTTTTCCCCCTCCCAGAAACCACCTATCCCATTCTCCTCCCCCTGCTTCTATGAGGGTGTTCCCCCACCTACCCACCCATTCTTGCCTCCCCACCCTCGCTTCCCCTACACTGGGGCATCTATAGAAGGCTCAAAAATCTTAATATCCAAATGTACAAGATCATCAAAGAAAGAATTTGTACAAATGGCCAATGAACACATGAAATAAATGTTCACTAAACATCAAATCAATTTAAAATACATTGAAGACCTTGATGAAGAGCTGACATTTTGAAGCTATTGAAGGAAAGTATACAAGGTTAGACTATGATTTTTAGTAAGGCTTCTTTGAAGGGAAGTTGGGTTCAAGCTGGACTGTTAAATTGTATTGCTGGTAGAGTTTTTTTTTTTAAAATTAACTTTAACCCAGTGAGCAAATTTCTAATGCATTTTGGCAGATTAAAAATAAAAAAAACAAACAAACATACACAGAAGCTAGGAATTTGGAAAGGATTATGGATTCAGTGATTGAATGACATGTTGCTTGAATCATTAGCTTTTCACACGATGAGCAATGCTTTTAATATCACTGAAAAAAGGAATGTGAGTGAATCATTCGATTAATCACCTTGTTTTTCTTCCTCCAAAATAAAATCTGTGCATAAGAAGCTCATGACACTGAAATTTGATATTTCATTGAAAGAAAATTTAATTTAACAATAGGTAGGGTTTTTTTTGCTTCATTTTTTGAGACAGGGTCTCACTCTGTAGCTCTAGCTGTCCGTATACTCCCTGTATTAAGCAGGTTGCTCTGGAACTCACAGGAATCCATCTAAATCTGCCATGTGTAGTCCTGGGATTAAAGGCATGCATGACAGTGCCCAGTCAGTCAAATATATGTAATTTTAAAACACATGTAGGTAAAATTGTCTGTTGATAAAGAATTGAAGATAAAAACAATTTTAGATAAAAGTTAAAAAGGTAAAGAAAAAAGTATATTCAAATGGTTAAAGATTATAAATTGTCTTCTACTTTTTTTAAATTTAAAAGTTATACTTTTTTATTGGTTATTTATTTATTTTCATTTCAGATATTTACCCCTTCCCAGTTTCCCCTCCATAAGTTCCCTATCCCCTTGTCTCTCCTGCCTGCCTCGATGAGGTTGCTCCCCCATCCACCCTCCCAGTTCCCTATCCCCTTGTCTCTCCTGCCTGCCTCGATGAGGTTGCTCCCCCATCCACCCTCCCAGTCCTGTTGATTAATGAATTAGCTTGCATGTATATGCCCATGCCATTGCTGACATGTGGAAGTGAGAATGTGCAACTCTCTGTTATTTGTTCTCTCACTGGACTGTGTGGGCCTTAGAGGTAGAATCCACTTTTTAGGCTTTGTTACAGGGACTTCCTGAGCATCTCTCGGGCACCTGTGTTCTGTTTCTCTTGGCAATTATCTACATCCTGATTATTCCATTATGCACATCTTTCTAATAAAACAATGGCAAATTTAAATATACATGATTTTGTATAGTGTCATCACCAATAAAATGAAGATTAAATAGACATTCACTAAGTCTTTGTCACATGGAAAATTGTAAATTTTTGTATACACACAACTCATCTAAAATGCAAATACACATTTATTAAGAATTTTTTTTAATTTAAAAATTATCTCCTCATAATAGAATAAACAATTTTATAATTTAATAATGATTTTGCATATCAATTACATATACACAAGCTATCAATAAACAACAGAACACATTTATATTTTCTTTCTTATGTTCAATTTGTTTGAATATTTTTAATCTGTAATTCGAATTTTATAAGAGAAAAGAGAATTATATGAGGCAATTTTCTGATGTTTTCAATCCATTTGAGAATACTTTTACTGTATCTCATAAAGGAATTGTTACCTGATAGGGTTGAAATAAAATTTCCTGGCCACTCATGACCAACAGCGTAAGCATTCTAGGAATGCATATCTGGGGTTTCTCACCTATACAGGGAGTATTACAGTGAGTGTTTCTCTGTGGTGATCATGCCCATTGGGAACCTGGGCAGAAGTGAACACTGGGGTTTTTAATACTTCTTTACCCCCCCTAGCTTCAGTTTCCTAGTTGTAAATGTCTTTTTTTTTTCTACTTTATTAACATTTCGAATGTTTTCCCCTTTCCAGATCTCCCATTTGGAACCTCCCTATTCCCTTCCCCCTCCCCTGCCTCTATTGGGGTATTCCTCCACCCACCCACCCACTCACTCTTGTCTTCCCCCCTAGGAATTTTCCTATACTGGGGGATCTTATACCCTCAGGCCCAAGGGCTTCTTCTCCCCCTAATGTCTAACAAGACCCTTCTCTGCCACATATGTGGCCAGCACCATGGGTCACTCCATGTGTATTCTTTGGTTGATGAATCAGTCTCCAGGAGTATCAGGGGGTCAGGCCAGTTGCCACTGTTGCTGCCTGTCTGGGGATGCAAACTCCCTCAGCTCCTTCAGTCCGTTCGCCAAGTCCTCCATCTGGGACCTCCCACTTCGCCCTACTGTTTCTGTGAAGTGACTCTTGGGTATTTCGAACTCTTGGGCTAATAACCACTTAAGAGTGAGTACATACCATGTTCATTTTTTTGTGACTGCGTTACCTCTCTCAGGATGATATTTTCAAGATCCATCCATTTGTCTGCGAATTTCATGAAGTCTTTGTTTTTAATTGCTGAGTAGTATTCCGTCTTGTAAATGTACCACATTTTCTGTATCCATTCCTCTGTGGAGGGAAATCTGGGTTGATTCCAGCTTCTGGCTATTATAAATACGGCTGCTACGAAAATAGTGGAACATGTGTCTCTATTACATGTTGGAGCATCTTATGGGTATATGCCCAGGAGTGGAATAGCTGGGTCCTCAGGTAGTATTATGTTCATTTTCTGAGGGTCCACCAAACTGATTTCCAGAGTTGTTGTATCAGCTTGCATTCCCACCAGCAATGGAGGAGTGTTCCCATTTTTTGATAGGGTTATTTGGATCTCTGGATTCTAGCTTCTTGAGTTCTTTGTTTACATTGGATATTAGCCTTCTATCGGATGTAGGATTGGTAAAGATCTTTTCCCAATCTGTAAGTTGCCGTTTTGTCCTACTTACAGTGTCCTCTGCCTTACAGAAGCTTTGTAATTTTATGAGGTCCCATCTGTCGTTCTTGATCTTAGAGCACAAGCCATTGGTGTTCTGTTCAAGAACTTTTCCCCTGAGCCCATGTGTTCTGGACTTTTCCCCACTGTCTCCTCTATTAGATCCAGCGTATCTGATTTTATATGGAGGTCCTTGATCCACTTGGACTTGAGCTTTGTACAGGGAGATAGGAATGAATCAACTCACAATCTTCTACATGTAGATCGCCAGTTGAACCAGTACCATTTGTTGAAGATGCTGTCTTTTTTCCACTGTATGGTTTTAGCTACTTTGTCAAAGATCAAGTGACTATAAGTGTGTGGGTTCAATTCTGAGTCCTTGATTCTATTCCATTGATCTACCTGCCTGTCACTGTACCAATACCATGCAGTTTTTATCACTACTGCTCTGTAGTATAGCTTGAAGTTAGGGAGGCTGATTCATCCAGAAGTCCTTTTATTGTTGAGAATAGTTTTTGCTATCTTGGTTTTTTGTTATTCTATACGAATTTGAGAATTGCTTTTTCTAAGTCTATGAAGAATTGAGTGGGGATTTTGATGGGGATTGCATTGAACCTGTAGATTGCTTTGACAGCATGCACATTTTAACTATATTAATCCCACAAATCCATGTGCATGGACGATCTTTCAAGTTTCTGAAGTCTTCTTTGATTTCTTTTTTCAGAGACTTGAAGTTCTTGTCATAGAGATCTTTCATTTCTTTGGTTAGAGTCACACCAAGATACTTTATATTGTTTGTGACAGTTGTGAAGGGTGTCATTTCCTTAATTTCTTTCTCAGCCTGTTTATCCTTAGGAAGGCTACTGATTTGCTTGAGTTAATTTTGTATCCAGCCCCTTTGCTGAAGGTGTTTATCAGCTGTAGCACGTCTCTGGTGGAGTTTCATGGGTCACTTAATTATACCATCATATCATCTACAAATAGTGATATTTTGATTTCTTCCTTTCCAATTTGTATTCCTTTGACCGCCTTTTGTTTTCTAATTGCTCTAGCTAGAACTTCAAGTACAATATTGAATAGATAAGAAGAGAGTGGACAGCCTTGTCTAGTCCCTGATTTTAGTGGGATTGCATCAAGTTTCTCTCCATTTAGTTTGATGTCAGCCATTAGTTTGCTGTATATTGCTTTTACTATGTTTAGGTATGCTCCTTGAATTCTTGATCTTTCCAAGACTTTCATTATGAAGGGATGTTGAAGTTTGTCAAATGCTTTTTCAGAATCTAATGAAATGACCATATTTTTTTTTTCTTTGAGTTTGTTTATGTAGTGGATTACTTTGATGGATTTCCGGGTATTGAACCATCCCTGCATCCCTGGGATGAAGCCTACTTTATCATGGTGAATGATAGTTTTGATGTGTTCTTGGATTCGGTTTGCAAGAATTTTATTGAGTATTTTTGCATTGATATTCATAAGGGAAATTGGTCTGAAGTTTTCTTTTATTGTTGGGTCTTCGTGAGGTTTTGGTATCAGTGTAACTGTGGCCACATAGAATGAATTGGGTAGTGTCCCTTCTGTGTCTATTTTGTGAAATAGATTGAAGAGTATTGAGATTGGGTCTTCTTTGAAGGTCTGATAGAATTCTGCACTGAACCCATCTGGTCCTGGGCTTTTCTTGGTTGGAAGACTTTTAATGACTGCTTCTATTTCTTTAGCGGTTATTGGACCATTTGGATGGTTTATCTGATCCTGACTTAACTTTGGTATTTGGTATCTGTCTAGATACTTGTCCATTTCATCCAGATTTTCCAATTTTGTTATTTATATGCTTTTGTAGTAGGACCTGATGATTTTTTGAATTTCCTCAGAATCTGTTGTTATATCTCCCTTTTTTTCCAGTTTTTTAAATTTGCATATTGTTTCTCTGCCCTCTGGTTAGTCTGGATAAAGGATTATCTATCTTGTGGATTTTCTCAACGAACCAGCTCCTAGTTTTTTTGATTCTTTGTATAGTTCTTTTAGTTTCTACTTGGTTGATTTCAGCCCTTTATTTGATTATTTCCTGCCTTCTACTCCTCTTGGGTGTATTAGCTTCTTTTTGTTCTAGAGCTTGTACCATGAGGTGCTTAGAAGAAGGTATATTCTTTTGATTTAGGATGAAATGTTCTAAAGATATCTGTGAAATACATTTGGTTCACAGCCTCTGTTAGTTTCACTGTGTCTTTGTTTAGTTTGTGTTTCCAAGATCTGTCCATTGATGATAGTGTGATCTTGAAGTCTCCCACTATTATTGTGTGAGGTGCATTGTGTGCTTTGAGCTTTAGTAAAGTTTCTTTTATGAATGTGGGAGCTCTTTCATTCGGGGCATAGATGTTCAGAATTGAGAATTCTTCTTGATAGATTTTTCCTTTGATGAGTAAGAAGTGTCCTTCCTTATCTTTTTTGATGACTTTTGGTGAAAGTCGATTTTATCCAACATTAGAATGGCTACTCCAGCCTGTTTCTTGGGGCCATTTGCCTGGGAAATTGTTTTCTAGCCTTTCACTCTGAAGTAGTGTTTGTCTTTAACACTGAGGTGCATTTCTTGAATGCAGCAAACTGCTGGGTCCTGTTTATGGATCCAGTCTGTCAGTCTATGTCTTTTTATTGTGGAATTAAGTCCATTGATTTTAAGAGATATTAAGGTATAGTGATTGTTTCTTCCTGTTATTTTCTATGTTATTTTTATGTTTGTGTGGCTATCTTCTTTTGAGTTTGTTGAAAGATTAGTTTCATGCTTTCCCTTGGGTATAGTTTCCCTCCTTGAGTTGAAGTTTTCCATCTATTATTCTTTGTAGGGCTAAGTTTGTACAGTACTGTGCAGATTTGGATTTTTCATAGAATATTCTGGTTTTACCATCTATGACTATTGAGAGTTTTGCTGGGTATAGCATCCTGGGCTGGCATTTGTGTCTCTTTGAGTCTGTATAAGATCTGCCCAGGATCTTCTAGCTTTCATAGTCTCTGGTAAGAAGTCTGGTGTAATCCTGATAAGTCTGCCTTTATATGTTACTTGCCCTTTTTCCCTTACTGCTTTTAATAATCTTTCCTTGTTTTGTGTATTTGGTGTTTTGACTATAATGTGATGGGAGGAATTTCTTTTCTGGTCCAGTCTGTTTGGTTTTCTGTAGGCTTTTTGTATATTTATGTTCATCTCATTCTTTAGGTTAGGGAAGTTTTCTTCTATAATTTTGTTGAAGATATTTACTGGTCTTTTAATTGTGAATCTTCACTCTCTAATATACCCATTATCCTCAGGTTTTTTTCTTTTCATTGTATCCTTGATATCTTGGATGTTTTAGGTTAGGAGCTTTTTGGATTTTGCATTTTGTTTGACTGTTGTGTGGTATATTCTGCACCTGAGATTCTCCCTTCGATCTCTTGTATTCTTTTGGTGATGATTCCTAATCTCTTTCCTAGGTTTTCTAACTCCAGGGTTGTCTCCCTTTGTGATTTCTTTATTCTTTCTATTTCTATTTTTAGTTCCTGAATGGTTTTGTTCATTTCCTTCATCTCTTTGATTGTGTTTTCCTGTAATTCTGCCCCTTTGTGTTTTCCTGTAATTTTGTCCCTTTAATTGTGTTTTCCTGTAATTCTTTAAGGGATGTTTGTGTTTCCTCTTTAAGGACTTCTAGTTGTTTACCTGTGTTCTCTTTTATTTCTTTGAGGGAGTTATTTATTTCCTTCTTAAAATCTTCTATCATCATGAGATGTGATTTTAAATCTGAGTCTTGCTTTTCTGGTGTTTGGGGTGTCCAGGGCTTGCTGTGATAGGAGAGATGGGTTCTGATGTTACCAAGTAGCCTTGGTTTCTGTTCCTTATATTCTTGCCCTTGTCTTTCACCATCTGGCTATCTCTGGTGGTAGCTGGTCTTACTCTCCCTGACTGTGGTTTTTCTTTCCTGCAAGCCTAGGTGTCAGTACTCCTTGAAGACCAGAGGAATTTGAGTTTGGAGAGCTGTGGTACAGGACCAGCTCTGGGGTGCAGACAGAAACCAGAAGGATCTAGTCCCCTGCTGACCCTTGGTTCCTGTGTCCTGATGACTCTGCAAGGGTACCTCTTGATCCAGTGAGTTTGAACAGAAGTGGTGGTCTTGCTTTTGCTTGAAGGTGTGTCGTGACTCCTGGGATACCAGCTCTTTCCTGTCACTATTTCAGTATGAAGCCCAGTGTCACAGGATCCACTCCTCGGCCAACTGAAAGAAACCAGAAGACCACTCCTCAGTCCCTGTGTCCTGGGGATTCCAGGTGGGTCCCTCTGAGCAGACAGGCTTGCCCACACTCCTGGGAGGCTAGCTTTCTCCCAGTGTTATTTGGCTATGGAGCCCTGGTGGCCCAGGCAGAGGTCTCCAGCCACAGATAGAAACTGGAATGCTCCTTCCCCCCTAGCTGTTCCTCAGTCCCTGTGTCCCAAAGATTCTGGGCCAATCTTGTTGAGCAGTGTTGCTCCTCTTTCCCCCTCTCATGGGCTTTTCCACACTCCTGGGAGGCTAGCTTTCTCCCAGTGCTATTTGGCTATGGAGTCCTGGTTGCAATTATTTTCTTAATTGTATCTTCAGTTCATGTAAACTGAGAGTAATAATTTTGAAATTATTCTTAACATATTCTGCTATGGGTTAATGGTTTGCAAATCAAATCCAATTTTTTTCTATCAAAGCAAACAGATGCACTCGTACACACACACACACACACACACACACACACACACACACAAACACAAACACACATATATATCTTCACCATTTCATAGGATTTAGAGAAATGAAGTAACTCCCTAAATTTTCACATTGGCAGAAAAGAGAAATAGAATTTACTTTGACCTAAATCTAAACTTTTCATTTTGTTTTTAATTTAGTTTTTATTTTAATGTGTGCATGTATCTCTTAGTGCTTGTGTATGTACATGTGTTATGCAGTGCCCACAGAGGCCAGAATGAGAAATCAAATTTCTTATAGCTGGAGTATTTATTTGTGAGCTGTCTGATGTGAGATTCTGTGATCTAAATACAGATTCTTTTATAGAAGAGTTGGTGCCTTTAAACACAGAACCATCTCTTGAATCCTGGGATTTTAGGACTGTTTAATGTGTTCAACAGTATTCAGCACATGCTGTGATGACCAGTTCTTGTCTAAGAAATTATACTATAGATTCATTCAGTGAACATTTAAATTAAGACATGTTTCAATGTTATTTTTAAAATTAGCTCTGTTTTATTGATTAAAAAAGCAGCAACTCATTAACTTAAATAGATCCAAAGACATGCTTAATTAATTTTACAATGGTATTTAAATTTCATGTTATATTTAAGTATATGGAAAAATAAAATTTAGATTTCTGGTTTAGTGTTGTGAAAATATAGGTTTTGGCAACATTCTCTTAGAGTCTTTCCTCTTATAGGTTGAATGAAGATTGTGAATGTAGTAATCTTGTGTATAGTCTTATTGTATTTTTTGAGAATGTTACTAGTGCATAACAGCTGTAGTGAGAATTTTGGTTTCTTTTACAAAACACTGAAATATTATAAGAATATGTTTTTGTTTTAATCCTAGATGTGAGATATGCAGTAATTTCAGATTTTCCACAGTAGCAGACTATGATTTGCCTTGTACTCTAGCAGGGGAATGATTTCCCAAGCTACAGGTAGATTCTGTGACTGGGTGACTTTTGGAATTCTGAGGAATATTTAGAGGATATCTCAATAGCTCTGAGAGGCTGTGTGAATGCATTGTTGGGTGGTTGTTGTTGCTTTGTTGAGTTGTCGTATGAAAAGAAGAACCAGGAAGAAGAAAATCTATGTCCTGATGGAAAAGATCAATCTTGCTGCAGGGAACTTGATGACCCTAGTCTGCAGGAAGTAGTCTAAGGATTCCCTTGCCCAATTTGCAACTCCTGACTTTATTCAGGGATCTCTTTCCTTTCTATCCTCTTTTTTCTCTCTTATCTAGTCTTAGAGGGTTGAAAGGGTGGAAAAAGCATGGAGATGGGTGGAAAAGAGGAGAACCCACAGATTAGCGAAAGGCCAGTTACATTTCTCTTTTCATTGATGAGTCCTGTGAAATATCCAGCATAAGGACAAATTTAAACTAAAATGAACTTTCATTCTCTTTATGTTGAGAATAAAGGAAGGATAGATGCTCTACTGTCATGTCTAAAACACAGTAACATGTGGCCAGTAACTGATCACCTATGAATTGTTATGGCTCTGAATACTTTACCCTACAGTTGTTACATTTCATTATAAAATGCACAGTTGGCATTGGATCTCAACAGTCTGTGGGAGAGAAATAGGCTTCCTACATGACTATAGTGCACAGCAAGCTATTATCAAGATTTGTGTACATATGCTCTGCAATGTTTCACCCAATGAGAAAATCAGCTAAAGCTGTGTTTCACAGAATGTGTGCTATCCTCCAAACTATGCATGATTATACTCTAGAAAGAGTAATTTAAGTGTTTTCTCTTCTCTTTGAATCATAGATAAGTCAGTTTGCAAGCAGATAAGACTTCTGTCAGTTTCTAAGAGTCTTCTTTGAAGAGCCATCTGCAAGAAGATGGCAGCCTTCTCTCCATATCTGTTGGGAAGCAAAAACAACTTTGATACCCAGTTCTAAACTGAAACCTTGCCTCCTACAATAGATGTATGAGAAATTAATTTTCCTTTGATTATAAGTCAATCATCTCCTACTGGTGGTCAACTCAGTTATGAAGTAGTGTTAGAATGAACCACGTGTGTGGCATAATATTTTTGTCTTCTCAGTTGAAGACTAGTCATTATGTATTTAACTGCATGAATGCACAGGATTATATCTGCTTAGTTATAGAAAAGGATAAGATTCTTTTTCTGTCTTTGGACTCCGCTAGATGATTAATTGCTAGTGATGTGTTTTGTGGTCCATTTCAATGTTCATCCAATCAGAAAATCCAATCGTCTTTTCTACTGACAGAAGATTTTCATTTTATTTTCACAACACTAGTACTATCTCTTATACATCGAGAATACTCAATGATTATTTCGGACCAGAGACAGAAATATTAATGTGAATATAAATAATTTAGATCTATGTGTTCATTTTCCACATTGAGAAGATAGTAATTACATAGTTGCATCTGAGTTTCCAATGATATCTTAGTTGATAATCATAAATTACTCTGATTGTTGCTCCATTAAGTCTGTCCTAAGTCAAGAACTGGCCCGAGTACCACACAATCAGATGAATACATATGCAAACAAAGTGCACAGTTCATTCCTGAATGGGCCTCTACAGTTGCTTGATGTAGGGATGCTCTACAGTCTCAGTACTCATCCCTATGTCTTGCCTTGCTGTTCTGCACCTGTTTGCTCACATCTGCCTTCAGATAGAACATTGATTCTGCCCTCCAGAGCAGGCTATCATTTCTCTCTATGGATGCCAGGTACTCTTTGGATCATGCTTGTCTCATATTGCCAGGCCACATACCACATATTATAGCATATTGAGAGGCTTAAATCTAAAATCATTAAATTATTGAATAGTAAATGTATCACATCTAGGAGCAGACTTTTTGTACATATGCTTTTAAAAAATAACTTAATATTTTTACAGTTCAGTTGTTGCCCTCCTCCTGGTCCACCCTCCCACAGTTCCTCATCCCATTCCTCCTCCCCACTGACTGCAAGAGGATGTGCCCCCCAGGCCTCCCCACTCCCTTGCATTGTGGCTTAGATTTTAAGGTGTGTGTGTGTGTGTGTGTGTGTGTATTTGACCAATCCCACTAAATATACCTTTCTAAATAGAACCTGAGCCAAATAGCTCACAAACATAAAAACATGTTTGTTTTTATTTTAAAATTCTGTTGAGTCCTTAGTAGCAAAGCTAAAAGAAAGGAAAAAAATAACCTCTACATAAAAGTCAAAATTCAAAGTATTGATTAAAAGAAAAACTTCAAAATAGGTAACAATCGAATCTACCCTTCTGCAGTCCTTGCTCCCTCCCCCAGAGCATGTTGGTAGATTTAAACTTTGTTATTTTATTTTCTCTACCTGGTACAAAGAAATAGCCATGAATGTTAACTCTCCAATGGGGGGGGGGGTCTCTTGAAAGATAATTAGTATGCAATATATATATATATATATATATATATATATATATATATATATGCATAGATATGTCCTGCTGGAACTCAGTACCATATACCATGAATATGCATGATGTGAAAGTAAAACAAAGGCACAATTGGTAATTGCTAAGTAAAACTTCTTGAAAGTATTTGTGAAAGTCTAAATTCTGTCGAATATTTTGAAGGAAAACAAATCAATATGAGACATAAAAACAAAAACAAGAAACAAAACAACAACAACAAAACAAAAAAAAAACCCAAACCAAACCAAAACAAAACCAGTCGCTCAGAATACCATTGAGTTCACCTGTATTAGCTAGATGATGTTAGATCAACAAGATTTCTATAGTAGGCTCTGTGGAGCTGGATCACTAGCTATGTTTTCTTCCCTCAATAATTGTAGTTATTTTCATCAGATTTTTTAAAAATTCAGTCTTGAGCATTGCATGAGTATTGCATTAAGAGACAGATTTGAAAAATCAAGCTTGTTCATCTTATTGCTGTATGTAATATTAAATTTAAATATTTTAGAAATTCAGTTCAGAAATATATTAGAGGAAATAAAGCAAGGTGTCCCATCATGTTATAGGAGTAGATATCCAACACAAAATGAACTCAGTGTTTTACTTAGAGATTTCTTTTTGCCTCATATTGAATTCTTTTCTTGTTCATGTTGGTTTCTGATTTTGTGTTTGTATTTTTCTGTTTTTAATGTGTGTGTGTTGCTTACCATTTTCTTTCTTTTAAAAAAATTATTTGTGTTTTCTAAATATGGAAAAAGGAAAGTATGGAATTTAATGACTATACAAATAAGAGGATCTGGGAGGGGATGGAGGAGAAACCAAAACCATGATTAGAATATATTGTTCAAGAGAAAATTAGTTTCAATAAAGAAAAGAAAGGACTCAAAGATGTGTTCCTTGTGCTGCTTAGAACACCATGAATTAAATTGATTAAGCATTTCTATATTAAGTTTATCTCCAGTTGCTGTCAACAAATACTCTGACAAGAACTAGTTAAGGGAGAAAGACAGATGTCATTAAGTTCAGGATGTCAGGTTACTGAATACTGCTGTAGGGAGTGAGGCAGTGGGAAGTTGAAGCAGCAGGCCAATCCCTTCCACAATGGAGATCAAAGGACTGTGATTTCTGCCAGTGGCCAGCTTGCTCTTCCTCTTCTTCCAGTTCATGGTCCAGCCTGTGGCACAGTGCTCATGGGTCTTCCCACCTAAATTAATCCATGTGAGAAAATTGCTGGTATATTTACTACAGGCCAACCTGACTTTCACAATACGTCATTGTCATAGTGATTCCTACCCAAGATTCTAGACTTAACAAGCTCACATTTTTTTAACCAAGAATCACAAGGTTGCAAGGCAATCAACTAAATCAGTGCTGTATCAGGCATCTTTCTAGGCCTGATGGGAGCAAGTGATGGGGTGAAAGCATTCAAGCACGTATCAAAAACTTACTTTCCCCTAATGGGTAAGTGTATATCAACTGAGGTAACTTTAGAGCCCAAGGAGATGACTGAATGGATAAGGTCCCTTGTTGTGCAAGATGTGGAGTGGAGTTTGGACCATTATCACTCAAAAACAAACAAGCAACCTAAACATAAACAAAACCAAAAATCCTTATGCTCTGCCAACACATGAAATCCCAGTGCTGAGGGCAGGATAGGGTACTGGAAAAGGAGAGACACAGAGCACACAAAGAGTGTTGAGATGAATACATATTGTAGCTTTAATTGTTGTGTTAAGGAATACTTTGTCCATACTTAGTATTTTTATAAAATCATTATAAGTAAGAGTCACCATATGAAAAATGTGTAAGGAAATACACTTCAGATTTTAAGTTAAAATCCAAGACTAAGGGAATGATTTTTAACTTTATACACCAATTATTCTACATTTATGAGCAGCATTTAAACATCTAAGAAAATAAAAATCAGCTTATTTATACATTTAATGGAATTGATGTATAGAATTTACATTACCTCTTAAGAAGATTTAGTATAGTGATCAAGCAATTTAAATAACTTAAAGACATTAGGCATATTAAATCTATACATTTATTTTAAATTTCAATTGAGTTTAGTTAATTAAGTTTCAGAATGAGGCACATATTACTCAATGCCTTTTAAAAGCATATATTAATATTTTATGGACTTAGAAGTAGAATGATTTAATTTCTAAGTTAAAATATTTTACAATAATATTATTTTAACTTTTTAACTTAAAAAAATTGATTAGTACTTTAAGATATATGTTTATTTCTGTGCATAGACACTAACATCCCCAAAACTGGGAAGCTCACAAAGATCAACCATGGCTAACTGTGTTAGCAGGAAATTCTTCCTCCTATCTAGTCTCAAATGAAGATTCATCACTTTATAAAATCAAGCTTTCAGTTAAACATCCATCTAAAGAAGATTGGAGAGAGATCAATTGCACAGCATATATCTAGTATGGTGAGAACCTTGGGTTCCATCTCCAGCATCTCACAGACTAATTAGTGGCTAATCTGCTGTAACCCTAGCAGGACAGAGACAGAAGTAGGAAGAATAGAGGGTCAGAGTCATTCTCAGCTACGTTATGTGCTCCAGACTTGTCTGTGCTACATTCTCTATCTACACACAAAACAAAACATCTAGCTAAGCTTAGCAATATATGATTTGCCCAACAAAAATGAAGAGATTTCATTGTCTACTATGCCTTCCACCCTTTGACTCTCCTTATTTCGATTTTGTCTTCAGTTTATACTCACTCTTCTGTAACTCACATCTCTGTCTTGTATCTTTTACTACGTCTATGGCACTAACATTATGGCTTATCTGTCCCCTAACTGGATGCATCCACACTGGCATATCCTGTTAGAATTCACTACACTAATCACTAAAGTGCTAGTGATTTGTTGACTCAATGAGGAATTTGATTGGGAACACATAGTCAGAAGTTTTCTTAATCTTTTTTCTCATTTTAGGATATATTTTCCTCTCTATACTGGGCAGGTTCCCTTGTTGGTTTGGTGTGTTATTTAGGTATTTTATTTATGTATTCTACCTTAGCCTTCTTTCTACTCTTTCTCCCACCTAGTTAGAGACATCCACATATAAAGTGCTTTACAGTGTTTCTAATTTAGTTGTCAAGTACATAGTACTGCTTTTAATGCAACAATACACACACACACACACACACACACACACACACACACACATATTTGGACCCCTGTATCTTTGGGGTCAATGTACTGGTCTGACTAACTACAGGTTAAAAATATCTTTGAAAAGTTATTTCTCAGTATTGGTGGGTAACAGTTCTTGCTGTGTATGTACCTGTACCAGGACTTGATTTCAAAACACTTTTATACATAATATTTTTTTTAAAAGCTGGGCATGGTTCCACATATACTCATGAATATAATCCTCCTGGTGCTGTTGTAAAGATGGGAGAAACTTTAGGGCTTGTTGGCAGCCAGTTTCCCTCTAGATCCAGTAGGAAATTCGGTCCATAGAGAACAAGGAGGATCATGATGACAGAGGAGGACACAGGACATCTGTACACACATGAGGAAGAGATAGATACATACATGGATCTAAACATGCTCTATACATGTGTGTGTGTGCGCATTCACACAAACATACACACACACACACCATCCACATACTCCATACTAAACTTATATGATTTTTCATATACACATGCATGCACACACACATGCACATTTTCATACTAAACATATAGATTTTTCATTATTTCCTAACAAATGCATTAAAATAACTATTACAGATCAGTTATACTTTATTAGATGTTATAAGCAATATAGAGTTGACTTAAAGCAATCAGTATGTGCAAAAGGTAATATAGAAACACAACTACATTTTATACAGTGACAAGCATATAGAATATAAAATCTGTGAAAAGGAGGACAGAAGTCTTACTTTCCTCACTGAGTTCTAAGTGTTAAATATCCATGCTGATATGTGTTCTGTGTGTGGTGTGGTGTAGTATGGTGTGTGTGTGTGTGTGTAGTTGATACTGTTGAATTCAGGATAATGCTACAAGGTATGTATTTTGTCTTATATTCTTTTAGTGATGAAATAATCTTCTTTGTCTCATCTCTACAAACACTGACTTAAGGATCATGCCCACTCTGTAGCTTCTAGGAAAAACTCGTTGTGATGTGTATCTTGGAACAGAATTTTGGAGTAAGCTGAGCAACCATAAAGAACTTAAGTATTTTCAGAGTTATTCAGCCAACTTGAACTCCCCAGACAATGGCAGCCATAAGGGTTCCATAATTTCTAGATATCTAGTCGTACCAAGAATTATGTAGGCTTGCCTTACCTTGTTTCTCTCTTTAGACAAACATGTATGAAGTAGTACTTTAATAATAAGCTAATGGTTAACTTGAACTTTATTATTTACCTGGTATTATTTTGAAAATAACTACATGTGATCCTCAGTATTGGAAGTTTCCTATTTTAAAGATTAATTATTCAAAGTTACCAAATGTGCTCTTTCATTCATCTTTGTGAAGAGTGACATTATTGAATAGATATAAAGTTTATATTATTACAATATATTACATTATATCATATTATATTATTAGGCCATATTTTATTACACTGGACATCTGTTTTCTATCTAAAATTATCTAGTACCCATTAATAAGATATATTCTTGATTTTGAAGTTCTTATTACAAATGAGTTGGTAAAGCATGCCACAATTCACTGATCATATACTGTAGATAGATTGTTTCCAATTGGTGTGTGTGTGTGTGGGTGTGTGTGTGTGTGTGCACATGCATGCACACATACTCACAGAGTCCAGAAGGTAGTGTTGGATTTTTTGGAGCTGAAATTTATAGCAGTTTGTAAGCACCTGCCATGGGTTCTGTGAATCAAACTCTTGTGTTCTAGAAAAATAGAAATTGCTCTTAACCTCTAAGCCATCTCTCCAACACCCAATTTTTATGAATTGTCAACCTAGTTGAAGAGTGACAACTCTGTTGGGGTTCAGGAAATACCAAATACATTGTTAAACTCTGATTAAATATATTTCACAAATTATTACCAAAAACTTGCTTCGTGGTAGTTACTGGAACTTTGAATACAAAATTTAATGGTTGAGTGAAGCTTTAGAACCCAGATGAAGCCCACATTAAAAATAAAGAGTTTTAGGTGCACAGAGGCTCAGTGTTTTCAATAACATAAGAAAGAGCTAAGATTATCTGGGATTTATTTCAGATCACCTAACCCTCCACCCAAGAACCTTTTCACAACTTTTTCTCATTATTACTGTTGCAAGGAGGGGGCCAGGTTCCTAGAGGCAAAAGAAACTTGAGCAGAAGTGTGGGGGTAAGGATCAGAATTCTGACAGGTTTTCTTATCTGAAATTGCTCATACCACTTATTGTGTAGATTTCCTCTGCAAACACAGTTTTAAAAGAAGAAGGGCAAATGTTGTTCCAATCACCTTTGCTCAGTGTAGGTCAAAGCCTTGTCTTGCCCCAGATTTGATTTCTTTTCACCCTTGACAAACATTAAGAAATAAGAAAAGAATTTGGATATCTCTGAAATGAGGAGAGGGTTAATAATACTGGCATTGTTTTTCTCTGATAACTGTCAAGTGCTGTCAGTCAGGTAGACCATCGTTAAACTTTTATGTCAAGAACAGTCTGTATCTTTTTTAGTACTTTAGGGAGGATCAGACAAGCAAGAGATCATGCAAAATCAATAGTTTCTTTGCTGTCTCATCTTAATTCTGAGTGAGAAACACAAGAAGGTCACCCAAACTGGCAAAAATCAAAACACTCAAAAAATTTTAATTGGGTCTTTGCTGTTTATCACCCAAAATCATTTGTATCCAAGTTCTTTTGAAATTAAATGAATAAACTGTACATGGTTGTAGCTTAGTTAGGAGACTTTTCTTAGAATGGCTTCTTCACAAACATTTTTTCCTTTACTAAGTTTGAAAAAAAAGTACTAATTCTAATTGGGGTAGCATTTGATGTATTTAATTATTTCTATTTTTATTTGGAGATAAAAGAAACAGAAGCTGACAAGCTTAGTGGATAATACCACCCTCTGATAAGCTTGAGTTCTTGAGAGTTTGATTCTTGGAGCCACAAAGTGAGACAGCGGTCCATTTTCTAGAGTAGTTGTCTGACTTCTACACATGTGGCAAGGAATGCACCCAACCCTACATAAACACCCACATATGCACACATACACACACACACACACACACACACACACACAGAGAAACGTGCACACATATACACACACCTGCACGTATATACACATACACATATGCACAGATATGCGCACACACATACATACATATGTGGATGCAAGCAGACACATATACAATGCACACACACATGCACAGACACATACATAGAGAGATGCACATAGACATATACATACATGCACAAGCATGCACACACAGACACACAGACACACAGACATACATATACATACACATACACACAGGTGCACAAATGCATGCAAGTGTGCATATACATGAACAAACAAACATAAATACATGCACACACACTACTAAGGACAACAATAATAGTAATAGTAATAATAATACAAACACATTTTTAAAAAGAAAAGATGCAGATGCTTGTATTAAAGATGGCCAATACAATTTCATCATGTTTCCCTAATTTGCATTTTACCCATGTGAATCTTTCATATTCTAAGATCTAGACTCATGGATCTTTGTGAATGCACAACAAAAAAGTTTCACCAACTTTGCTTGAACTAAAAATTTTAAAAGAATATTTGACTATGAGAGATGGAAAGATAGCTCAGTGATTAAGACTACTTGCTGTTCTCACAGAGGCCCTGTCTTCTGTACCCAGCATCCATAAGCCAGTTCTCAACCATCTGTAAATCCAGTTCCTGGAGACTAGATATCCTTTTCTGGTCTTTGCCTGCATCAGACACATACATACATATACAGAAAATAAGATAATTAATATTTGAGTAGGATTTCTTTTTTTATTTTTATTTTTCTTTTTTTGGTTTTTCAAGACAGGGTTTCTCTGTATAGCTCTGGCTATCCTGGAACTCACTCTGTACCTGGCTGGCCTCAAACTCAGAAATCCACCTGCCTCTGCCTCCTAAGTGCTGGAATTAAAGGAATGTGCCACCACTGCTTGGCTGAGTAGGATTTCTTAAAGTCTCTATACATAATATTTTAACACATTGAAAAAGAAAATTCTCTGACAATTATATGCCTTCATTTGTGTTTATCAAATTATAAATTTGTGGCCATAAACATCTGTGGCTGCATTTGAATGAACCCGTGTGTGATAAGGGCTTTGATGTTTAGATTTTAGTAGAATATTCCGGAATATGTTCCTGGGATGCTAAAAATTAAAATGAAATGTTAGTTTCCAAATGCTAAGTAAGAATGCAGAATCTGTAATGCTCTTTACACCTTCTCGGGACATACATTATACTTATTGTTAAAGGAAATGTACTGTGAGAGCCTGGGCCTACATTCTTTTCTAAGTTTCCAATGGAGGACTTTTATTTTTACTTCAAACCTTATTTCCTAGTCTATAGAGTCATATATCTTCTAAGAAACCCATAGAGTGCTACCACCACCTTTGACTATAAACACAGAAGGCATAATTTTCCCCAAATCCCTCAAATCTCTTGTGATACTAATCTGCCAATCTAATCTTGTATCATGGAAAATCTAAACAAATAACTTTTGAAGAAAGTTTTATCATACTTACTATTCTCATTTATTTTATTTTAAACCATGTTTTGTGAAATAGTATAAAATAATAAGAACTGAAAAACTATTTTTTGAATTATATTATATTTAACTTAAACTAAGGAAACAGTCTGACTAAACATCATAGGTTTCTCTGGAAAATGTCAAAATGAACTGTTTTAGAGGCAGACTCTCTAGACAGCCAAGACACACATCCAAATTATGATCTGTAGGCTCAGAGGTGCTGGGCTATCGCACACATCACCAGACCAACTTGACAAACTAAAAAATTTGAAATATAATATAGAAATTTTGACCCTATCAGGGGATAACCATTTGAAACGTGTCTCCACTCAAGTGTTTTTTATGCTTCTGCCTTGGACATGCTCATAAATGTATTTTCTGCTCTCTCATTTAAATCATGTTACACCACAGTGACTCTAATGTCCCTGTTTCTGATGCAGATTTTAATTCCCAGGTTAAAGATCTTTTGGGCATAGATTTCTCCTCCCCTGCAGATACTCCATACATCTTCCAAGATCTTAGAAGCCATTCTGTTAGGTGAATTGTCTCAACTTAGAACTTTCAAACTAAAAGCTTGCTCAGAGTATTTCACATTGACTATTCAAGATGAATCAGTCTCCAGAGGAAGAGGTAGGCCCTTTTAGTTGTATGGCAATTACCTTCCTACCTTTCATTTTTTGTTTCATTGCAGGAATGACTAAAGGTACCATTGTCTTCCTTTTATATGTGGGATGTTGTTTACACTTACCAAGGCAGTGACCGGTGTCTAGACTTCTCAATATCTAAGCTATTTTGTACTAGATAGTGTCAGGTAGAGGATCCTAACAGTTGAAAATTCATACAATATATTCTGATAATGGAGTTTCCCTCCCAGAACTCCTCCTTGATTCTCCATGCATCTCCATCCATCCAACCCCATGCCTTCTCTCTCTCTCTCCCCCACTCTCTCTTTTGTTAGAAAACAAGCAGGTAAATACAAAATAGTAAATGAACAATGAGGAAAGAAGTGGAGAAAGGATGACAACACACAAACACACACACAAGACATAAAAACATAAAACTGAAATAATAATATAAAAGAAAAGGGCAAATAAGATTTAAAAATTGATCTGAGGTGGGAGACCTCTGCCTGGGCCAACAGAACTCCATAGCTAAATAGTGCTGGGGGAAAGATAGCCTCTCAGGAGTGTGGGCAAGCCTGTCTGCTCAGAGAGACCCACCTAGAATACCCAGGACACAGAGATTGAGGAGAGGGCTTCTGGTTTCTTTCTTTGGCTGGAGACCAGATCCTGTGACATAGGGCTCCACACTCAAATAGTGCCAGGAAAGAGTTGGTATCCCAGGAGTGCCGACACACATTCAAGCACAGGCAAGACCATCACTTCTTTTCAAATTCACTGGACCAAGAGGGACCCATGCAGAGCCATCAGGTCACAGGAAACAAGGGATAGCTGCAGATTAGATCTTTCTTGTTTCTATCTGCACTCCAGAACTGACCCTGTACCACAGCTCTCCAAATGCAAATTCCTCTCAGAGCGAATTGGTCTTCAAGGAGTATTGATACCTAGGCTTGCAGAAAAGACAAGCCACAGACAGAGAGAGTAAGACCAGCTAACTAACCAGAGATAACCAGATGGCGAAAGGCAAGGGCAAGAACACAAGGAACAGAAACCAAGGCTACTTGGTATCAGCAGAACCCAGCTCTACCACCACAGCAAGCCCTGGATATCCCAACACACCAGAAAAGGAAGACTCAGACTTAAAATCACATCTCAAGATGATGATAGAAGATTATAAGAAGGAAATAAATAACTCCGTTAAAGAAATACAAGAGAACACAGGTAAACAACTAGAAGTCCTTAAAGAAGAAACACAAAAATCTCTTAAAGAATTATAAGAAACCACAATCAAACAGAAGAAGGAAATGAACAAAATCATTGAGGAACTAAAAACAGAAATAGAAACAAAAATGAAATCACAAAGGAAGACAACCCTGGAGTTAAAAAGTCTAAGAAAGGAATCAGGACTTGTACATGCAAGCATCACCAACAGAATAGAAGAGATGGAAGAGAGAATCTCAGGTGCAGAAGATACCACAGAAAACATTGACACAACAGTAAAAGAAAACACCAAAAGCAAAAAGCTCCTAACCTAAAACCTCCAGGATATCCAGGATACAATGAGAAGACAGAACCTGAGGATAATAGGTATAGAAGAGAGTGAAGATTCCCAAATTAAAGAAGCAGTAAATATCTTCAACAAAATTATAGAAGAAAACTTCCCTAACCTAAAGAAAGAGATGAACATAAATACACAAGAAGCCTACAGAACTCCAAATAGACTGGACCAGAAAAGAAATTTGCCCTGTCACATTATAGTCAAAACACCAAATACACAAAACAAGGAAAGGATATTAAAAGCAGTAAGGGAAAAAGGGCAAGTAACATATAAAGACAGACCTATCAAAATTACACCAGACTTCACACCAGAGACTATGAAAGCTAGAAGATCCTGAGCAGATCTCATACAGACTCTAAGAGAACACAAATGCCATCCCAGGCTGCTATACCCAGCAAAACTCTCAATAATCATAGATGGTGAAACCAAAATATTCTATGACAAATCCAAATTTTCACAGTATGTTTCCACAAACACAGCCCTTCAAAGAATAATAGATGGAAAGCACCAACTCAAGGAGGAAAACTACACCTGAGAAAAAGCAAGAAAATAATCTTTCAAGAAAGTCAAAAGAGGATAGCCACACAAACATAAAAACAATATCGAGAATAACAGGAAGCATCAATCATTATTCTTTAATATCTCTTAATATCAGTGGACTCAATTCACCAATAAAAAGTCATAGACTAGACTGGATCCATAAATAGGACCTAGCAGTTTGCTGCATCTAGGAAACGCACCTCCCTGTTAAAGACAAACATTACCTCAGAGTAAAGGGTTGGAAAACAATTTTCCAGGCAAATGGCCCCAAGAAACAGGCTGGAGTAGTCATTCTAATGTCGGATTAAATCAACTTTCAACTAAAAGTCATCAAAAAAGATAAGAAAGATGCTTCATACTCATCAAAGGAAAAATCTACCAAGAAGAACTCTGAATTCTGAGCATCTGTGCCAAATGCAAGGGCTCCCACATATATAAAAGAAACTTTACTAAATCTCAAAGCACACATTGTACCTCACACAATAATAGTGGGAGACTTCAACACCCCACTATCATCAATGGACAGATCTTGGAAACACAAACTAAACAGAGACACAGTGAAACTAACAGAGGTTATGAACCAAATGGATTTAACAGATATCTATAGAACATTCCCTATCAGATCACTATGGAATAAGGCTGGTCTTCAATGTCTACAACAACAACAGAAAGCCCACATATACATGGTAGCTGAACAACACTCTACTCAATGATAACTTGGTCAAGGAAGAAATTAAGAAAGAAATTAAAGACTTCCTAGAATTTAATGAAAACGGAAGTACAGGATACCTAAATCTATGGGACACAATGAAAACAATGATAGGAGGAAAATTCATAGCACTGAGTGCCTCCAAAAAAAAACCTGAAGAGAGTACATACTAGCTGCTTAACAGCACACCTGAAAGCTCTAGAACAAAAAGAAGCTAATATACCCAAGTGGAGTAGAAGGCAGGAAATAATCAAAATAAGGGCTGAAATCAACCAAGTGGAAACTAAAAGAACAATACAAAGAATCAACAAAACCAGGAGCTGGTTCTTTGAGAAAATCAACAAGATAGATAATCCTTTAGCCAGACTAAACAGAGGGCACAGAAACAGTATGCAAATTTAAAAAATTAGAAATGAAAGGGAGATATAACAACTGATTCTGAGGAAATTCAAAAAAATCATCAGATCCTACTACAAAAGCATATACATAACAAAATTGGAAAATCTGGAAGAAATGGACAAGTCTCTAGACAGATACCAAATACCAAAGTTAAGTCATGATCAGATAAGCCGTCCAAACCGTCCAACATCCCCTAAAGATATAGAAGCAGTCAATAAAAGTCTTTCAACCAAGAAAAGCCCAGGACCAGATGGGTTCAGTGCAGAATTCTATCAGACCTTCAAAGAAGACCCAATCTCAATACTCTTCAATCTATTTCACAAAATAGACACAGAAGGGACACTACCCAATTCATTCTATGTGGCCACAGTTACACTGATACCAAAACCTCACGAAGACCCAACAATAAAAGAAAACTTCAGACCAATTTCCCTTATGAATATTGATGCAAAAATACTCCATAATATTCTCGCAAACTGAATCCAAGAACACATCAAAACTATCATTCACCATGATAAAGTAGGCTTCATCCCAGGGATGCAGGGATGGTTCAATACCTGGAAATCCATCAATGTAATCCACTACATAATCAAACTCAAAGAAAAAAAATCACATGGTCATTTCATTAGATGCTGAAAAGCATTTGACAAAATTCAACATCCCTTCATGATAAAAGTCTTAGAAAGACCAGTAATTCAAGGAGCATACCTAAACATAGTAAAAGCAATATACAGCAAACCAGTGGCCAGCATCAAGGTAAAAGGAGAGAAACTTGAAGCAATCCCATTAAAATCAGGCACTAGGCAAGGCTGCCTTCTCACTCCCTATCTTATCAATATAGTTCTTGAAGTTCTAGCTAGAGCAATTTGACAACAAAAGGAAGTCAAAGGGATACAAATTGGAAACGAAGCAATCAAGATATCACTATTTACAGATGATATGATGGTACACTTAAGTGACCAGAAAAACTCTACCAGAGACTTGCTACTGCTGATAAACACCTTCAGCAAAGTGGCTAGATACAAAATTAACTCAAGCAAATCAGTAGCCTTCCTGTACTCAAAGGATAAACAGGCTGCCACAAACAATATAAAGTATCAAACCAAACAAGTGGAAGATCTGTATGACAAGAACTTCAAGTCTCTGAAGAAAGAAATCTAAGAAGACCTCAGAAGATGGAAAGATCTCCCATGCTCATGGATTGGCAGGATTAATATAGTTAAAATGGCCATCCTGCCAAAAGCAATCTAAAGATTCAATGAAATCCCAATCAAAATTCCATCTCAATTCTTCATAGACTTAGAGAGAACAATTCTCAAATTCATATGGAACTCAGGATAGCAAAAAGTATTCTCAACAATTAAAGGACTTTTGGGAGAATCTCCCTCCCTGACCTCAAGCTGTAACACAGAGCAGGAGTGATTAAAAAACTCCATGGTATTGGTATAGTGACAGGCAGGTAGACCAATGGAACAGAATTGAAGACCCAGAAATGAACCCACACACTTATGGTCACTTGATTTTTGACAAAGGAGCTAAAACCAAACAGTGGATAAAAGACAGCATCTTTAACAAATGGTGCTGGATCAACTGGCGGTCTACATGTAGAAGAATGTGAATTGATCCATTCCGATCTCCCTCAAGTCCAAGTGGATCAAGGACCTCCACACGAAACCAGATACACTGAATCTAATAGAAAAGAAAGTGGAGAAAAGTTTTGAACACATGTGGACAGGTGAAAAGTTCCTGAACAGAACACCAATGGCTCATGATCTAAGATCAAGAATCGACAAATGGGACCTCATGAAATTACAAAGCTTCTATAAGGCAAAGGACACTGTAAATAGGGCAAAACGGCAACCTACAGATTGGGAAAAGATCTTTACCAATCCTACATCCGATAGAGGGCTAATATCCAATGTGTACAAAGAACTCAAGAAGCTCCAGAGATCCAAATAACCCTTTCAAAAAATTGGGAACAGAGCTAAACAGGGAATTCTGAACTGAGGAAACTCGAATGGCCGAGAAGCACCTAAAGAAATGTTCATCATCCTTAGTCATCAGGGAAATGCAAATCAAAACAACCCTGAGATTTCACCTCACACCAGTCAGAATGGCTAAGATCAAAAACTCAAGTGACAGCAGATGTTGGTGAGGATGTGGAGATAGAGGAACACTCCTCCATTGCTGGTGGGAATGCAAGATGATACAACCTCTCTGGAAATCAGTTTGGCATATCCTCAGAAAAATGAAAATACTACCTGAGGACCCAGCTATTCCACTCCTTGGCATACACTTAGAAGATGTTCCAAGATGTAATAAAGACACATGCTCCACTATGTTCATAGCCCCCACATCCAGAAATAGCCAGAAACTGGAAACAACACAGATGTCCCTCAACAGAGGAATGGATACACAAAATGTTACATTTATACAATGGAATAATACTCAGCTATTAAAGACAATGGCTTCATGAGATTCGCAGGCAAATGGATGGAACCTGAAAATATCATCCTGAGCGAAGTAACTCAGTCACAAAAGAATAAACACGGTATGTACTCACTGATAAGTGGTTATTAGCTCAAAAGTTCATAATACCCAAGATTCACTTCACAGTAACTGTAGGGCTGAGTGTGAGGTCCCAGATGGAGGAGTTGGAGAAGGGACTGAAGGAGCTGAGGGAGTTTGCAGCCCCAGGGAGGGAGCAACAGTGGCAATTGTCCTGACCCCTCGATGCTCCCGGAGACTGGATCACCAACCAAAGAATACCAATGGAGGGACCCATGGTGCTGTCCATATATGTGGCAGAGGAGGGTCTTGCTAGCCATCAGGGGGAGGAGAGGCCCTTGGGCAGGAGGGTGTTAGATGCCCTAATATAGGAGAATGCCAAGGAAGGAAGCAGAGAGTTGGTGAGTGGGTGGGTGGGTGGGGGAATACCTCCATGGGGGAGGGGAGGGAATAAGGAGGTTCCAAAGGGGAGATCTGGAAAAGGGGAAACATTTGAAATGTAAGTAAAGCATCAAAAATAAATAAATAAAAAAAACTAAATTGAAAGGCAAAAGAAAAAATTAAAAATTACTCAAACAAAGCAATTTGTGACAAAAAATATACAGAAACGGCAGTGAATTGCTTTTTGACTTGGCCATATAATCTCTTTGTGCTCTTTCCTGAAATGTGGTTAATATACCAAGAGAGACTCCTTTGGAGAAAACTAAGTTTTCCTTTGCTAGTTGTTCTCAATTGGAGATAGTTTCTAAATCAGGGATGGAGATCAGATCCATATCCTCCTCTCAGTATTGGAACCCCATGTATCTTGAACTTGTTCAGTCCCTGTGCATTCTGCCACAGTCTTTGTGAATTCACATGTGTATCAGTCCTGATGTGTCTGGAGGACACTACTTCCTCGATGCCTTATATTGCCCTGAGCTTTTATATGCTTCTTGATGCCCTTTATCACCTTGAGCTCCTACATACTTTCTGACTCCTCTTTCTTGTATCTCCCTACATTCTGAGGGGAAAGATTTCATGAACACATCTCATTTAAGACTGAGTGTTCAAAAGTCTCTCTGTCTGTACATTGTTCAATTGCAGCTCTTTGTAGTAATTTCACCTACTGCAAGAGAATCTTCTCTTATGACGGCAGAGTAAGCCCTTATCTGTGGGAATTGCAGAATGTTCCCAGGAACCACTTAATTGCTGTGTTCCCTTAGCAGAACAAAAGTATTTAGTTTTGAGTTCTTCCCAGGCCCCAATGATTTTTACCAAAATGGTGTGTCAACATTAACAATGGTCTTCCATGTAACACCTCTCAATGCAGTCTACTATGTTTCTTATTCTTATCTCAGGAGCAACTCACTTTAGTTAAAATATCCCACCAAGTTTCTCCTTAATATGCGATGTACATTCTATGTATTTGTCTTTTTTTTTCTGAAGTTTTCTACTGCTCCATACATGCTGCCTGATCTCTAATTTAAAAGTCTCTCTATTTCTATGTGCCCTAACATTGGTTGTTTATGACAGAGTTGTCTGTATTGGCCATTGGGTATGTAGCTGTTACACTTCAATGTTACATTTTGTCTACATAAACATAAGTATATATTGCGTATTTTACACATACACACACATATACACACACACATTCATTTTACAATCAGTTTACTTATTTGAAGAAGGCAAATACATGTTGAGACCACTACTTTCTTGTATTCATTTTCATAATTTCAGTATTCTTTGCTGGGTAAGCAAATCTAGAGTTCAATGAAAACACAAGAAAGTGATTAATTAATATGTGAATATGATAATATAAACGGATATTTTTCTGCTTACAGTTAATATTTAGATAGCACAGCTTTCTGTGGAGCAAAAAAAATTAAAACCCCACATTTTTACTTAGACGAGACATGAGTGATGATATTCTCTCAAATCAACAGCATAGTCAGCGCCTTCACAGCCCAGCTGGGCATTTATAAAAGAACTATTTGTTTCAACAGCAAATATTTTCTGCTTCGGAAGTGTTAGCAGATCCCGAGGCGTAAACACATACATTGGCATGTTGGAGAGGTTTTGTCTGCACTGTGTGTGTTTCATGACTGTGGGACTTGTTATGGCAGGTGCCACTTTGCTTAACAAAAGCTGTTCAGGATGCTGGGATTCACTGGGAAAATATGTACATATAGACAATTCTATTTTTATTCCTATCAGGGTATTTAATGCCATTTGGCAATGGTCTGTGTCTATTTATTTCATTTAAACCCACACCAAACTAGACTCATGAACGTTTAATGTTTCTTGAAATTGTCAAAGTTGGTGGAATGATAGATCTGATGCACAGCTAAAGCTCAGTAAGGTGTTCCACAGAGACTGACATTTGGATGTGTGTGGAAGAACTATACCAGCAACATGGACCAGAGAACATTCACATGCACTGTGATAAGCACTGGTGACAACATAAGGAAACGTTGGTTTTAATAAAACTAATTATCCTGAGCATTAAGCCTGAACAATTATCCTGAACATGTGCAAAAATGTACATGTTGTAGAACACACAAAGGAGAGAAATATAATCAATTATTTATAAGACAACATGATAGCAACTTTTCATTTCAGCAAATATGGGGCATACTTCTGTAATGCTAGTATTAGTTGAGACCCAACATGGATGAAGCAAATCTCACAACACATCATTCTGTGATAAAGAGCTCTAGGTGATTAATTATTGCTGAGAGAGCAAGAATCATTCTTCTCTAATGATGAGTCTCCTGCTAAGTTATCCAATCCCAAAAGGTCATCTCTAAACATATATGCATATGTATAACACTAAATGAATTTATCAGTTTGTTTGTGTGTGTGTGTGTGTGTGTGTGTGTGTGTGTAACAATAATGAAAGAGAGGTTGTACAATTAAGTGAGAAGCATACATGAGGAATTGGTAGGAAGAGAGGAAAGAGGTAAATGGTGTAGATAGAGCATTCATGTATGAAATTTTCAAAATAAAATGAATATAAAAAGAGCTAATGATGAACAAATGACTTAAGAAATAGTTTGAAGGTTTTTAGTAGAATCCATCTCAAAGAAAAGGAACTAGGTTAATAAGTAACAAGCAATAAGGCTGAGTGCTGGGTAGTTCTTCTATCTCACACTATCTACCCATTCAAGTCTAGAGTTTGGGGCTTGCCAGACTACTAACTTGAACTAACTTGTTTATTTGGTTCATTGTACTCCTTTGTTATATAAAAACCTTCAGGTTCTTATACTGTTGTTTCAGTAAATCACAAGTAAATCAGAATACAATGTTAGATACAAATGTATCTAATAACTTTTTTGTTATAGAGTAGATAAGTCCTGGTTTTATACAATGAAATACATTGTCTCATATTAGGGTTCACTTTTAGAGAAAAAGATGCATTTCTAAAAAGTAGGCTTTGGTAGTTTATAGTTTGGGTTTAGAATTGGATATCTCTTGATATTTGGCTGGATGAGGTGTATGCTTTTCACCTCTAGAAAAGGAGAAATAAGAAAAAGTTTATATGTCTAGTATTAGACAGAGTTTGGAGAGTCTTGTGGGAGTGTTGAGGGAAGGATTAGGGAATCCTGAGGAGATAGGGACTCTACAAGAAGACCAACAGAATCAACTAACTGGGACTCTCAGGGGCTCCTAGAGACTGAACCACTGACCAAATATTGATTGGCAGCTGGACTGAGGCCCCCATCACATATGTAGCAGATGTGCAGCTTGACTTTCATGTGGATCTCCCAACAACAGGAGTGTAGACTGTCCCTGAATTTGTTGCTTGTCTGTGGATCCTGTTCTCCTAACTAGACTACCTTGGCTGGCCCCAGTGGGAGAGGATGTACCTAGTGACTTGATGAGCCAATGTGTGTTTGTATCAAATGGGGGTTTCTCCTTTCTCGGAGTGGAAAGGAATGGGTTGAGGGTGGAAGTGGTTATGTGAGGATTGTAACAGGAGTACGGGGGGGGGTGAGATCAGGATATAAATTGATTTAATGAATAAATAAATAAATAAATAAATAAATGTAAAAAAGAAGTATTTTTTTAAAAGTAAGTTTTGGTAGATTATAGTTGAGATTAGAGTTGGATATCTCTTGGGATTTGGCTGGATGAGGTGTACATTTTTTACCTCTCCTGAAGAGAAAAGGAGAAATGAGAAAAGGTTCATCATTGGTCTCTTGAGAGTGGTAATGCTCAAATAGTGTCACCATGAACAAAGGAGCTTGTGCCAGCATGCACTAGTCTGTTCCACTACTGAAGGTACGAGCATGTAGTTGGAGAAAGTGTGCAAGATATAAAAGACTGGGGATGCTTCTCATAGAAACGCATCATGACAACAGGCAGAAGTTGATACAAGCTTTAAAAGTCAGTCAAGTAAGTCACTTAAGTTCTGTTCCGGTCTCAGTGAGAGGTCATCCAAGTGAGAGAATAATGATATCTAGCAGTGAATCAGTAGATGGAGCTGTTAACTGATACTGAGTTATGCTGCAGCTTTGGCTTCACAGTTAGGGCACATGATATTGTAACAGAGTTTCAGGATAGAAGCCACTAATACAATAATGACTTTAAGTGAAAGAGGAGCTTAATAGCCAGGGATGTGGTAAAAATAAAGGAGTAAATATGAGGACTAACCAAAGTGTTGTGTGACTTTAGCGTGTATGCAGGGAGGTGTATTGTGTGCATACATATATTCATACATAAGTCTAGATGGTTGTGTGTACATAGTAGAGTGTGAATGTGTGTGTACAAATGAGCACAGGCACATATGCATATGTGAGTATATGTACCCATGTGTGTGTACATATGCCTATATTTGTGCATGTGTACATATGTGTGCATGCATGTGTGCCTGGTACAGGAATTCTGAAATCCTGAATCTTTATGTGTCAATTTATAACTGAACTAGTTTTAAGCAAGGCCTAGGCCTCACACTTAATTACTGTGATATTTCTTCTTCTTGTATTCAAAACATGAAACAATCAAATAGTCAATTCTTCCCAAAGTACCTTTAACGTTTCCTAAAGACTATGAGAATATGGAGTATCATGAATGAAAAATTCTGCTTATTTTCATTTTTAAAGGGAATTGTAAGCAGACCTCGTGAGCCTTTTCTTTACCAGTTGCTTTTAACAGAATGTGAGCCTTTATGTGAGAAACCTTTTAATTAAAAGTTCAGTGAAGCTGGACAAAATCTGAAAAAAAATCTATATATTAAAATGTATACTTTTATTCAATATACAAATAACACAATATCATAACACAATATTTGCAAAACAAGAATAAGAATGTAGAATTTGTGTTAACTGTTCTATATCACAAATATATATTCATCTTATATTAGAGCAAACTAACATTTCTGTAGACTGGAGTGAGGGGGATATAAATGAACAGAATGTGTTATTTATATTGTAAGTTTGAATCTTTGGAAAATCTTCATTTGTATTTAGAAGTAGATTATGTTAGGTTTTTGGAGAAAATGTTGAGATTTATTTTTAATGTCTTTCTAATTTATACAGGTAATATCAACATGTGATAAGTGTTTGTGTTAGTCAGAGATCTTTCACTGTGTCTCTTGTTTAGTTTCCAGACTGACTTTAGAATTTCCTGTTGGTTGTGAAAATGGCTTTGGTGGGAAAGACATCACCTTGTTCCACATACACCCTTTAGTGGATTGCTGTACTTACAGCAGAAATCAAGTATTTAACATGATGACTTTCCTAGCTGTGTGTGAAGAACATGAGTGTAAAGCTATTTTTAAACCTCTAGCAGGACATTTACTTTTTCTCCTAGGTAAGGATTAAATTCCTTGTTTATATTTCATCCATTTATTAATCAATCATTCCCCCAATTAATAATGTATTGGTTAATGAGAAAACCAAACACCATAAAGACAAAAAGAAAGTACAGACATGGAAATAATTTAATGAGATTATCTGTGAATATTCTTATATGCCAAATTTATTTTTTAAAACTAATGGAAATCACAGTAGAAGTAACTCTCTGCTCTGGAGGGAAACCCTAAGGATTGATTCATTTGAAAAATAATGAAGAAGTAAACTTTTCAATTTTACCCTAATGTGGAAATAGTCTATAAGTTTCTGTCTGTCCTTATGTGAAAACTTCAATTACATAAAGCCCATGAGTCTTCCAGCTCCCTACAGGAAAGTGGTGTTCAGGCCTAACTTCCTCTTTGAAATCTGTGTGAGAACCCATAGGGCCATCATTCATCAGAAAATGATCAGTTCTGGCTTGAGAATGACATCTTTAGGGGTACAGCTATCTCATCAAGGTCTCCTGTTGTCCTGATCTTTGTTCTAGAAGAGCTGCCAAATTCTCAGTGGGGATCAAAGAAGATCCCTTGTGGCAGAGATGAAGAATCACCCCTGGGAAATACATTAGTAGGGTTCCCTATAACAAAGTTAGGCTGCTAGAGAGCTAGGTGTTCATTCTAAATGCTTGTGTCTGTTTTGTGCTTTGGGAGTAGCCTTTAAACATCTGCAGTAATTTAATGGTGTGAATACCCTCTTCTGTGACTTTGCTGTCTTTTCTCATAAACCATCACTGGGCTTTTTGGTAGGTTAATTTGCTCTCAGAACTACCTGTATTTCTATAGGAGATGATGCCCAATTCCAAAGGAATGCAGACTCCACATGTGATTTAGTGCGTGTTTATTTTGCACTTTCTGTTTTCATCACATTCCAGCTTTGCAAATTCCATATCTGAGCATGCCAAATTCATCTCTTTCTTATGAGTAATAGCACTGTTGTCCTTTTTGTTTTGAAGCCTCTGTCAGTGAGCCAGGTGCCAGTTCAATCACCATATCTCTCTCCCGAGAAAATCATATTTTACAAGCTGTTCAAAGTACTGACCACTCCAGTCATACAGTGATTCTACCACTCTGTTGAAAATTTAGCTTTGCCCATTTCTGCAATTATTTTATTTGCACACTGGTATGATATTCTGTCTACCCCCAAAAATAAAGCTCTGTGAATTTGGAGATCATGTTATTGAGCAGAACCTTTATGCATATAAGTATTTTTAAAGTTGTCCCAAAAAAGGGGAAATATCTGTATATTTAATCCTGCCTTCTGGGACGTATTGTTGGAAAAATACTTCCTAAGAGTAATTGGCTATGGTGTTCACTGTGGTTCTTAACTTTTCTAATGTTGCAACTCTTTAATACAGTTTCTCATCTTTTGGTGATACCCAATCATAAAATTATTTTGTTACTACTTTACAATGGTAATTTTGTTACTGTGATGCATCATAATATGTGTTTTGTAATGGTCTGAGGTGACCTCAGTGAAGGGATCATTTGGTCCCTCCAAAGGGGGTCAACCCAAAGTTGAGCAACACTGATAAAGATTAACCAGTCCTAAGAATTGCATTAGATCGATGTCACCTTGTGCCTGGTAATATATCCATGCACTGTTCCTGTATCAAATCTCATGGCAATGCAGGGAAGTGGAAAGAACCCCTTTTGTAAAGATTTCTTAAGAGTATAAGCAGAGGAGTAAGTGATGGAGAGAGATGATTTCACAGCTTGAGGGCAAGTCAGTATCTCCTGTGACTTGTAGCTATTACTGCCCTGTGTATGTGCCTTTGACAGACTGCCTTGGTAGGAGTTATTGCCTTCTGTCTTAATGGGATTCTTGCCCAGACATCTCAGCTTTCTGGAGAAGCTCCTCAGTCCACTCATCCACATCATCCTCATGTCCCATCTAGGGATGCAGGTCACTGCATAATTAAACAATAGAGGTCCCAGGTGGCAAAGAGCAATTTTGTTTTCATTTTCCATACTACTATTCTGCTTACGTCTAATGATGAGAACTCAAGATTTCTGAGCTCTTCTGAAAAATCAGAATTCAGACATTTCTCCATAAATAACCACGCTCACAAAACACCACCATTTTTGCAAGTCTAGTAAATGAGTTTTAGAAAGTGAGGTGCATCAGATTTCTGTGCTTGCACCTAATTACTTGATATATGTGTGAAACATAATTTTTCTTAAATTAAACCCCTTAGCAGACTATTGAGGCAAGAATACTTGATCTGCATTTAAGACATTCCATAGAGTGCTGTAAAAGTGATTGGTGACAAATCTATTTTTCTACCTTGTGGTTTACATTTAACCAAGTGTAGGAAATCATAAGCTTGAACAAATTATGAAGCTACTAATACAAATCTTTCTGTGAATAAATCTGAGTCTTAGGAATATTCCTTATTATTAGTACTCAGTTTTAGTGGATGTAAATCAAATCAATAAGACACTTTCATTTTCCTAGGATTACTTGTGGATATAAACTTGTTTGAGAAATAAAAATGTTTTAAGGAGTTAAATTGTGAAAGAAAGACAAGCCATGACATTTTTTTGGAAACACAGTAAATAAATGTAGATGGGTTCCTTTTGTTCAACATTCCTATAAAATTCATATAACGTATATACATCTCTTTGTATTTCTTTCTCATTTTTCTTGAATCAAGGTTGTGGTACAGATATTCCCCTGACATATAATTGAGAAAGGGATGATATAACTTAAAGCTGATAACAGAATTCTATAGCTATTGTGAGGTTTAAGGTAACGCTGCACGGCAAGGAACACCAGAATTTCAAGCATTTACAAAATCTAGATTTACTTCCATGTTCATATGCTACATGCAGACTCCAATTGGACTCATCAAGTGTGGGCATTGGTGAGATGCTATGGTTCTGATGGTTCTGTTTGCTTGTCTGTGTGGAGTAAGTTCCAGTAGAATTTCCTTTTATCCAGGCTACAGCTGATTCTGTTGCACAGCACAGCCTTCTCTTGATAAGAAAAGGATACTTTTGCTAGGATGTAGCAACACTGAGAGAGACCAACAAACAAATTGTGTACAAGTCCCAACACAGTGGTCTAGACAACCTCTGCTCATTCTGAGTTAATATGGTAGAAGGCATGAGAAAGCTGTCCAGAGTTTTCCTTTATGTGGGCATAGATACCCTATGATGGAAGGCTCCTTTTCATGGTTTTACCACCTGTTCATCTACTTTATCAGCCGTCCAATATCAACTCACTGAGGATTGTAGTTTCAGTATATGAAATGAAGGGATCACACATAAAGAGTGGACCATGCTCGGTAGCTAGCTAGACTTTAGCAGGCTTAGAGGACATTGGTACCAGAACCCCTTCTTTTTTGTCAGAGGACTATAAAGAGACTGAAGTAGCTGTATGTTAATAGACATTCAGAGGCTAAAACCTGAATCATTTTTCTAGCTAGGGAAAGGAAAATGATCTCTGGTGCTGACATCATCACTTGAGGTGCCTGAAGGGTTGTTAACAAAGAACTATTTGTATCAGACTTTATGGAATCCTTAACCAATAAGATCATTTTATAGTAAAACTGTGTCCTAGAAAACATTTTATGAAATACAATACTAAGATGATTCTATCTTGTAAAAGTCAGTGAGATTCCAAAAATTCCTTCTGACCCTCTGTACAAAGCAAAAACCTTAAAGGGATGTGGGTTTTGCTATTCTGGCTCTGGTGGTCAGATCATTTAGTATGTGGATCTGGGCTGTTGTCTCTATGGCCCTCACTGCTATCATCTGTGAGAGCCCACAGTGATGCTTCTGTGTCTCTTCTGAATTCTTTCAACAGAGATCAGGAGGTTGGAAGTAAAACAGAATCTAGACAGGGCTCCATGATGTACATCACATTCTGCCCTTAAACACATCCATTACGTTCTATCAGCCCTAAGTATAAACTTATTCTAAATGCCAACTTTAAATTCTTATGTCCTAAATCTCATCTAAATATGCTTTAAATCATACAGGGATAAAATCCAAGATGCAGCAAATACTGAAGGAAATTGCTTTCCAGTTGTGAATCTGTGAAGATAAGCCATCTCCAAAATGTACTAGTGAGACATAAACTGGGCTTGTATCTCCATCTCAAATGGAAGAAGACATAGGAGTGGAGGAGTAGCTTAAGTCCAAACTATAAGGTGGTCTCTAACAGATGATAAGGAAAGACTTGACTTGACTATTTCAGATCTCATGTTGTGCCACCTACTGTAGTACACAAATTACAGTGATAACTAGTGGCATTAAGAACAGCAGGGAGAAGGGAGGGGATTGAATTCATGTGTGCATTGGAAAGTAGTTTCCAGTTGCTAGAGACACAGACAATGCTAGTCAGCATTATTAGATAGTATTAAGTTTCCTGCTGTAAATTTAAGTATTCCACTTCAAATATTTAAATTATGATTGAGAAAGAAAATATATACATAACTTGTCTTAGGACTCTAAAGTAATTTTAATTCTTTCAGCCTGCATTGAAGGCTGATAAATTTATAAAGATAAATGTATTCATTTTTGTGGCTTAGTCAATTTATTTGGATTTCATTAGCAAGTCACTCAAAATGTGAATTAGAATAAATTTCTCCAAATTAGTCACAGTTCTATTAATTCTCTCTGAAAGTCCAAAGACTCTTTACATTTGACTTAACCATGTAACTTGCTTAGGGTGAGGCAGTACTAATTTGTATCACAGAGGTAGAGATTCTTGGAACTCGCAAGATGGACTCCTGCTTTGCCTTGCCTTGCAGTCCCCAAGGAAACCATGAACACCAGTTCAGTAAGTACAGAGGTGCCCATTGGCCATACCACAGATGATTATGAGAACTAACTATGAGCCCTGTGTGGGTGTTAACTTATAGACAAATTATTCCTTAGGTTACTGATGCTGAGCAACATTAGCACAAGAGTTAGCCAACCTCACATTGGAAATCCACAGAATCTTGAGGCAGTAAATGATTCTCACTTTTTTGTCCTTGAAACTTTGTGTGTTTTGTTACACAGAAAAGACAAGCAATGTCGTCTATGCATAAATTAGTTACCATGAAAATATAGTGTTGTTATAGTCTAAGGATTGTTGATTTATGTTAAATATATATTCAACAATTGCTTTCAAAACCAGACTTTAGTATCTTTATGATGTTTACAGAAGACAAAATGGTTTTAGGAAAATTCTTATTTATTTTTCTTGATACAAGTAAAACCAATGTGAGGATACACTGTTGCATGAAACATCTAGTCATCATGGCATTATATTTTGTATTACTTACTAAACCAATCCCTCACTAACACAAAGGAATAAAACCATGTTAAAATAAGTGACTCTCTGTATATTAAAAGACTGTGAAGAAGATGTTCTCCGGAGATGTTGCTTGCATTTAATGAATGAGTAAAACAGTATTGATGGATGAAAAACTCCCAATTGCTATTTAGTGACTATATTCCATGTATCAGAATGCAACAGTGAACAAAGAATTAACCTAAGGTATATCAAGTATTTTTCTTTTTGTTCTTATCATTTTACTTTATTTAGATTTGTCAAGGTCTTCAAAGTAATTTTAGCTATGCATGTGTCTGTGATCCCCACATTCAGCTAGGTTAAGGCAGGAACATCACAAGTTCAAAGATTGCCTAGGATGAACGGTGAGTTCATAGATTATGACAAAGTTAGATGATAAATATTTGATAGGTAGGGAGACATCTAGATATCGATACAGTTACATATCTCATTAGATCTCTTTGGATTAGATTAATCCAAAACTAATTTTGTAATTATAGTATTATGATTTGTGGAAGGGTCTCTATCTTAGTTAGGGTTTTACTGCTGTGAACAGACAGAATGACCATGGCAACTTTTTTTGTTGTTGTTTTTTTCAAGACAGGGTTTCTCTATATAGCACTGGCTGTCCTGGAACTCACTTTGTAGACCAGGCTGGCCTCAAACTCAGAAATCCACCTGTCTCTGCCTCCCAAGTGCTGGGATTAAAGGCGTGTGCCACCACTGCCCGGCCCATGGCAACTCTTATAAGAACAACATTTAATTGGGGCTAGCTTATAGGTTCTGAGGTTCAGTCCATTATCATCAAGGCAGGAGCATGGCAGTGTCTAGGTAGATATGAGGCTGGAGGAGCTGAGACTTCCACCAGTTGTTCCAAAGACAGCGAGGGGAAGACTGGCTTCCTGGGTCTTAAAGCCCACACCCACATTGACACACTTCCTCCAATAAGATCACACCTCCAAATAGTGCTACATCTTGGGCCAAGTATATTCAAGCCATCACAGTCTCTTTGGCATTCACAACCACAAAGATATAGTTATTTGCAGAACATGTGATGGTTTGTAAGTCTAATAAAATTGCCTAAACAAAAAAAAAAAAAAAAGTTCTCTCTTATGAAGAAACACTTCTTTAGATAAGTATTGCAAGTGTAATTCTTTTAAAAGTAATTGAACACCATTGCATTTTAATGGGAATATGAAGGAGCAACAAATTCACCAAAGGATATGCTGAGCAGATTCCAACTTTTTGTATTTTTTTTTTCCAGATGATTCACAACCTTTATCTTTTGCTTACCCTCAAATTGCATTGCACATGGACTGGTGAGGAAGAAAAGGAGGTTCCTTATCCAGCTGAAAGAAGAAACGTACAGCTTACTCACTTCATGCTTAATACATAGCATCCCCTATGGCATTTCACTTCCTTCCATGTAAGCTCCATCTTGAATCCCCAAGACTTTCTTCTTTTGTTTCTCAGGACTCTAAAGTGATATGTAGGGTATTTGATATGTAGCCCCTGTGCATGGCATGACTCCATCAATACCCAAAGGTGTTATGACTTCCAAGTTGAGAACCACTGGTGTAAGATGCCTAAATTCTTTCTTTGTTTCTTTCTTTCTCTTTTTTAATTCTTCTCTCATGTATTACATCTTGACTGATGTTTCCCCTTTTCCCCAGTCTTAAGTCTTTCCTACATTCTCTCTTTCCCAGTTCCACCCTGCTCTGCTTCCCCTAAGAAAAGAGCAGGCCTCCCAGGGACATCGACCAAACATAGCATAAAAAGTTTCAATAAGACCAGGCAGAGCTGGGCGGTGGTGGTGCACGCCTTTAATCCCAGCACTCGGGAGGCAGAGACAGGCAGATATATGAGTTCGAGGCCAGCCTGGTCTACAGAGTGAGTTCCAGGACAGCCAGGGCTACACAGAGAAACCCTGTCTCAAAAACAACAACAACAACAACAACAAAACACACACACACACACACACACACACACACACACAAAAGACCAGACAGAAACCATCACATCAAAGCTGGACCAAGAAACCTAATAGGAGGAAAAGGGTTCCACAAATCGACAAAAGTGTCACAAACAACCCCAGCTCCCACTTTTTAAAAAAATAAGTACTTTTATTGGATATTTTATTTATTTACATTTCAAATGTTATCCCCTTTCCCAGTTTCCCCTCCGGAAACCCCCTCTCCCAACCCTCTTCCTGCTTCTATGTGGGTGCTCCCCCACCCACCCACTCCCACCTCCCCACCCTGGCATTCCTTTACACCGGGGCACTGAGCTTTCCCAGAATCAATGATGTCCATCAAGGCCCTTGATGTCCAATGAGGCCATCTTCTGCTATATATGCGGCTGGAGCCATGGGTCCCTCCATGTGTAAACTTTCCCTGGTAGTTTACTCCCTGGGAGCTCTGGATGGTCTGGTTAGTTGATATTGTTGTTCTTCCTATGGGGTTACAAATCTTTTCAGCTCCTTCAGTCCTTTCTCTAACTCTTCCATTGGGGACCCTGCGCTCAGTCTAATGGTTGGCTGCAGCATCCACCTCTGTATTTGTCAGGCTCTGGTAGAGCCTCTCAGGAGACAGTGGACAGGCTTCAGCCAGCAAGCACTCCTTGGCATCAGCAATCTGGGTTTGGTGTCTGTATATTGGATGAATCCCCAGGTGGGGCAGTCTCTAGATAGCCTTTCCTTCAGTCTCTGCTCCACACTTTGTCTCTGTGTTTCCTGCCTTGATTATTTTGTTCCCCCTTCTAAGAAGGACTGAAGCATTCACACTTTGGTCTTCCTTCTTCTTGAGCTTCATGTGGTCTGTGAATTGTACCATGGGAATTCTGAGCTTTTGGGCTAATATCCATTTATCAGTGAGTACATACTAGGGGTGTTCTTTTGTGACTGGGTTACCTCACTCAGGATGAATTTTCTAATTCCATCCATTTCCCTAAGAATTTCATGAATTCTTGTTTTTAATAGTTGAGTAGTATTCCATTATGTAAATGTACCACATTTTCTGTATTCATTCTTCTGTTGAAGGACACTGCATTATTTCCAGCTTATGGCTATTATAAAGAAGGCTGCTATGAACATAGTGGAGTATGTGTCCTTGTTATATATTATATGCCCAGGAGTGGAATAGCTGGGTCCTCAGGTAGTACTGTGCCCTATTTTCTGAGAAAGTGACAGACTGATTTCCAGAGTGGTTGTACCAGCTTGCAATCCCACTAACAATGGAGGAGTGCTCCTCTTTCTCCATATCCTTGCCAACATCTGCTGTCACCTGAGATTTTGTTCTTAGCCATTCTACTGTGAGGTGGAATCTTGAGTTTGTTTTGATTTGCATTTTCCTGATAACTAGGGATGTTGAACATTTCTTTAGATGCTTCTCAGCCATTTGGTATTCCTCAGATGAGAATTTTTTGTTTAGCTTTGTACCCCATTTTTAATGAGGTTATTTGGTTCTCTGTAGCTTGGTTCTTCTTGAGTTTCTTTGAATATATTGGTTATTAGCCTTCTATCAGATGTATGATTGGTAAAGATCTTTTCCAATCTGTTGGTTGCCATTTTGTCCTATTGACAGTGTCCTTTGCCTTACAGAAACTTTGCAATTTTATGAGGTTCTATTTGTCGATTGTTGATCTTAGTGCATAAGCCATTGGTGTTCTGTTCAGGAAATTTTCCCGGGTGCCCATGTATTTGAGCTCTTCCTTACTTTCTTAAGATTCCCACAAGAACACCAAGCTACTCTTCCATAGCATACATTCAGAGGGCCTAGGTCAGATTCCTACAGGCTCCCTGATATCTGCAAGCCACTATTAATTCAGGTCATTTGATTTTGTGGGTCATGTTCTCCTGTTACCCCTGAACCCCCTGGTTCATCTGATCCTTCTTCCTCTTCCTCCACAGGACTTCCTGAGTTCTACCTAATGTTTGGCTATGGGACTTTACATCTGCTCCCAACAGTTACTAAATGAATTCTCTCTGGTCTTTTTGATAATGATTCTGTTGGGCGCTGGTTCCAGAACACACTGAAGACAGGACAAACTATAGGTCAAAGGTTTTATGGCTGGGTTGGTGTTCTTATCCCTGCCTGTTTACAGAAGATGGATAATTCAGGCTCTGTGTTCCCCATTACTAGGAGTAAGATACCTTATTTCATATCAAATCAGGAGGTAATTTCAAAGACTAGCCATAAAAGTAACATTCATTCTGTAAGCAATTCAGACTTTGATTGTGTGGAGATGAAAGATGAACTTTTTATTTTGAAGGTTCCCTTTTAAATGGCTATTGTCATTTTGTGAGTAATTATATTTATTAGATAGTTTACCAGCTGTTCAAACCCTCCAAAAATTGAAATATGTATCTCAAGAAAGAAAAGAGGGAAGGAATGATATAGAGCATCCTTCAATATCCTTCAAAGATGCTACCCAGACTCTTCTCAGATTTACTTGAAGATCAAGGACATATTTTTTTCCTCTGAAAGAAATTGATAACTTAGTACTTCAAAGAGCTACAATGTTCTCTTAAATTAAGGTTTAACTTTTATGTGTATTTAATGACCAGATATCTTATTTAATTAATTTTAATTACAGAATATTCCGTGATTAAACCTGTGGTCAACCATTCTCATAATTGCCAAATGTACATTTCTAATTGGGTTGAACGGTGCAATTACAATCACTGACCTTTAAGATCTCGTTAGCTCTTTTTCATTTTCTTTATATAAAAAGTACATTAACAATTGTTTAAATGACTTATTCTTACTTGATACATTCACTGTAATAGACCATCACTCTTAGGATTAATTTGTTCATTTAACCAAATATTTGAATATACTTTCAAAGTGCCTTTTTACATTTATATAATGATTATTTGTTTAACATCTATCAACAAGTTACTACTATTACTAATTTACCCAGTGAGATGCTTTTAAAACTAGCTGCATTGCATATTAATAAATTGGATTTTTCAACCCTCATTAAATTACATTTTTCCAAGGAATGTATGTGGAGGACAAAAGATCAGGAGTTACTTTGCTAAAGTGAGGTGTCTCAAGCTGTTCTAGAAGTGTGTTGGAAAGATATATATGTGTGTGTGTGTGTGTGTGTGTGTGTGTGTGTGTGTTTGTGCATGTACATGTGTGTGTATACTGTAAGGAGAAGAAGTAGTAACTGTCATCTTAAGATAATTGCATTGAATTGAGAGAATAAACAGATGTAGTCTCACATTTGAGTTTCCCTGACAACATTATATTCACATAGTTATAGAAAAGTCAATGTTGCCAGAGGGATTCAATGTTAGAAAAATTAATATTTGAAAAACTTTACTACAGTTATTAAAGCCAATAATTTTCATTGTACAGACTTTAAATGCTGAAATGAGAAGGTATTAGTTGTCTATGAAAGACACAGTGAATTAAGTGATAATAAGATAGGCGAATGGGGTAATTAATAAAATGTATTAATATACAGATTTCAAATTTATATATATGTTGTGTTTATTATATATATAGTGTTTTATTTTGCAAAACATAGCATATATACTCTTCTGAAGGTTCAAACCTAATCTGCAAAAAATATATTATATAATTATTGGCATTGATAAGGTGTGAGGGAAAGTAGATGCCAAATATGATTGAGGCTTTTTCAGCCTTTAGTTGTTGAGAGTAAATATATGACTGTTATAAGTGATAAATTTAAAAACACATCATGTTAATACACTATGGAGTAATATTATATTGATTAATGTGGAGAAATATTGACGTGACAGATAATTCGAGAGCTCCTTTCCTGGAGTAGTCTGAGATGTCCATAGTTACTATATTTGCATAGACATTATCTGTAACTTTTTATACTGCTTCACATATTATTTAATTATCTTGTTTTTTTGAGACAAGGTTTAGTTCTTGAATCTGGGCTGCCATCAATCTTTCTGTTGTCTTACCTCAGCCTCTCAAATTCTTAGATTACACATGTGTCCCTCATACAGAACTCTAGTTATTTTAAATAAAAAATTCTTAGCATTGAAATATGTTTACACAATTTATTTTCCTTCTTTTCTCTTCCTTCAATTTTCCACAACCTTGAAAAAAATTAAATTTCTTGAACCAACTTGAAATGGGAGACACAGCATAACATAGCCAGAGGCATAAAGGAAAATCAGAAATATGATGGCATTCATAGTGATCACTACAAACCACCAGAATAGGCACAAATAAATAATGTTTACTATTTCTCATGAAACTCACCAAACCAAGCCAAATTAGTGAGAGGAAGGACAGAACCTGAACAAATGAAACAAAGCAAACCAAGGAGAAGATGAATGTCAGGGGACAGGTTCTTGTTAGATTCCACCATCAGTGAGCTTGTGAGGGCTGGGACCAGTACTGGGAGATGTGGAAAGGAGAGGGTGCTGAAAGTGTACTAAAGCACACTATGGAGGAAGCAAACAGTTTAGTGTGCTGTTGGACAATAAGGTGTCTGTAGGTGTTCTTAGTTCCCTTTCTGGTCCAAGAAGATAAAAGAAAGGGATTTTCAAGATTTTATCATTTTAAAAAAAGGTAAATATTTTCACTTATCTTAAGCATTGTACAATTTAAATGCATTAAAAAATGTTCAATTTATAAATAATCATAATTGGTTATATTTTATACATCAAGTTAAAATAGGTCCAATAAAACAAACAAACAAAAAAACCTTTTCCTCACCAACATAAACATACAAAATAAAATCAATTTATTATAGTTAGTAGTAAATATGGTCAACAAACCTCACTGCATCATTGATTGTTTCCCGTGTGCTCAGTAAATACCACTGACTCATACAACGTGGCTGAGATAATATTCCAAGGTATGAAGTGATGACCCACTTCAATTCTTCCTCTAGAGAGTAGCATTTTATTTAAGTACTTGCTTAACACTCTTTTCTGAATACTTACCCTTTGGCAAGTGCACTTGTACTTGAGCAGTATTTCACATGATGCTACTTTCCATGAAGTTACCAGGAGAAATGTCTGCCTGATGAGCAGTTGATCTGCTCTGTATTTCACAGCAACAAGGCTTTCATGACCTCAATTTTATCATTATAAACTTATGACCAATGTTAAAAAGGACTAAGACAGAAGAAAAAGTTTTAAATAAACCTTGATATTCTATTAGTTATAAAGTGGATCGATATTTAATGGTAAAGCATTTAAAATGTGTTAGAGATGCAAGAATCTACAGTTCCAGCCACATATGTAGTTTTTGGTTTCCTAGTAGCCACTATGATCAAAGACTATTTCACTACAAATAGAAGAAATAAGAATAATTTTATCAATCTACATAATGCAGGTGTTGTTTCAAACAGTTATCATTTCAGCAGGCATTCAGTATCAATAATTTGCTAGTGGTATATTGGGCATCTTGTTATTGTTCTAAGTTCTTGAGATATGATATATAGCTTATACTTAAGGCGAGCTATCTCCCAGTGCTTTATGGCCTCATCTACATGTCTAATAGAAAAAAATTACTGGGCACAGCAAGCAGCAGTTCAATTCTGTCATCACAGAATGTTAGAGAGTGATAGTCTAGAGGAAAAATATATGTAAAGTACACATTAGTTATGATGTCAGATAAAGCACAAGGAGATACCACTAAACCGTCCTTCTGTATTGTGATCCGTTCCTGTACATGGGACACTTCTACTTTCTGTGTATATTTATTCAGAAACCTGATTGATTTGAGGGATTTAAGCATCATGTTAATGTGCATAAAAGTCTCCTGCTACAAGTTAGTATGATAATCTATACTTATGGAGCCAATCAATTTGCTAATAAAATTAGCTTTGGCAAATCAAACTTTTAGACACTAGGAAAATATATCTTATGTAAATAGAATCTAAATTTTAAAATGGTTTCTTTCAAAATGTATAGCAAAATCAGCTCCTATAAGTTATAATTTGTAACCCACATCTGTTTAAATATTGGGAACAAATTAAGATATTAGTCAGGGTTCTCCTCTGTAACAAAACATAGAGAATTAATCTCTCCATATATACAAGTGGTATTTCTTAAATGGCTTACAGGCTATAATCCAGCTAATCCAACAATGGCTACATATAAGTGGAAAGTGGAAGAACCCAGTAATTGTTCATTACATGAGGAATGGTGTCAGCTGTTCTCCGGTAGATGCTGGAATCCCAAAGGAGTATGCTCTAATGCCAGTGAAGAAATGGACTTGCTAGTGAGGTCAGAGCAGGCAGACAAAGAGCAAAAGCTTCCTTCTTCCATGTCCTTACTTAGGCTCCCAGGAGAAGGCATGGCTCAGTTAAAAGTGAGTTTTTGCAGCTCAAAATATCTGGATAAAATTGTGACTTCCTACCTCGTAGATTCTGATTAGAATTAGATCTTCCACCTTTAAATAACGCAAAACCCCTTATACGTTTGCCCTTCACTTTTGGATTTTAGTAAATTCAAGATGGAATCAAGTTGACAACCAAAAATAGCCATCACAGACAATATCTCCGACATTTATCTTGGAAATATACATGGTAGTTCTTTATTCCTCTGTGTGTTTGTATCTCTCTCTCTCTCTCTCTCTCTCTCTCTCTCTCTATCACACAGAGAGAGAGAGAGAGAGAGAGAGAGATGTCAATATGTGTGTGATTGATGTGATATGGATATGAGAGTGTATATGTGTGTATATCTGTTATATATTTAAGTTCCAACAGATAGACCTCAGAAATCAATAATGAAAACAGAGATACAATAAGGATATGGCAAGGATACTTTTAGTGACTATTTGAGTATACAGACCACCAATCTGGAGCACACTGACAAGCAAGACTTTACAGTGCCTGATAAGTGAACCTTTCCACAGTTACTTTTGGGAATTGCTAGATTTCTGAAGTCCAAAACCAGTATTTTCCTTTCAAAGCTGTCACATCATTTTCTGTCTCAAGAATGAGATTTCTATGTACCTAATGGGTAATAATCTCTGACTAGTTGAATCATCCCTTCCTGCCCCCAAAAGTGGAGGAAAAGATGCGTGGGTTGCAAAGAGAAAGTGATGAAGAAAGAAGAGGAAAACAGGAAACAGGAGAGGAAAGTAAATGCCCTCAGAAGTTTTAGGTGTGTGGCCCAGAGTGGAGATTTAAATGACTCTTGGTTTCCAGGATTCCTGCAATGTTAATATCTTCAGTTAGAATGTGGTGGCTGGCTTTTAAAAATATGTATATTTTAGAAAATAACCCAGAGGATGAGTTATATGGCTTAGTGTGTGTGGAAAAGGAATGGAATTCTTGGCAGTTTCCAACGGAACCCAACCTCTAATCAAATATCCAATATCTAGTATTCTGAGTCAGTCATCTCTCACATGTAACATGGCTATTTGCATGCAGAAAATATAAGATTATTATGTCATCAAATTTCTATCATCTCTTACAGAAGTAACATTTTCAAATTATTCCAGAAGCCTACTTAAACATGACCTTCCCTTTAGTGATCCAACAGTGAGTACCAGTTAAGAAATTTCTCTTCCCCTGAAGAAGTCTCAAGATATCACTTCAACATTTTAAACAAAGCCACTGTAGGGTTTAAGAAATAACCATGGCAGATGCTGAAGAAGAAATATAGAAGAATTAAGAAACTAATAGTATTTTAAACCATTATTGGATTTAAGTAAAACATGTAAGGGAACCTTCATAATACCAGAATGTACATCTATGAATGTATTATGTGTGAATCTCCATGTAAGTGTAAAATCTTATACCCAACCTGCAGCCCCCAATCATAAACTGCCCTTTTCTTCTAAATCATCTGCTACCCTCAGTTTGATGGTAACTACTTCCCTCACAGTGTCAAGTAACTACCTCAGAAAATTCACCTAAATGTATTTCATAACTATTTTGTCTGTGTTTCAAAATTAAGTGAGTGAAACATCAGAATGCATGCTAGTTGTAGAATCACAATATTCAGTATTCAATTTGTGATAATATCTAAATTATCAAATGTAACTAACTTCTTGACTCATTTTCTCATGATTCCTGTGTAATATTTCATCATGTAAATATGCTATAATTTATCTTTCAGTTTTCACTTTAATGAATATTTAAATAGTTTCTAATTTAAAACCTTTGTAATAAAGCTATAAATACACATTTATGTCTTTCTGATTCTGCATGTGAATGTATTTCCTCTGTACATATACGTATGAGAATATTGGGATTTTCAAATCCCCCAATTACTAGATACTAAACTTCTCTCAAAAGGACTGACCATATTTGTATTTCCTCAGAGCAGTAGTGAGCTTTTCCCCACTCTTACAAAGTAAGTTTCTATTTTTTTTGCAATTACTAAGAATATTCTTTTACCTTTCCCTAATGACAAATAAACTTGAATTACTTTTCAATACTTGGTCACATGTTTAAATTTTATATATTAATTTATAAACCTATTGTATTGTTACAATTTTATATTGATATTTAATGAAAGATTTTAGATGTTTTATAGTTTGATGATGTTGATATATGATTTATAATCATTTGGGGTTTTTAAATTTTCTTTAAGAGCAAATACTATCAATGTTTCAACACAATTTTTTACAGAACTTGAATGGAAATTTTTCAGATTTATCTAGAAACAAAAGATGTAAGAGCTTTAAAGTAGACCCTGAAAAATAAAAGAACGGTTGAATGTATTATCACCCCTGATCTGAAATTATTCTACAGCTATAGTAATAAAAATAGCATGGTATTAGCATATAAAAAGAAACATTGATCAATGGTAATACTATTATAACTCAAACATAAGACCATGTACCTATGGATGACTGTTTTTTGACAAAGAAGCCAGAAATTCACACTGGAAAAAGGACAACATCTTCAACAAATAGTGCTGATCAAACTACATGGTTACTTGTAGAATAATGTAAACAGATCCACACTTATCATCCTGCATAAAAAAAATTCAAATGGATCAAAGACCCCAACATAAAGTCAAGTACACTGAATCTGCTAGAAGAGATAATTGGGTGTAGTCTACATTGGCGATGTGCAAAATGAGCTGGTGCAATAGTGGCACAAAACTTGTGGGAGTAACCAACTAATAATATCTTCTGGGTTGAACACCCACTCCAAAATATGGAACTCATTCTCAGTACTGCTTGGTGGCCAAGAACCTGAGACTACATAAGCCAGGAACTTAGGGGGAACCCATGTACTACTGTCCTGTTCAAAGAACACAGTGGTAAAGGGATTTCTAACAACATTCTGCTATATTCATAGGTCAGTGTCTTGTAAGCCATTATCAGAAATGCTTCCTCATGCAGTACATAGGGACAAATAAAGACCCACTACCATCCAATGTATAAAGAATGGGATACCTTTGAACATTCAACTATAAATGGTATGTCACCATTAATTATCTCTCCTTGGGACTCAGGAAACTCTGCAGAAGAGGGGGCAGAAAGATGATAAGGTCCAGAGGGGATGAAGAACACCAGGGAATAAAGGCCTTCTATACACAGCAGGTTGGAAGTATAATGCATGAGCTCACAGATACAGTGGAAGCATGCACAGGACCTGCATAGGTATGAATCAAATGGAATCCTAGTTCTGAGAGGAGAAGTAGAGAAAGGCCCCCATACTCAACCTAAAATTTATCTCCAATTGATTATACAAACCTCTTTGTTGGGGAGGTCACATACTCAGCAGTAGCTGGTCAACACAGAACAAACTAAAAACATTTGGGATATTCTTCTAATGCTTTGTCAGGGTAGTTGAAATTTTTTGTTTTGTTCTGTTTTGTTTTTCACCTTATGGATCTTTTGCACATACATTATTGTAAAGGAATTTTAACCCAGAAACTTAGCTGCTCTGGCAAGGGATACTATCTTTATCTTCTAGATCTGTATCATCAAGCTGGAATAAATATATACCTTTAATCCCAGAGACAGGTTGGCAGATAATTGAGTTCAAGGCCAGCCTGGTACAGAGCACTTTAGTAGTAAAGAAAAGCTTAGGTTCAGGCATGGTGGTGTATGCCTTTAATCCCAGCATTCAGAGGACAGAAGCAGGCAGATCTCTAAGTTCTAGACAGTTCAGTTGAGCCAGTGTGTTGAGGCTGTGCTGTGGAACAGAGTTCTATGCAGAGAGAATAAGCAAGATACTGTTGAAGACAGAAGGATCCAGAGAGTGAGAAGGAGCCATAAGACTAGAACAGATTGTTAGAGTATGGCCAAACAGACCAGTTCGGTGAGAACCTGAGAGATGCCAGATTGAATCAGTCAGCCTGGAAGAAGAGTTTGGACCAGAAGAGCTGAGTTAAACCAGCTAGCCAGAGTTCAGAAAGAACTAAAAAGGATGAGCTCATTCAGCAGTAAGCCTTGAGATGACATATCGGGCAAATAAAAGTTACTTTTACATTGTATAGTTCAAGATTTTGTGGTTTTAGGGAATTTTGAGTACATAATGTGTTTGAGTCTCTGTATTTATGTGTGTTTCTTGTGCTTCTTCTTTGGCTTTTTTTCTTCTGTTGGTTTTGTCCTTTTTAGTTTGCTTGATTTTTTTTTTATCTTGTTTTATTTTACTATTTATTATTGTTTAGATGATTATTTTCTAAAGAGGTAATGAAAGGGTATGGATTTAGATGGGAGAAGGGATGAGGTGAATCTGGGAGCAGTTGAAAGAGAAGAAAGATATTCAGAATATATTGTAGAAAAAAGTCTATTTCCAATAAAAGAAAAATAGAAAAAAATTAAAATGATTTTCTGGCTACATGTTTTATATTTGTGATGATATTCAAATATTATTTCTAGTAGTTTGTTTATCAAAATGTCTTTTATGAGCAAATTCAGATAGTATATTTTCTGATTAATGACTTTTCTTTTATCATAGCAGCTGTGGTTACCACACATGGCTGCCCAAGAGCAAGCCATCAAAAATTCCAGCATAGATGAGGTGGGGTGCTCTGTAGGCCTCACCCCTTACCAAGGAGCTAATACCAGCACTGAGGTAGGTAATGAAAGAGGATCATTCTTTTTTAGTATATTCCCACCACTGAGTTGTCCTTGCTGCAGTGGATATCATTATACCTATCTACTATTTAGACTTAATGCATTATCCCAAAGTAGGAGGAGGAAGTGGATGTACAGGAGGAGGAGGGGGATGAAGAAGAAGAAGAAGAAGAAGAAGAAGAAGAAGAAGAAGAAGAAGA
>JADRCH010000082.1:0-214997 GCA_019843965.1 Rhynchomys soricoides | reverse complement strand
GAAGAAGAAGAAGAAGAAGAAGAAGAAGAAGAAGAAGAAGAAGAAGAAGAAGAACAAGAAGAAGAACAAGAACAAGAAGAAGAACAAGAACAAGAAGAAGAACAAGAAGAAGACACAAAGTCAAGAAGGGACACACTGAATGTGAGAAGTGAACAAAAGAAATGTGGGTTGATAACATAGTTTATTGCGTTCGTGTATGAAAGTCTTAAGAATCAAGAAAAATCATACATGTTTATAGCATGTTTGTATCCTAAAGTATAACTTAATATCCAGATCACTCATATCTAAATTTATTTGTGTGTTTGTATGTGTGTGTATGTATGTTTGCACACCAGACCTGGTGCCCACAGAGGTTACTAGATGGCATTGGATCATAGAAACTGAAGTAAATTTTGGTTGTGAACAACCATGTCAGAGCTGAACTGGATCCCTTGGAAGAGCACACAGAGTACTTTTATCTGTTTAACCATCTGTCCATCACTACAGTTCTCTGTTTTTCAAAACTAAGGTAAAGATACCTTAGTATCTTTAAAATAGTATATTATCACCTTTATTTCTCTGCAGCATGTCCATTGCCTTAAATAACATATCCCCATATGGGAGAACCCCTGTAAATATAAGAGTTCAATTACAGCAGCTAACCTGCCCTTCAATATCACTATGTCACACTAGAAAGATAACATCACCTTGAGGCTTCATATATATGCCAAGTCTAGCTACACTGTTTTTTTGAAAGGAATCTTGGCTCATTCTACATGTGTAATTTTCTTGAAAAATTAAGTAAATGTTACAAAGACTTCAACTGTTACACATTTTGTAAAAACATGTCAGGTGGCTTGTTCAAAGAAAAGACTAACTCTTCCTCTCTCAGAGTCCACTGAGTACTCATAGCTCTTCGAGTTGGACTAAGAACTTGTGAGATTACCACCCCACCATTCATTCTAGCATATCAATTATTGTCATTTTTCAACTCTTGTTTTGACACCCAAATTGAGATTTTGCGGTGTACCTCCCTTTCATACATAAAAGACATATATTCTGGTCCTGTGACTTTTGGAGTCTTTCTACTCCCCACTTTGCAATGTATTAGACATTAGATGCATCAATGGCCTTAAACATAGTGGCTCTGTTGTAGATGCATCAGTTAGAGCTGGACATCCCATGGTCAGTTGCTCTCAGCATTTTGATTGAACATTCTGATCAGAAACAACTTAGAAGAGGTAAAAGAGTATTTTACCTATATTTCAAAACCATTGCCCACCATTAAAGGAAGTCAGAGTAGAAAATCAAAGAAGTTGAACCAGATAGGAACACTCTTTGCTGGATCTGTCTCTGGCTGTCTCATGGTCTCATGCTTAGTTAGCTTTCTTGCAGAGCTCTGGAACCCCCTATAAAAGGATGGTACCATCCAGAATAGAACTAGAACCTCCTTCATCAACAAGCAATCCAGTAAATTCTCCACAAGCATGCTCACATGTCAGTCTGACCAAGAAAATTTCTTACTTGAGGTTTCTCTCAAATGAATCTAGGTTCTGGGATTAGGTGTTAGATTCGGGTTGGGGTCAGCCCCTTTGTTACTGTTCATTAGAGCAATATTATCTATCTGATCAGACCTCAGGGCTTCCCTGTTGCTTTTCTCTAGTGGTCTCTCAGGGAATGATATTGGGTTTGAACTACTTTAAAAGTATCTTTGTTTAAAAGCAGTTGGGGAAGTCCTGTGAGTGCACAATGAGGCTCTATCATTTTTGTGGGTACAACCAAGCATTGTCTACAGTGGTGGTTTCGGTATATGGAGCATGACTGACAGTTTTATGTTCATACATTCATGGGCCTAGAGATTTTATAGATAAATAATTCTATTAGCTGCTAAAGCTCCCTTGGCTATCATTAGGTGTTCCGTGAGTCTCTGTAGTTTCACTCACAACAACATCAGACACCAATTAGGGACAATTGTAGAATAATCTTAATTGATTTTTGTGTTGATTGATTTGTTTTATCCTCCCTGTCTCTCCTCCATTCATTTCTTGGCTTCTATATTTTTATACTATTGAAATATGACACATTGTGCAAATCACATTTATTGGAACAAAGAAGGGAAAGTACTTTTCTCAGATAAAAAAATATAATAAAAATACTTAAGAAGAAAAATAATCACAGAAACAATTTCCCACAAACAATAATAGTCTTAAACTAATATAGCAACAAGACCCTTACATTCTAGACTTAGACAGTTTATAGTGTTTTTTACACAACTTATTTGTAGGTTAAATTAATTTTCTAGAACATGGCTCATTAACATTTTTAGTGTTTGCCATATCTTAAAATAATATTGTTGTGTACCACTGGAATAAAATTAATAGTGCATTAAAATGATCTTACCTTAAATCAGGGACAGTGTTCTGTAACCAGAATTTGCAATTCCCTAGTGACTTCTTTCCTTTGCTATGAAAAGAAAAAACTTCTACATTAAAATGATATATGAAGGTAGATGGAAATTTATGATATTAAGTTGCTGCAAATCATTTGTATTGATCTGTTTTGTTTCCATTCTACTGAAGCTAATGGAAATCATTTGTCACCTGGCTTGTCATAGCTGATTTGAAAGAAAAAGAAAAAGAAAAGAAACAAACGAGAAAAAAAGAAAAAAAGAGAAGAAAAGAGCAAAACAAAACCCAAAATCACACAAGTCAATTTATCAGACTTGCTGAAAGTCTAGTACAAGTGTGCTTATGCCTGCAATCCCCAAGATACATTCAATTTTTAGCAAAATAGATGGTATTAGTTTGTAGTGCTCATTACCTAAAATAAATAAATAGAATAGTTATGTGAAAAAATGTATAATGAAATATGTAGCATAGTGTTATAAAATGGTAAATAAGTACTTTCATTGGTCAGTCAAAATGCTATGTATAGATAATATGTAATAGTTTTTATGCCATAAAAGCTAACATTTAAAGATAATATTTGAATTCAACTTTGGTAGTATTGCATAGCAAAATAAAATTCATAAGACCGGTAAAGCAAGACATGCTGATTATAAGACATATTCTTTTGAGTTTTACTTTTCTTTTTTGGCTATCTTGAAATTTTCATTCTAAGGATAATGTTTTCTTTAAATTTATTTACATGAATAGGAAATTCAAGAAGTGCCTTTATGCCTTTTATCTTCACAAGTGGTAGGAAAGGTCGGTCATAAGAAGCCAATTGACTAATTTTCAAATTCTCATAAAGTTTTTCCTCCTGGATTACTTCCTTTTGTCTTCTAAAATTACAAGAAATGAAAACAAAACAATACAATAACAGAAAAAAAAAACAGAGGCAAATACAAATTTGACTCATTAATGGAGCTAACTAAAAATGTAAACGTTACATTTTTTATTTGGGGTCATCTCAGGAAATAACATAGTACTTCTCTTTACTGTATTCTAAGTTGTAAATCTGAGATTAAGTCACCCATGTGACTTAATCACTGAGCTAATTCCCAGTCACTCATTTGTTCATTCCACACACTGTCCCATCACTCACAATTAAGGGCTTTCATGGAGATACAATAGTAGCTACAGAGCACACTACCCAGAGCATACAGCATGAAGAAGGGATTTCTAATGGAATGCAGTAGAACAATCCAATGTATCATAATATGTGACTAATAAATGTAGAGGAAATACTGCTTAGAGGGGAAAAGAAGGAAACCAAATGAAGCTAGAGTTCACAGATGCAAGGAAAGTCCTGACTGCTCAGACCAGTGTGCAAGCCAATGTGGGTAACAAGTCCTTTTATGGTAGATGGTCTAAGATGTCTGAGAATCTTTTAAAGGACATGCACAATGCTGTTTTCTATTAATATATAATCTTATGTATATCAGTTCAACCTTAAGCCAGGTTTTCTAAAATGGAGTCTGAACCTAAAAGATCTGGTCTTTCAATGAACTATAACCTGTATGCTTCAATGAGCAATTTTTCTGCTCAAGTTGATTTTGGTTGGTGCTTGGCCACAACAGTCAAGAAAGCATATCCCCCTTCCCCCTCACACCCTGTGATTACCATTTGTTGGTTGTATATTTGTTACAGCCACTGTATTTAACTGTGCCTTAAATACTCAAGTTGGTGATATCATCTGTTTTATGCTGCAACCTTGATTTTGATTCTTTTCTGAGCAGGATAGAGCAGCAGCGGCAATTGAAATGTGGTGTGTGTTCTTGTATCTTCAAACTTCTCACTACTGTCTCTGAGAAGGTAAGTAACAAAGAGTTCATCATCTACAAACTTGTAAAATTTGACATTTTCATGAGAATGAAAATGAGATTATCCTCTGAATAATGTTATTGTAGGAATCCATAGGTTTTTTTTTTTTTTTAATGTTAACTAAAATTGATTCTCCGAGATGCGGGGGTGGGGAGAATGATATCATGTGTCAGTTACTGAGATAATCCAGTGATTCTCCAGTCTTCTTTTTTCATCTGCTTGCTAACATACAAAGTCATCATGAGCCTCAGTATAACCAGGACATTTAACTTGAGCCACTTTTTAGGTTATCCAGACTCAAGTCACATATGAATTCATTTTGCAGAAATAATGGAAATGGGCCAAGAAAAATCCCAAAATCCAACTGAACATTCAATTTAAAACTATTTTTCAAATGTTTGTGTGCCAATTGTCAATAACTCATTCAAAATTATATTATGTGTTTTTGAAATTAGTTTGTGAGATTTTTATTGAGTATTTTTACATAAATACTCATAAGTAAAATTGGTCTGAAGTTCTCTTTTTTGTTTGGTCTTTGTGTGGTTTGGGTATGAGTAACTGTGGCTTCATAGAATGAATTAAGGGAATGTTTCTCCTGTTTCTGTTTTGTGGAATAGTTTGAGGAGTATTGGTGTTAGCTCTTTGAAGGTCTGGTAGAATTAATTCTATACTAAAACCATCTGGCCTTGGATGGAGGCAGTGGTGGTGGCTGCCGCCACCTCCTCTTCCTCCTCCTTCTCCTCCTTCTCCTCCTTTTCCTCTTCATCCTTTTTTCCTGCTCTTGATTTAACTTTGGTATGTGATATTTGTCTAGAAAATCATCCATTTCATCTAGAATTTTCAGTTTTGTTGAGAAAAGTTTTTTTGTAGTAAGATCTGATAAATTTTTGAATTTCTTCCATTTCTCTTGTTATGTCTTCCTTTTCATTTCTGATTTTGTTAATTTGGATACTGTCTCTGTGTCCTTTGGTTAGCTAGTTACTTAGTTACTTAGTTTAGGGTTTATCTATCTTATTGATCTATCAAAAACCCAGCTTTTGGTTTTGTTGATTCTTTGTATCATTCTCTTTGTTTCTAGTTGGTTGATTTCTGGCCTGAGTTTAATTGCTTCCTGCCCTCCACTCCTCTTGGGTATGTTTGCTTCTTTTTGTTCTTGAGCTTTCTGTTGTGCTGTTAAGTTGCTAGTATAGGATCTCTCCAGTTTCTTTATGGGGACACAGAGTGCTATGAAGTTTCCTCTTAGCACTGCTTTCAATCATGTCCCATAAGTTTGGGTAGGCTGTGTCCTCATTTACATTGAATTCTAGAAAGTCTTTATTTCTTTCCTGATCAAGTTATCATCCAGTAGAGAGTTGTTCTGTTTCCAGGAGTATATGGACTTTTTTCTTGTTTTGTTGATATTGAAGTCTAGCCTAAGTCTATGCTGGTATGATAGGATGCATGGGATTATTTAAATCTTTTAATTCACTACGATTAAGTAGGCTTCATCCCAGGGATGCAGGGATAGTTCAGTATATGAATATCCATCAACATAATCCACTATATAAACAAACTCAAAGGGGAAAAAAACACATGATCATCTCATTAGATGCTGAAAAAGCCTTTGACAAAATCCAACACATGAAAGATGTTAAAAGTCTTGGAGAGATCAAGAACTAAAGGCCCATACCTAAACATAATAAAAGCTATATTATGTTTTAACCAACAGCCAATATCAAATTAAATGGAGGGAAACATGAAGCAATCTCATAAAAATCAGGGACAAGTCAAGGCTTCCAACTCTCTCCCTATCTATTCAATATAGTACTCAAAGTTCCAGCTAGAACAATAAGACAATATAAGGAGATCAAGGGGATACAAATTCGAAAGGAAGTAGTCAAGGTATCACTATTTATAAATGATATGATTGTATACTTAAGCAGCCCCTGAAGCTATACCAAAGAACATCTACAGCTGATAAATAACTTCAGTAGAGGGGCTAGATATAAAAATAACTCAAATAAACCATTAGCCATCCTGTACACAAATGATAAACAGGCTGAGAATGGAAATAGGGAAATACCACCCTTTCCAATATTCTTAAATAATATATCTTGGTGTAACTCTAACCAAACAAGCATCAAGAACTTCAAGTCTCTGAATAAAGAAGTCAAAGAAGACCTCAGAAGATGGAAAGATCTCCCATGCTCATGGATTGGTAGATTAACAGTAAAAATGGCCAACACAATTCTTCACAGACATGGAAAAAGCAATTCTCAACTTCATATGCAAAAACAAAAAACCCAGAAATTAAAAAACAGTTCTCAACAATAAAAGAACTTCTTGGGAGGAATCACCAGCCCTGACCTCAAGCTGAACTACAGATCAATAGTGATTAAGAAAACAAAACAAAACAAAGCAACAAACAAACAAACAAACAAAAAACAAAAACACACGGTATTGGTACAGAAACAGTCAGGTTGATCAGTGGAATGGAAGAAATAAAACTACATACCTGTGGACAGTTGGTCTTAGACAAAGAACCCAAAACCATACAGTGGAAAAAAGAAAGCATCATCAACAAATGGTGCTGGTCTAACTGGTAGTATACATGTAGAAGAATGCAAATTGATCCATTTTTATCTCCCTGCACAAAGCTCAAGTCCAAGCATAACAAAGGCCTCAACATAAAGCCACATACAATGAATCTAATAGAAGAGACAGTGGGAAGTAACCTTGAACGCATTGGCATGGAGTAAAATTTCTTGAACAGATCACCAGTGCTCAGGCTCTAAGATTAACAATTGACAAATGGGACCTCATGAAAATGAAAAGCTTCTGTAAGGCAAAGGATACTGTCAATAGGACAAAATGGAAACATACAAATTAGGAAAAGATCTTCATTAATTCTATATCCAATAGAGTCAAGACATTAGACTCCAAAAACAAATAACCCAATTCAAAAATGGGGTATAGAGCTAAACAGAGAATTCCCAACAAAGGAATCTCTAATGACTGAGAAACACTTAAGAAATGTTTAGCATCCTCAATCATCAGGGAAATGCAAATCAAAATGACCCTGTGATTCCGTCTTACACCAATCAAAATGACTATGATCAAAAATGCAAGCGAAGGTACATGCTACTGAGGATGTGGAGAAAGAGGAACACTCCTCCATTACTGATGGGATTGCAAACTGGTACAACCACTATGGAAAGCCATCAACCATTTCCTCAAAAAAAATTAGAATTAGCTCTACCTGAAGACCCAGGTATACCACTCCTGGGAATATAGCCCAAAAGTTGCTCTACCATTACACAAGGACAAGTACTCCAGTTTGTTCCTAGCAGCATTATTTGTAGTAGTCAGAAGCTGGAAAGAACCCAGATATAGCTCAACCGAAGAATGGAGACAGAAAATATGGTTTATTTACATAATGGAGTACTATTCAGCTATTAAAAACATGAATATAATGAATTTTGCAGGCAAATGGATTGAACTAGAAAGTATCATCCTGAGTGAGGTAACCCAGAACCAAAATAACATGCATGGTATATACTCACTGATAAGTGGATATTAGCCAAAAAGTTCAGAATACCCATGATACAACTCACAGATCATAGGAAGCTTAACAAGAAGGAAGGCCCAAGTGTAGACACTTAAAACACACCTAGAAGGGGAACAAAATAATGATGGGTGGCCAAAAGATGGAGGAAACATGGTAAGAGAGAGGAGGGGTGAGGGGGAAAGGAGGTGCAGGATCAGGTATGGGGAGAGACAGAAGGGATACCCAGAGATCCTGAATGAATTGAAAAAATGAACCAGTGGGGGTGACGAGGCAGGGGGACCTTCTATAAAGTCCCAGAGATCTGGGATGTGAGAGGCTACCAGGACTCAATGGGGATGACATTAATCAAAGTACCCAACAGTGGGGAGATAGAACTGGAAGAGACCACCTCCAGGAGATAGTCATGGCCCCCCAGTTGAGACAGGGGACCATACACCCATCTTCAAAACATTTTAATCCAGAATTGTTCCTGTCTAATGGAATTGCAGGGACAAAAAAGGATCAGGGGCTGAACAAAAGGCCACCCAGTGACCAGCTGGACTTAGGATTCATCTCATGCATGCACACCAAATCTTCATACAATTATTGAGGCCATAATGTGCATAATGCCTGTCCTCTGAGAGGCTCTACCAGCAACTAACTGAGACAAATACAGATACATACAGCCAACCATTGGATTCAGTCCGGGGACCAATATGGAAGAATTAGCAAAAGGATTGAAGGAGCTGAAGGGGATTGTAACTCCCATAGGAAGAACAACAGTGTCAACTAACCTGGACCACTCAGAACTCCTAGAGACTAAGAAACAACAACAACAACAACAAAAACACAAAAACCAAAAACCAAACAAAACAAAACAGCCCCCCCAAACCCCTCCAAAAAAACCAAGAACATACATAGGTTCGTTCATGGCCCCAGTCACATATGCAGCAGAGATCTGTCTTGTATGACCTCAATGGGAAAGGATGCTCTTAATCCTGTGGAAACTTGATGTGCCAGGGAAGAGGGATGCTGGTTGAGGTGAGGTGAGGATTGGTGTGAGTATGGGAGAGCACACTCTCTGAGGCAGGGTTGGTAGTAGTAGAGGGTAGCGGGTGAAAAACTTGGGGAAAGTGCACCTAGAAGGGAGCAACTTTTGGAATGTAAATAAATAAATAAATTTAAAAAATTATATTAATACAAAATAATAATACACTCATTTACGTATTATATATCATATATATAATTATAAATGGCATTTATTGAGATTCACTAGTAAATATGACACATAAAATTTATTTACTTTGCTACTTTAAAAATTGAAGAAAAACAGAATAGTAAGATTAAAACCTTTGTGTTGTAAATTGGTAGGGGAAGTATAAAGTGTTGGGGGGAGAAAGAGAGAGAGATTGGGAGAGAGGAGGGAAGTAGTGGGAAGGAGAGAGGGAGGGACAAAGAGAGGGAGAAAGTAGAATGAGTTAAAAATGTTAGAGGAGAGATATAGAGAGTCACTACCCTGGTTGACAATCATGAGTAGAAAAGGAGGCATTTACTTATGCCAGAGTTCTATTAACATAAAAGCACATAATTCCTAAAATAGCTGTTACTTTACTTTCACATTGTTGTAGCAAGGATTGAGAGTGACATTCTGATGGGATAGGTGTGGGGCCAAGATGCCTGTGTTACAGGTAGATTAAGATTTAGAGAGGACCAGAAGCAAAGCTGGGTAGAAACTGGAGATACTAGTTCTTAGTATCCTACATGCACAATACATTGTGTTTGAGATCCTTCCCAAGCAGTGCCACCAGCTGGGGGACCCTGGGGTCACACACAAGAGTATTTGGGGGTACATTTTGAAATAATAATTTCTAGGCAACACTTCCCTCCCACACACACACACAGGATTTCTATCATTTGAGATTTGGTTATAGAGAAAAGGTGAGATATTAATAAGCCACTCTACTGTGAATATGTCTTTACATTTTTGAACATCTGTAAGAACATCTGGGTCATATCTTTTGTGTTATTGGTTCTAAGCAAACTAATAGCCATGTATCAGGAGAGTTCTCATTTTAAACTCATGCCAAAGTCTAGAGTTTTCCACTCATAGCTTTTTTATTTTAACCATGAATCTTCTGAGAGTTATAGGTTTATATATGGCTAGAGCTTTTTTTTTTTCTTTTGTTTATGTGATGACTCTGATGGGAAACACCTTTTTTATCTCCTGTAGGTCATGAGCAGTTCCTCTGTAGGCACATGCTTCATCACCACTTTGTCCATTTTGACTGTAGTATCTAGTTACTTGCAGCTTGTCTTTACCAAGTGTGGCTACACTTCCTCTTTGAAAGGTGATGCACATGGATTAGCATTTTCATTCTGCTAATTGTATGTCTTTTTGACAACATCTGCTATCTACATTAAGAATCCCTAAGTGGTTTGTCCTTTAAAAGGGTTACAGCATTCCACCTAAATACTCTTTGCTCACCTATACAGACAAATATCACTCATTTGCACTTGGGAATAGTACTGTCTACTGTGCCCATTAGTTAGTGCATTTATCTGTAACACAAGGGCTTTTCTGTGGGGCCTGAGAGTGGTAACTAACTTAATTTGAATAGTATTGACATTTGTTCTATTTTGGATGGATTTACACTAAAATTTCTCCTTTTCTTTTAAAAAATTGTATATATAAATTTATAACCTAAAACATTGCATATAAATATATATTTATGTTATATTTATATATTACAAATTTATTTAAATGTGTGGGGGGGTATATAGGTGCCTTGCAATAGGCACATGAGTGGAGGTCAGAGGTCAGAGGTCAGAGGTCAGAGGCGAACTTGCTGTAGTTATCTCCTTCCACCATGTTGGTCCCGAGAATAGAACAGAGGTTGTCCATCTAGGTGGCAAGCATCTTTATTTGTTGAGCCATCTTTTAGCTCAGCTCTCTTCCTTTATTTTTTTTTCTTTTTCCCTTTAAGCTTCATTTATTGCATATGTTTTGAGAAATCTCTTTCATCGTTTTCCTTCTTCTCGTTATGATTCTTGGGTATGCCTATTTTAAATCATTGGTAATTTTAATTTACTGGCCAAGTCCATGTGTGCTAGGATGGAAACAGCAGTAAAGTGCTTCTGCTGATGCATCCTCTTAGCTCCTCAGCCATAGATCTTCTCAGATACTTATTTGCTATGTAACAACTATAGGAAACACCTTCCAGGATCTGCTCTTCCTGTTTCCAGGCTAATTACTTAACCTCAGGGTTAATGGCATTTTTACTTACAACTTAGCACAAATCTAGGAGAAAGGGAGGGCAGCTTGTCTGTTTTTCCAAATTGGCCCTCTGCCACTTCTTGTATGACATGGACTAGCCTCTAGAGTGCAAAGCCACAAAGGACTTCATCTAACCACATCCTTAATTTATTGGTGCCCTGATGCTTCCAGTCCTTCTATCTGAATATTAAGGGCCTGTTCCCTATATCGTACTTCCGAATTTTGTTTCTGTGATACAGTGTTTTATTTCTCTACACAGCTTTAAATTCACTTTGTTTTCTTATACATTTATTCTGTTGCTTCATAGAATTTTGTTTGAAAGTTAGCACACTATAGTTGCTCAGCCTCTGCTCTGTGATGGTTGGCTTTAATGATGATTTACCACAAATTGGAATCAACTGAGTGGCTACCTTCACATGAAGAATTGTTTGGATTGCCCTAATTGATGAGGGAAGACCCCCCCATCAAGGTGAGAAGCTTCTTCTAGTATATGTCAGGAGAAAATAGAGCATTGCAGAAAGATTATTTGCCTTTCGCAACTGCAGTGTTCACAGTCTCTCAGGTATATGAGAAAGCTATTGATAAACTATTTCAATTGTATACATTCATTCTATTGATTATGTTCCTCTAGAGCAGTGGTTCTCAACCTTCCTAATGCTGCAACCCTTTAATATCATTCCTCCTGTTTTGTTCACCACAAACCATAAAATTATATTTGTTGCTACTTCCTAATTCTATCTTTGCTTATATTCTGAATCATAATGTAAACAGTTCTGAAGGTAGAAGTTGGCCAAAGGGCTTGGAACCCACAGGTTGAGAACAACTGCTTTAGAGGAAACTGACTGATAGACCTTCTAACACAATCTTTGTGATAATTATTTCTAGCATATTTTGTTTATTAATTAAATATATGCATATCTATATTTATGAATGTCCACATCAAAAGTGCTTCTGTGGGATTGTGGTCTAATGCTCCCATTATATATGTGTGTTCCCATGTGTATAATGCTGTTTTAGAAGGCAGTTCAAGCTTTTGGAGTCTGGCTTAGTTAAGACAGTAGTAAGACCCTGGGAATGGGCCTAAGATGATTATAGCCATGATAATTCCAACACACTTCCTGCTTCTTTATCCACTATCATGTGAATAAGCCCCCACTACACACTTCTCCATCACTGATCAAAAGAATCTGCTTTGCCTTCCCCATCATGAGCCCAAAGAAATCTTTGGCCATCAAGTAATTTTCACAGGTATTTGGCTCACAGCAATACAAAATTAACTGTTAGTACTTATACACATTTGTACATTTATAAAAAGAAACCAGAAACATGTATAGGTCTTGATATATATGTTTAAATTTATTTATATTGTAGGGAAATATAGTAGATTAACTCATTTTTGGACTAAGTTTAATCAATAAAATAATTTTATATGAATTACTTCTCTTTTTTTAACCTTCTGTGAATGCTTAAAAATATTAACATCTGAGTGAGCATGGTTAAACAGCTCATTATAGAGCCTGATAACTTTTAAATCATGACACGAAAACTTAATGTAAAGTAAGGAACAGAGGAAAGCACTATATACTAGGTAGCTTGCATATACCCATTCTTCTCAGATAATGCTACTCATTGGCATTGTAGCATGAATGTTTTGGAAATAAGCTCAGATAGAATGTACTCATAAGCTAATATATATCATAGGCTTAGGTTGTCCCTGGAACTCTTGGATATTGTTTTCACAAATTGTGTGTGAGGGACTAGCTGCTGTTATGCCAGCTGTGGCTAATTTGTTCATGTTTATTATAATTATTCAGGGCATTCTCAGTGGGTCAGTGGCCTCATTGCTCACCTAACCAGCTCTTTTTAGAACTATTCACACTGTTGTAATAGTGATATTGTCAAAGATGTCTTTTTCAGATGCTGTAGTTCAAAGGAATTATATGCTGCCTGTTAAAACAAACATGCTTATACAGCTAGTGAAGTGCTTCTCTGAGTCAGACAGGCAGGGTTTGAAGTGAATCTAATTTGTTATTAAGGTAATTATCAGGGAGACAACATTCCTGAATACTAGATCAGGGAGACAACATTCCTGAATATGAGCTATGCAAGCAACTCTATTAAAAATTCTAATTCAAGTGAATACAAACCCACAAAATCTTTCACACTTTTCCTTTAAAATTGTCTATTGATTCTTTGAGGACTTTCCAAAGTGTGTTTTGATTATATCCATCCCTTTCTGCTAGCTCCGCTAGCTCCTCCCAGATCCATAACTCCTTCCCTAATCACCCAAATTTGTGTTCCCTTTCCTTCTGCCTCATTTTGAATCAGTTCTGTGAGGCTTTGAGATGCAATGTAACACACTACATGCAATGTGTTATAATGCTCACTCCTCCCTCCACTCTTGACAGGTCTATCACACCTGGGTAGGATAACCAATTGCGTTCTCTTTTTCTTATAACTCATCAAGTCTGTTTATTGATGTGCATATATTCATGGATATGTGGTCTTTACTGGAGGGTGGTCACCCTACTGGGGCAGAACCCTTAAAACTGACTCTACATTTCTCAATGAGTTACCAATGACTCTTTACCTAGGGTCAGAATTCTGTCTATCTTCCCTCTTCATGCTGGAATCTCATGTGTCTTGATCTTTCCCAGATCTTATGCATGCTGTTACAAAAGTCATAATTCATATGTATAAGTATTCTGCACAGACCATTTCTATTCTAATTCATTAACTTTCCCATACTATGATAAACCTTTGACTTTAGTTAATAGCCTAATAATGTCAACACTGAAAATATGTATTTTCATGTTACCATCTAATGACAATATATTTGCCTTAATTAAATAAGCAGAATTGAAAATAGTATTCTAATATGACCAGTGAGATGATAATGAAAAGACAATGGTTTGATAAAATAGTTTTTGTTATATGGAAGTCAGTCTAAATAAAATATATTTGATAAAAATATATACAATGTTGCATCTCCCAATAAAATGATTTCCAGATTATTTAGTAAAATAAATAGAATATCAAACCATAAAAATTACATAATCATATCATTATTAATATATAATTTGTTAAAGGGAAGCAGAGACAAGATGCCTTAACTGAGGGTACTGACAAATGACCAATAGAATAATGTCCCAGTATTTTTATATACTTGATAAAGTGAGATGATTTTGAAAACCATTTCTGTAGCTGAGACTTGTTAGACACTACTGAATTTACTTTTTGTTGCAGAGCACCAGAATGAAGAAATGCCTCATGCTGCCTTACATATTGATTCTCTCCTTTCAGTGGAAAGTTGACCCAAATGATGTATCATTTAGAATCTAGAGCAGTTAACAACCTCTATTCTCTATCCCAGGTTCTTTTCTCTTTGATTTGCTGTTGAGATGCAGATAATTCCCAAGATCCATTAGACCTCAGGGACTGATGGAGTCCCTGAAAAGTATGACTGTACCAATGCATACCACATGGCAAAGATGTTTAGGACCTGTGTCTTTAGATTAACTGCTTTACCTGAGGAATTCAGGGTTCCTTTATGTACTAAGCTTTAATTCCTTTAAACATCATGAACAAATTCTTATTCAATTTGTGTTTTTGAATGGGAAATGAAGAATATTTGTTCATACCTAAACATATTGGATTTTGTTGGTGATTAGAACTATATTGAACTGCTTTTTTTGTTTTTTTTTTTTAATCTTTGAAGTCAATGCTAACAGACTCTTGGGCCTCCACACACATCCATTACTGCTTCATTTCAGATTGTTCTGAATGTATCTCATTCTTCCATGAATATTAGAGTAATTGAGAAATCAGTTCTCAGCCTTTCTTATGATTATCACCTCTGCTATTAGTGATTTCTGTCTGACTCTGTTTGAAAACTCTGCTATATATTCCACATTCTGAATATCTCTACTTGGTAGGACCAAGTATATTCAAAACAGAATTATCAAATAAAAATATTGCATGTAGTTTTATCTACACTGCTTTGAGCTCCCAGTGAGTCACAGACCCTCATCCATCCAGAGCTGTCTTTGATCCAGGAATAGGAAACACAGACACAGACATACACACACACACACACACACACACACACACACACACACACACACCAGTTAATCTTGAAATGCCTTGGCGGACTCAATGACTGGGCACTCCTAAATCTTCCTGTGCTACCCCACGACCAAGTTGGAAAAGTGGCCAGAAGCAAGTTACCCAAAGACTTACATGGCTAGTTGACTTTCTCTCCTCCTCTACTGCATCCCCTTCTCTGCCCCAGTCTTCTGATTCTCTCCCTCTCCCTAGCCTGTGGGAACCTGGAAGTTCTGCCTCTTTCTTTCAGCCCAGCCATTAGCCACTGGCATCTTTATTGATAGATCAAATACCAATTAGGAGCAAGGACCTTCAGCACCAGTAAACACAGATCAAAGCATCAGTCTTACTCCCCTACATAAAAAACCTACATTTCTCTTCTGACCATTTACTTAAACTTTCTAGGCTTGAGTTTGGGTTCTAATGTCCAGATATATAGCTAATTAGTATGAAGCTCAAGAAAATATCTTTTATTTCTGTCCTTGTCTCCCAGATTCTGACTCACGTTGGTCTTTATACAACTCTGTCCTACTGCTTCTTGTAGCTTTCCAAGACAAAATAATTTATAATTTGGAGTTACAAATATTTCAGCCTGGCACTGTAAGTCCATGTCATGTAAAACAGTGACTGTTACAAGGCGTCTGGATACACTCACTACTATTGTTTAGGTAAGTTGACATGACGCCAAACTGTGGTCTAAATATGTTCACTCATGTACAAATGCTACTCTTTCCTTTAGTCAGAAGCTGGTCTTGAAAATAAAATAAAACAATTTTCCTTGTTTCTGAGAATTTCATATATATGTTTTTCCTACTTCATAATATCAATCTCTATCTCTATCTTTATATCTCTTTGTCCTGGCCAGTGGGACCTAGTTATTCATAAGGATTGAGGAGGACTAAGCCTGAAAAGAAAAACGGGTGAGAGAGAGAGAAGGGAGGCTAGGCAAAGTTCCGTCTAGGTCTCACTTTATTTTTTACACACGTTTGCTTTTAAAGAAAAAGGAATGTAAAGGGGAGGGGAAAGGAGGCACATGGCCCCCTCACGATTGCCAGACTATCTGACGTCAATTGTTTTATGGTCGGTCTATCTCCCAGAGGTAGGAGGGATGGCTTACCTTACAGAAACACAGCTAGTTCTCAGATCTTCAGGGAAGGCGTGAAGGGCCTGACTCCAATGTCTCTAGCTTATCTTGTACAAACGCAGCTGGCTCTCATAAAGTCTCAGATTCCTAAGGACAGTGTGGAGGCTCAGGCAGATTCCCAGGGAGGGTGTTCAGATTCTCAAGGACAGTGTGGAGGCCCAGGCAGATTCCAAGGGAGGGTGTTAGGGCCTGGGTCCTAACATATCATCCTTTCTTTTAAAATGAATGAGGAGCAGCTAAGAAGGGTCAGTGGAAGGCCTGTCTTAGGCTATGCAGTGTGCACCCATGTCTCATGCCCGATTTTTATTAGGGCATTGGGCTCTGTCTTAGGCTATATGGATGGCACCCATTTCTGGCATCGACCTTTTATAGTCTCGATGTGCACCCGGATAATGGATCCATAATAATCCCATCATTGAGTTACCCTGCAGCCTTTAAGGGCGTGTGTTGAGAATCATGGCACTGCAATACATTCCGTCATTGGCTTTTCCACAGCTTATGTCCCAAAAGCCACTCCTGTTGACTGAGGGCTGTCAGGAGCTGTAAGGCTGTTAGGAAAACCTCCATATCCTGCGATACCAGGGAATCTCTCCCTCTGCTGCTAGGGCTGAAAACTGTAGACCGTCAGACAAAACATCAGAGGGAGGGTCCTCGGTGGATTCTTGGGTAATGAGTCGATGGTAATGAACAGCAGCCAGCTTATGGAGGACAGAATCACTCTGTGACTTAACAAGTTGGCTAGTCTATTAAAATCCCAAGAGCCAAATGTCAAAAGCAGTAAAAGGCCCATAAGGGGTCCAGGGATGCTGGGGAGTAATGTAGAAAACCAGGGAGAAGTGGAAAACCAATTTTGATACCAAGCCTCAGCTTGTTCTCTCTTTCTCTTTCTATTTGTTAAGCTCTTTTTTATCTTTGCTATGCTGTCATCAACTAACCCTGTCTTGTCTGCATAAAAGCAGCATTCCTCTTTAAGGGCAGCACATAGACACCTTCTTGTAAAAAGACAAGGTCTAGCCCTCTTCTGTTTTGTAATACTACCTCTGATAGGGATGCTACAGATTCTTTAAGATACTTTAAGCCTTGTTGTAATTCACGGATATCATTATCAATGGCTATGGAAAGTTGATTATATTGTTGAGTAGAAGAAATCATGGAAGCTATACCTGTTCCAGCTCCTGTGGCAGTTAAGCCCAAAAGGACAGCCAGTGTAATGGCTGTAATAGGTTCTCTTTTGGCACGGGTTGCACCCAGCTCCCAAAATGTAAGTAGGTCTTCTGCATGGTGAAAGGTAATTTTTGGAATAAGAAGGACCAAAACACATTAATCTCTGTGTGTCAATAAAGAAGTTGAAACTACATAAGAAGTGAGTCCGGTGGAACAGATAAAATAAGAACTATCGGGTGCCTGAATGTACTGAAAGGTGGAGTTGACAGTAATTGCTTGATTACAAATATCGCCCAACTGACAAGGGGGGGCATATTAGGGGCTAATAAACAGAGGCCCAATCCGGAGACCTGGGAAAGGGTTAATCCAAGGCTCTCAGTATTGCCCCACCTTAACTGACTGAGATCATTAGTAAAGAGAGGTTCACCAATAATAGCCACTCCCTCATAGAATGGAGGTCGAGGGGAGCAGCAGATCCAACATTCTAAATAGTCTGTCTGATTGTTGTCTCTCAAGGCCTTAATGGAAACGTTAACTAGATTAAGTATAATGTTGGATAACAATGGAGGTCCCACAGGGAGGGTCAGTTGGAAAAGGGTAATAGCAAAGGGTTTTAAGGTTGGCCTTATATTAACTGAGGGAGCCTCTATCTTAATTTTTGGGCTCGTCTGTCCAGGATGTAGGGCTGCGTTAGGTCCAATAGCTATTTTAGGGCCCTGTGAAAGTGTCTCATCGAGAGTCTTGTCTCTGGTTTTTCCGCTTAAGGCGGCCTTGCAGGCTGAGTTTGCATTTTCATAAGCCAACTGTCTGATAATCTTATCATTGGAAGCCTCATGGCCCAAGGTTCTCTATGCAGCCTCTAGGAGGTGGCTCACAAATTCACTATAATCCTCTTGAGTTCCCTGAGTTATTTTAGTTAGAGGAGTAAGTGCTGAGCCGGCAGCCAGAAGAGCCTGCCAGGCACCGAGAGCAGCGTTAGCTGTCTGGGCCAAGAGACCAAGGGGAAGACGCCTTTGTTGTGTCTCCGTTGAATACTTTCCCTGGTCAGTGAGTTTGTCTATGGTCCATGTCCCAGAAGGCGACTGTGGGGATCTTAAATTCGTGGCTGCAACTACCTGGCATCAGTCGATAAAATCCGCCTTCCAAGTTAGAAATTGACCGCAGGTGAGAAGCGCTTGAACTGCACGAATCCACTCTCCTGGGAGCAAATAGTCGCCCTGAGACAAGGAGTCTAAGACTGAGAGAGTAAAAGGGGCGTTTGGCCCATACGTTCTGATGGCAGTATTTAATTCCTTTAAATTTCTAAAATGTAGAATGTGGAACTCGCCGTGCCCATTAGATGGTGCTGGCAGTTTGTGGAACTCGCAGTGTCTGCCAGACAGTGTCGGCGGTTCATCCTCTCCTTCACTTTCACTTCCTCGAGCTCCCTCCCCCTCACCATCAGGGTCGCTCAGCATGTCCTCAGAGGGATCAAAGGAGGTGGAAGGGTGTTTAGGCGCCCAGAAGAACGGGTTACCACAGGGAAGGCCAAAGAAACACGATGGGACCCTCGAGTTCTTTTAGGGGGGTTGAAACTGAGGAGGGGCTTATTTGCTGATCCAGAAATCGGGGCAAGAACAGTCTCATGAAGAGCGGATTGTAAAGAACTGAGTTCGGCAGAGAGCTGGACGAACTGCTTCTGTAACTGTAGGACTTCTTTAGGTTCACTTATCTGTGCCGAGAGTTACTTTTTGGACTCAAGGAGAGACAAGCTAGGGACAGACAATGCAGGTGTATGCAGTTGCCGGAAAACACAAGGAGGAGGTCCGTAGGGCAGAGCCAAAGACTGCAGTGGTCGGTCAGGGTTATGACATGTCGCAGTTTCGTCATCTAAAATTGCGGTCTCCGAAGGACCCAAGGGATGATCGTTTAGCTCCCGAGCCACAATCGGGAATGTCAAAGCAGCTCTGGGGTGGGAAGGAGGGGGCTGACCCTGAAAAAGAGGGTGGTTTACTGTATTTCTTAATTGGTTTTGGCAGGGAAGACCTGTTTTTAAATCAGAAAGTCTTGGAGAAAGTCTGCTGAATGGAGAAAGGTTTTTTCTTGGGTAGGGCGGATAAGGAGGTCTCGGAGGGGGTGCCTCCGCCCCCAAAGGCTTAGGCTCCGAGGTGGGGATGTCTGAATTTGTGGACCTGGACATATCTATAACTAAAGAGGGAGACTTAGCGGGGACTCGGGTATCTGATTGTTTATCTGGGAGGGAGACGGAGGGTTCTGCACTAGAAAGAGAGTGGAGGCAGTACTCCGCAACAGACAGTAACTGCTGTTTGTCTGGATTGGAAGACGCAGCTTTGACTATATCTCTAATTAAACCCCAATATGTAAAAACTGTATCAGGGACCACATCCGGCCCTTCCCGACTCAGTTTCTCATTGAGATCATGTCCCACCTTTCGCCATTTTCCCCAGTGAATTTCTGGCCCATTTATTATGAACCAGGGACAGGCTTTATCTATAAAAATAAAAAACTTAATTAAATCTTTCTTTTTAACTTTAACTCCTCTCTCTCTGAGTGATCCCTTTAAGTCTTTGATAAAGACTGCTTCTTTAGTCAACTTTTGGCCCATTTTTATGAGATGGATGAAAATCACTTACCGAGGATGAAAAACTATTTCACAGGGGTCCTCGACTTTTCTGGAGTTGCAGCGATGCCTTTTTTGGGCGTAGTCCGTCTGGGAAAATCCGTGCCTTGAGCCCCATGTTAGGGCGTCACTCTGTCCCAGGCAGCGGGACCTAGTTATTCATAGGGATCGAGGAGGACTAAGCCTGAAAAGAAAAACGGGTGAGAGAGAGAGAAGGGAGGCTAGGCAAAGTTCCGTCTAGGTCTCACTTTATTTTTTACACACGTTTGATTTTAAAGAAAAAGGAATGTAGAGGGGAGGGGAAAGGAGGCACATGGCCCCCTCCCAATTTCCAGACCATCTTACGTCAATTGTTTTATGGTTGGTCTATCTCCTGGAGGTAGGAAGGATGGCTTACCTTACAGAAACACAGCTAGTTCTCAGATCTTCAGGGAAGGCGTGAAGGGTCTGACTCCAATGTCTCTAGCTTATCTTGTACAAACGCAGCTGGCTCTCATAAAGTCTCAGATTCCCAAGGACAGTGTGGAGGCTCAGGCAGATTCCCAGGGAGGGTGTTCAGATTCTCAAGGACAGTGTGGAGGCCCAGGCAGATTCCAAGGGAGGGTGTTAGGGCCTGGCTCCTAACATCTCTTCCTCTCTCTGTCTCTGTTTCTGTCTCTGTCTCTGTCTCTCTCTTTCTCTCTCTCTCTCTCTCTATATATATATATCTATATCTCTATATCTATATCTATATAGATATAGAGATATCCTTAATATAGTCAGTTAGTGTTGTCCATATATCTATGGTTGTGGAGCCATTCACCTGGACATTAGATACCTAAAAGAATCTATACCCTCAAAGTAGAATCCCTAGTGCCCACCTCCCCCAGAAATTATTTATTGTCTATAGCTCTTCAGTAACTATTTCAGTATAGTGGCTGGCTTGATCTTATGGGAATCTTGTGAAGATAATGGTGACTTCTGAGAGTTCATGAATGGGATAACCATATCGTGGCCAGAAGACTGAATTTCAGAGCACTATTCCCATTCTCTGTCATTTACATTCTATCTTACATTCTCTCCAATTCCTCTTCTTCAGTGTTCCCAGGGCTTCAGAGGTCGAAGACTAGGCACTCTGTCTCACACCCTCATCACACGACCAAATATGCATCTCCTTACTGACTGCTGCCCACTGTCAAAAGAAGCTTCTCGCTCAAGAAGCATCTCTAAACCAAGGTTGAGAATAGCTCAGTATATGGGTATGCACATAAATATAGAGAAGGAAATTCAACAGCCATGCACTTTGAACCAGGCATGAAGTTCCTCCTGTGGATCAACCCTCACCCCAATGAGAAAGTGATTAGTGATCCCACAATACCTGTGCCATTATTACACCAGTAAACACTTTGCCTGGCCACAATATCAATGTTATAACTTTTCAAGGTATCCCAAAGTTCTCCTATGTTCCACTTTCAGATTTTTTTCTAAATTTAGCATTGATCTTTACTCTGTGTGGCCCCAATTCCTTTACCTTATCATCCAAACCTAATACTTTGTTTTTCAAATGATCTCATTTATTAGTGAGACTTTTCACTAAGAATTTTCTTTAGCTTATTGATTTTTTTCACTTCTAACATCATATTAGTTTATTTCTTATTCAGTATTTCTAACTTTCTATTCAATTCTGATTTCACATGTTGGATTGAATTTTCCCTTCATATTCTTTCAATTTTGTTCTCTTGGAGTGTCCATGCTTTTTTTTTTTCAGTTTCTTAAACATAGTTATAACCATTTTTTTAGACTTCTTGTCAAGGAATCCATGTCATTCTTGCTGGAGTCCATTATTAGAGGATAGATTTTTGGAGGAGACATGTCTTGGATTTTCCTGGGTTTGCTTCTGTGCTGATACTTGCAAATCTGAAGTTAGTTGGTTGAAATGTGAGGCATGAGTGTTAATAGTCTAGAGAACACGTACCAATCATCTCTGGGAACTAGAGGACCTATGTAGGTGTGGGTTTAGGGCTGAGCAGAGGCTCAGCATCTAGAGACCCTTTATCTGTCAGTACCAGGAGTTGAGGGTTGAGGGAATTTGAGATTATGTTTGGGTTCTGTAGACATCCTGTTTTTCTATTTCAGGAGCTAGGGCACAAAGTTAGAGTTGAGTGCTCAGAGTCCAGGAACCCTTGGATCCAGGATCTAGGGCAGAAGTTTGGGTAGAGAGATGACTGTCTGCGAACCTCTTACATGTTGCCTGAACAAGGTCAGAGAAACTTCTCTCTGGAATGAATGGTGATAAATTCAGAGACTCATGACTGCTCAGGATTTTTTGTATAAATACCATTTGAAGGGTCAGATTGAAGCAGAATATTTATACCACTCTTCTAAGGCTTAGGTAACATTTTAGAAGTGGGAACAGTAAGAATAGAAGAAGCAGATCATCAGGAGAAGGAACATGAAATACTGTCTTCTGGGCATAACCATTGCAAATATGATCTCAGAGCAGCCACAGATGATTCTACTAAGCCTGCACATGATTGAGGCTGTCAAAAATCAATCACAAATTAGGAAAAGGGCTCATGGAGTCCTATCCTTCTCTGCTGAACTTTGGGCAACAGATGGATTCTGGGAAGAACAGTTACTGCCTTCTGTTGTGTACAAAACAGTGAACCCATTAAGCTTTAATCAAAAATTTCAAACCTGTGGCCATGCAGATTGCCTTCCTTAAAATCAGTGGGCTACAAAACAAAATTAAAAGACATAAATTCAAGAAATGGACCATAGGGTTCAGGCAATGATGACAAGGATAAGAAGGAGCTAAGAGAGAGAAGGAAATGAGTGCTAAAATGTACATGTATGAAACTGTCATAGACGAGATTTAATAGTTATGTATCCAAAAGGAAGGATTTTCACCAAGAAAAAGGCACCTGATTTATAGTTTCAAAAGACAACATGATTCCTGCTCCTCTTACACTCTAGCAAGGGATTTTAAAAGCCAAATCCAATCCTTAGAACGGTCTTACCTAAGAGGCCTGTGCCATTTTAGATGGTGGCCTTCAATAACTAGTTTCAATCGCTAGAAATAATAACTCTAGTCATGATTTCTAGTCTTCTACACCTTCTATAGACCTGTCCTAACAATCAGGTATAAGAATTAAATATCAATAAGCTTTCAAAAGTCAAAAAAAAAAAAAATGGCTCGTGGATTATCAGCTCTATGTTGCTTATTGGATAATGACCCAACTAGGAGTTACATAATTCAGACTTTTCTATATTGTAATTTTACAAGCATACCTTTCTGTACACACAGTGGTGTCTCTTTCTCCTTCAATATTTGACTTTATTTCCTCATGTTATAGGCTAACTAAATCTTATTTAATGTCTCATTTTCTTTCCTGCTTAGATGCTAGAAATCACTTCCTGTCTGGATCTCTTCTATGGTTGCCTTTTAATTCTGTTCTGCACAAGTTACTGTGACCTTTTCAAAGTATAAATCTGATTGTGTCTTCCCTGCCTAGAACTCTTAATAGGCTTCTTATTGCCCTGAGGAAAAACAAAACAAACCCCATTAATATGGCCTGAAGACACTGCTTTATTTGATTTCTGGTTGATTCTCTGACCTTTCTGCATTCTTCTCCCTCTTGGTTTTGCTCAATAAACCCCAACCACTCTGTCTTCTTTGCTGTTACTATGTGGGACAAAGTTCTTCTCTGGATTATGTCTGTTGAAGCTGTTTCTCCTACTGGGTTGAAGGGCAACAACAACAAAAAAGAACAATCTTTTCTTTAGCTCTGTGTAAAGTGACCCTCTAGTCTAACACTCTTTATCAAGTCAGCTGAAGCATGTATCAAATCTAAGATCATCATCTTCCAGCTTATTTATGCCTCAGTTTTTGCTATATTGGATCCAATGTAATTTAAACTTTAATTATTCTAACTCCTATGAAAGGGTTCACATACAACAATCAGTCAATAAATATATATTTTCTAGTTCCATGATCACATATCTATTCTAAGCCCCATTTAAATTCTCTATAGAAGCAAAGAAGGTGTTCCATCAGTCTTCTAATAAATCACTTTAGAGATTTATATACAAAATACATGTCTACTAAATACTATGTGACAGCACACAGGTTAATAATGAGAAAGCATGAGGAGATATATTAAAACAGATTCATCAAAACACCCTTTTTATGTGCCTGGAAATATGGCTAAGATGTTAAGAGCACTGGCTGTTCTTCTAGAGGTCCTGAGTTCAATTTCCAGTAACCTCATGGTGACTCACAACAATCTATCATGAGATCTGCTACCCTATTCTGGCATTCAGGTATATTTGCAGATAGAGCACTTATATAAAATAAACAAATCTTGATGGAGAAGTTGGAGAAGAGACTGATGGAGCTGTGGGGGTTTGCAGCCCCATGGAGAGATCAACAGTGTAACTAGCCAGACTCCTCAGAGCTCCTGTAGACTGGACCACCAACCAAAGAATACAAATGGAGAGACCCATGGTGCTGGCCGCATGCATATGTAGCAGAGGAGGGCCTTGTTGAACATCAGTGGGAGGAGATGCCCTTGGGCATGAGGGTGTTAGATGCCCCAGTATATGGGAATGCTAGGGAGGGAAGACTGAAGTGGGCTTGTGGGTGCGGGAGCACCCTCATAGAGGGAGGGGGAGGAAAGATGGGATAGGAGGTTTCCAAAGGGGAGACCTGGAAAGGGGAAAACATTTGAAATGTAAATAAAATAAATATCAATAATAATAATAATAATAATAATAATAATAATAATAATAATAATAAAGTAAATCAGTGAAAAAAGAAAGAAAGAATCTGCACAGACAGAGCCTGATGGCACACATTCAGTCATTTGGGAGGCAGAGGCAGGCAGATCAAATAAGTTCAAGGTCAGCCTGGTCTACCTATCACATTCCATTGCATCTTGGAATAGTTATAGACACCAAGTCTCAGGGGGAAAAAATGTCTATACAATGGACGATTTCTTTCTTTCTTTTAAGTGGGAAGTTGCATTTCCAAGCCAGATCTGATCATCTTACTAGAGCAGGAGAAAGAGCCCTGGATGGCTGTGAAGGAAGAAACAGACAGGCTGAGCCCAGGTGAGTAAGAGTGAGGTGAGCCTGCAGCCATGCCAGGCACAGCATGTGGTCAGAGAGGCTCCACAGAGCTGACACTGGATGTGGCAAACTTCCTTCAAAGCCCCAGGGCCTGTGGGAAACATGCCGAGATCACAGCAGAGGCTGTCAGAGGGGCTTCTGCTTCATGCATCACTTTTAAGTTCTTATTTCTTCCCTCCTACTGGAGCAGGTGCATCCTCTCTCTAACCTTTAAAGGTATTTTATTATTGGTCGTGTGTGTGCACACGTGTGTGCAGGTATCCAAAGAGGCCATAGAGAAGGTCAGCTCCCCTGCGGCTGGAGTTATAGGTGGTTGCTTGTGCTCTAACCCAGGGCCTCTGGCAGAGGGGGTTTCCAAAGGGGAGACCTGGAAAGGGGAAAGTATTTGAAATGTAAATAAAGTAAATATCCAAAAAACAAAACAAAAACCAAACTCCAAATCTTTAAAAGTATTGAACTGGTTATGAAGCCTTATTATTTCAAAGTAAGATATGATTTTTAAAATAAATATTATGAACAAAGCACCCATAAGTCTTATTCAAGTAGAAAATGGTTTTATGTACAACAACTTATTACCCAGTGCAGATAGAAAACCAACATTACTAATGTTTAGACTCAATTCTAGATCCATAACACCAAAACACTTGGATTTAGTAAGCGAACATTTAAATTCAGTCCATGTTGAGAATGCCTGGTGCTTGCAATGATGTTGCTACTTTTAAATTATGGGTTTGGTGTGTGAAAATGATTATATACTCTCAAAATATTCCATCATATTTTGGGGCATTTTTTTCCTTCCTTAAAAATTCTGTCTCCATATTTGCTTACTTGTATAAGTGAACTCTTGAATTTTCTTTCTTCTCTCAGTAATTTTTTTAAAGATTTATATAAACTGCTTTTCTCAAGTCTTTATTTTATATTTTAGGATCTAAAATAATTATCAGAAATGCTACATTGCATGAAAATACAAGCTTAAAATTGTAATTATTATCTGGTTCATATCATCATAAGCATCAATGCAATTTGTCAAAACGAGATTTCAATTCTGTGAAGTGAAAACATAATTTAGGTTATTTAATTACTTACCTAATTTATCAAACATGGGATTCATATGATCCATATTTAAGTGATTAAAAAAGCTCAACACAAACATGCATTTGATATAAGTATTTGTATTGGTGACTTTTCTATTGCTCTCCTAAATGCCATGACTGAATGCAATTTAAGGATGAGTTTATTTTGCTTTACAATTCCAAAGCAGAAAGTGCATTATATCAGGAAAGGCATGGCAAGATGCAGAAAGGGCATTGATGGCCAGGATAGCAAGCTGACTGATTACATTGTCTGCACACAGGAAGGGGAGAAAGAAAGATAGTTAGAAGCTTTCACATCCTACCCTTGGTGATATACTTCTTCCCTTAAGACTCTACCTCACAAATGATCCCTAATATTTCTGAATAGTAGCACCAACTGTGTACCAAGTGTTCAAATACATGAGAGCAATAATCCCATGTGGCTGTCCAGCAGCTATGGATGAATTGGGTCTATCTGAAAGGAAGGCTGGAAATGAAAAAGGACTGAATGTGAGAAAAGAATCAAGCCAAGACAAAGTTTCTGATCAAGGCTGAAGTTTAATATTTCACACTCCGTTTATATAAGGAAAGCCCACAGACTCCATCCTTTGTTTCAGCTGGATTGAGTTGGAAAGCAAACTCAGTGGGCGGTCAACTCCTCAAGGCTCCTGTAGGAAATTGCAAATGCAGGGAGGCCCTGAGGACTCCAGCTAGATTGTAAATCCAGAGTGGGTTTGTTTATCCTATTCAAGGCTGGGGGAAGGGCACAATCTCAGGCTCTACAAAAGCAATGCTATGCATCACACACAACAGTGCCTGTTTAAAAGTCAGTATAGTAGTCTGGGGTTAGCAGCTTCAGAAATAATCCTGGGTGTATTCATTCATTATTGTTTCAAAGATAGGGACTTATAAATAATTTACAAATAAAAGGACACCAAGATTCACTTCCTTTTTTATTACTTTGATATCTTTGAGATTATAATATGATTGCATCATTTCCTTACCATTTCCTCCCTCTGGATGCTTATATATATATCTTTCTTTGAAATTATTTTGTATGTATATAAGCTATCTATACATGTATATACATAAATATTCCTCAATATAACCTGCTTGGTCTGCATAATCTTACTCATACATGTGTTTTTAGGGATGACCAGTTGGTGTTGCATAACCAGTTTATAGTTTCCTCCCTGAGAAAGACCATTTCTCCCACTCCTTTTACCTGTAGTTCTTTATGTTGAGTTGAGGCCTTGTGGGCTTTCTCTCTTCCGGTTTAACATGTCTATGGTTGGTATCTTTGTTCAGCTCATGTTTAGGCAGTTATGATGGTGAAACATGATGGTTGTAGCTTCTAACATTCTTTAGAGATACAGTCTCAAGGCAAACTTCCTGACCCTCTGACTCTTACGAACTTTTCTCCTTTTTATTTCTTGCAGTATTCTGCCTTAGGTCAGTAGGTTGTTTGGGATTCAACATCTGACACTGTAGTTACTTTCTCAGGCATGTTCATTGCTTCTCTTTTCACAGTAGCTAGGGAATAGAAACAACTTAAGCATCCTTCAGCTGACATATGAATAATGAAAATGTGCTTCATATATATGTTCCATTGAATGCTATTCAACTGCAAGGAAACATGAAATCATGAAATTTGCATCTAAGTGGCTTGGACTAGGAATGATCATATTAGGTGAGGTAACTCAGACCTAGAAAGATAAATGTTACATGTTTCTATCATTAGGAGGCTCCTCCCTCCAAGTCCTCATATGTGTGTACATATGCTGCAGAGCCTGCAGAAACAGCAAAGTAAAGGGGATTGATTGCCAGAGCAAAGGTGGGGAAGTAATCAAAAGAGGAATAGTAAGTAAATATTTTTTTTATATTTAGTGTGTGTGTGTGTGTGTGTGTGTGTGTGTGTTTGTGTATGAGCATGCGCACACATGTGCTCATGCATGACTCAGCATTTCTGTAGAAGTCAGAGGACAATTCATGAGTATTGATTTTATTCTTTCACCATGTGGACCTTGGGATTAAACTCAGATAATCAGTCCTAATAGAAAGTAACTTTACCCTCTGAGGCATCTGTTGTATTAAATATTAATCTCAACCTGGAGTTTCTGACATGCTTTTGATGATTCAGTTCCCAGATAAAAGACACATGCACCCTTTACATTCATAATAAGCCTTAATGAGTGCTAGGCAGATTATCTTCCCTGTATACTATTAGATTCTATTTTTCTATCAATAACCCTGAGTTATTACTTACTATATTTCTTCTGGGCAGCTTTTAACTCCAATTGACCAACTCTCATGGCCATGCTTTCAGGACACACCTCTCAATGTTGGCCTCCTCTGCCACCTCCTCCTCCTCCTCCTCCTCCTCCTCCTCCTCCTCCTCCTCCTCGTCCTCCTCCTCCTCTTCCTCCTCTTCGTCATCCTTCTCTCTCCCTCTCTCTTCCTCCCTCTCCTTCCTTCCCCCTCCCTTTCTTTCTCACTCTTCTTTCTCACTCTCAGTCTCCTCTGACCTCCAAACCCAAGCCTGGGAACCCAAGATCTGCCTATCTCAATTCTGTCCAGCTATAGGCTATAGGCATCTTTATTCACTAATCAGAAATAACATGGTGATGAGATCATATAACACAACTTGGGTCTACATGTAGTCTCTCTCATCTCTAGGGGAAACGTGGCCTTGGGGGACCTCACAGCATTCCAATACATAGCAGCAGATCAAACCTAACCAGACATCTCACCAGGATTTTGAAGCCCCAGTTGTTCTTCATTCATTCTGTAGCCAAGGGTGGCTTTGAACTTCTCATTTGGTCCATCTGTCTTTATATTCAAAGTGTTGGGACTATAGGTGTGTGTCACTGTATCAGATTTAGTAGCACCAGCAATCAAATTCAGGACTTTCTGAATACAACTCAAGTTCTCACAGAGTATTCCCAACTCTTTGAAAGACAAATGTTTCACCATAAACATGAACATACCAATGTTAAAACTCACTTTTATTTTTTTTGCCATCAGACATTTTACATCTATTAAAACTCCAAGTCACCAATCTTTGTTTTACATTTTTGAAATTAAATCTAAGGTGTTATTTTTGAAACTGTCATGCTTTCCCCAATAGTTTTGGTTTGTTGCTGAAGCCAAAATGATTTGCTTACAGAACTTCCACACTACAAATCTTGTTGATGGTATCTTTGCATATTCAGATGATGTGTTTCCAACTCTAATATAGAATATAATCCAAGCTGTTTATTAAATCATCTTTCTTTCCATAGGTTAGCATGTAGAGTATTGTTTCCTAGACAGAAGTATTTAGAAAATGTCAAAGCAGTTTCTGAGACTTCTCCACTACTCTTTTTTTATTTTTATTTTTTTAAAATACTCCAGTGTTGGAGATTGAAGGAGCTTGCAAGGTTAAGCAGTTATGTCTTATAGGAAAGTGATTTTTAGGTCAATAAGGGCTGCACAGTGCAGTGTGCTCTTTCTGTGTAAATATAACATAGTAATTATAAAATGTATATAAATCATAAAATTCCATATATATATATGAAATATAATTGTATGGGAGATGACAGGATGACTGGAGTCATGGAGTAAGTCATTGCAGGCTCCATCTCTGAAAACTTCTTCAGTTCAGAGGTCTTAGTGTCTGAGTTGTGTAATGTCTGAGTTGTGATATTCATAAACTTAGCAAAATGGAAACTGTACAGTACTATTTTCTAAACAGGCTTGATATCCATTCCTGGCAATAACATACAAGTCTTGTGTGTCAACACACAGTATCTTGGGGATCAGAGATACCATTTGGGAATCTCCAGCACAACCTATTGTCCCTTAGGTTTCACATAATGTACATGGGAACTCAGGAGCACACATTCAGGAGAATAGGACAGCCTGGCATTCCTGATTGATTTGGAGATGAGGACTTTTCTTAATTTAGGGTTTACAAGGGCTATTTTTACCACTGTAAATTACAACATTTTTTATTATTTTTGAAATTAAAATATTATTTCATAATTTTGCCTTTTCCTTTTCTCTCTTAAACCCTTCCCATGCCCCTTTGCCTCAAGTTCATGGAATCTTTTTTCTCTGAGATTATAGTATAATTACAATACCTCTCCCTTAGATTTCTTTCCTCCAGAACATCCCTTATACTTCCCCCTTGCTGTCTTGTAAGTCCATAGTCTCCTATTTAATTTATTTTTACACAATCCCAAATGGTAAGCCCTGAAAACATACATAAAAGTAACATTATAAATACTGAACAGTTTGTATTTAGGAATATATATGCATACATATTTATATATACACATAAATAAATATTTTTACTCAGATTATATTTAGAATAATTTCTTCAATGAGGAAATGTTTCCTGAAATAACTATGTCTCTGTAGATTATACTTGGATTCAAGTATGTATATAAAATTATTTTAAACTAGGCGGTATGACTATATTTAGTTTGTTTTAGATAATAATTCTGCTTATGAAATACAGTTTTGTTGATACATATCTTCTTATAATTCTATTTGTAGCTTGGTTAATTAAAACACTATTATTACTAGCAACTTGGGTGTTCTTGTTGGTTTTGGATATATTACTAGTGAGTTTTATTTCACTGCTCTGAATTATCTTATTCTGGAATTCAAACACACTATTGTCTGATATTTGTGGCAAAATCTGTATGTGAGACAGCAATGTATATGGAACTCTGACATTTATAAATGTTTGGAGAGTTGCTTCTGCTTACTTTTACCAAATTAAAGTGCCTTACTTTTCCCAAAAGGCAAACCTTGGCTTGATTGCTGCTATGGTGGGGGCTGACCTTGGTGCCATGTAGAACCACATTTGCAGATGACTCTCTTAGTTAAAGAAAATTCATCCTTAAAAGCAAACAGTATTTTTTTGTTCTCATTAAATTAAAACTTGCTGATTTCAGTAATTACTTGGGCCCCTATTCATCTTTTCTTTGAAAAGTAAAATCAGATTTAGTGATTTCCAAAAATACAGCAAAAGTTTAACCAAAAAATTTAGATAATGAAGGTGCCTCCAATTCTAGTCCAAAATTTTATATTTCTAAGTAGTGTTTTGATTAAACTACAGTGTCTTAGTAGATTTGCACCAACTTTTATTATGATTAGTGTAATATCAAAATATCTCCAGAAATATAATTGTATGAGTTTTAGATCAGGGATGAAAGTTATTTGAAGGCAATATGGAGCAGGTAAGTCACCACTGAAGCCTTAGATACTGAAGTTAAAATAATTAAGTTTATTCCAAAATAGCAAGAGGTATAATCAACAAAATTAGGCACCATTAGCAGAGAATGAGAGAATATATGCAAATGCCATGTGTGAAAAATGTAACAAGCAGAAAACAAAGAGAAAAAACAAAAAAACAAACATGTAAACACACAAAAAGCAATCCTGTGTTCATAATGAGCTAAAACCAGCAAGCATTTCTCAAAAGATGATGTGGAAACAGCCAAGAAATCCATGCAAATGGCTATTTCAGTAATTATCCAAGAAAAGCAATTCAAAACTATTGAAGCTTAATTGGTCATTATAAAAGAGACAATAAATAAAAATCTTGGTTAGAATATAGAAAAGAATACTTTATATACTGCTGGCAGGTTAGGTAGATTAGCATGACCATCATAGCAAACCGTGTGGTGATTCCTCCACCAAACAAAAATTACATCCGCCATCTGCCATGGCAATTCTCTCACTGTGTATACATTCAGAGATGAAGATTTTATGCCAAAAAGGGATCCTTGCAAATCCTGTTTACTATTGCAGCGCTTGATACCCATATTGTATAACTGATGAGAGTGTCCTTCAGCTGATGAACGAAGAAAATGTGGTGTGTTTACACAATACAATTCCACTCAGCCATAAAACAATTCACCATTTGTCTCAGTTTTAATGACACTGGAGAAAACATTGTGTTGACTCAAGCTAGACAGAAACACAAATACCACATTGCCATGCAATTCAGCAACCCAATAATTCAACTTGTTCAAATGAGGAATCAAAGGGACTTTTAAGGGAGAGGAGAATGAAAATAGGTATTCAGACGTAGAAGGCATGATTAGATGGTGTGTGTGTGTGTGTGTGTGTGTGTGTGTGTGTAAGTAGCCCAGCCAGTCCCACTCATTTTCACAATTAAGTGTTATAATTTTATTTTCTTATGATTGAATAAAATTCCACTGTGTATATGTATATTTTCACTCTCCATTCATTAGTTGGTGAACAACTAAGCTGATTATATTTCCTGGCTGTTGGGAATAAAGCAACCCTGAACATGGATAAACATGTACTCTGTTGTACACACTGTTCTACAATACTAATCATGCATCCAGGTTGATAGAGCATGGTGATACAGAAGTACAAAAGAGGTGAAATCTATTTTGTAGGCACTGTCACATTGGTTTCAATGGTGGTTGTACCAAATTATACTACCACCAATATTCATAATTGCTGTCATTAAGAAATCAAATGATGAAAATCACCATCAGAGACATGGGTAAAATAAGGATTATTAGAAGCTGTATTGCATACTTTATAACAATTTAAATGGAATCTTGAAAAAAATTTTTTAAAGATTTAAAAACAATGATGTTTACATCAGAGTTATACATGGACTCATATAATCTATAAAGAATGTGAAAATTCAACAAAGATGAGAATTATCTGCAGAGCTTGTTAATATAAATGTCTTGGATTCACCTTGATAGGTAATAAAAGTCTTTTCCTTCTTAGTTCAAAATGAATCCAGAGATAGATGTAGGAATTGAGCAGTTTGAGATGGAAATACTGCTCTGAATTCACAGTATTACTAAGAATACAGCTAGAGCTTCATGCTATGAGGGTGACTCAGACTTGGCTCCCAACTAGCATGCATTGCCATTCTGGCAGTTGTAGTGCAAGTTCTCCAAGGCTTTGCTGGAGAGAAAGCCTCAAGCATCTGTGAAAAGATAAGCACCAAAGGGAAAGCTGGCGAGCTAGTGAGGATGAATTCCTTCTTCTAAATATTGGGCATAGTCTTTCCTCCAGAAAGAGATAATTAAAGGAAGCTGTGAAGGGTAACCACAGACATTATTTTACTTTTTACCTTAAAGTTATTTTACATTTATTAATTTGTTCATTTGTTCATTTTAAATCTATTTTAAAATCTATTTTATCTATTTAATCTGTTTAAAAGAACGTTTATCTATTCCTTCTATCTGGAGCTTGTGGAGTTGTGAGCTTGTGGCATGGCTTCTGGGAACTAAATTCATGTTCTGTGGATGAGCACCAAGTAGTTTTAACCTCTTAGCAATCTCTACAGCCCCTCCCTGATATAAATTTTGAGGTGGAAATAGTTCCTGATATCAATCCACCAAACATATGAACTCCTAGGCAAATTTGCCTACAGAATTTTGTTTCTACGACAATAGATGATTTGAGCCTAGCTAAATAAAACAGAGTAGTCTTATTAACCTAAATGAATATGTGTATTTGGAGTTTTGTTGTTTTCTAATGATGAATAGAATGCTAATGAGAGAAAAATCAATTAAACACTAGGAGCGTTATTTTCAGGTAGGAATATATTATGTTAAAATAAACAGTCTTTATGAACTATGTTACGAATTAGTTTGGATCCCCCAGAAACAGACACTGAGAAAAGACTCAACTGCTAATAATTTAAGGTAATGGGGAGGGGAGGCCAGGTAGAAATAACTGCCATTAGCTGACCATGTGAGACGTGTGTCTCTCTCCAAGTGAGTCCATCCATGGGTTGCCCCAGTGGTATCTGCCTGTTCTAAATCTACCAATGTTTCCAGCATTCAGTTTCTGGCAAATCTGGCTGAGTACTGGGAAAAACAACAACAACAACAACAACAACAAAACAGCTCCAGCACCAGGAGTGAACCTTTGACAATGGAACATGATTAATGGATTTGAACAGTAACAGGCTTCACCTGACTGGAAGAGTGCAGAAAGTTTTGGATGTTTCACTAGAGACTTTGCTTTACAGTTTTTGAAAATATGTAAAATCAGGCTCCCTGCCCCCCAGCCTTCTTTTTCCCGTTCTGTGTTATTAAATATGGATGGCGAGCTTTGCCGACTTCTTTAGTTATATCTAATGAAGTCACTATACCATGTGTACTTTAAATATTTTATTACACATTCTCTCTCTCTCTCTGTGTATGTATGTATGTATATGTACATTCATATATACAGGCGCATGTGTGCCATGACAGATATTTAGAGGTCAGAAGACAATGTGCAGAAGTTTAATCAATCCTTCAAATCTTGCAAATTCCAAAGACTGAACTCAGGATATCAGGCTTGGTGGCCAGTACCTTTTCCCATTGGGCTTCTTGCCTGGTTCTCTGGCTTGTGTCTTTCACGTACAGATGCAGCATAGTGCAATGTCTACTTTTAAATGATGAGATAGATATGCAATCTCTGAATAGATCCAGTATGTTCTGTACTTCTGATTCATTCTATATATTAAAAAAACAAAACAAAACAAAACAAAAAACTTTGCTTAAATTCAAGAGGGCAAGGTCAAATAATTTTAAATTTGTAATAGTCTCCACATAATATATTCTATTCTGGATTCATAAGATTAAACAGATGCTAGTCACTCTCCTCTGATCTCAGTTGTCAGTGGAAAACTTAAGTAATAGTGACTGTAAAAATATTTTGAGTAATTGATGCTGTTCCTCACTAAGCCTTAAGAAAGTTTTGAAATTACAAATTCAATGTTTAACAAATGGGGTTCATGAGCTTTTTCTTCATATGTCAAAATTAGTAGGTTTTTATTTCTCTTGAAAATTATCCACTTAAACTGATTGAGTGTGTTTGGATGCAAATTATGGCTATGATTTTACATTGCTTTTATTGTCTAATATACAGATTCTAACACCTTGATTTATCTTATAACACTTTTATTTTTGACATGAAATTTTCCCACTTGCAACTTTACTTCTATTTGGCTCAGAGTGTTCATAAAGCCTTATTAAATCAATTTGATTTTTCTAAGACACAATGAGTCTACTTATTGTATCCCTCCAGTTTACTTTATTGACTTCTATCCCATTCCAATTTCTTTCCTGTATTTTGGAGAAATTTTGTTTGGCATCCTTATTCTAAAATTTTAGTATGAGAACTCTACAGTTAGACACATTTTCATGTTTATATGTGAAGTTCAGGCTACATTATTTTCTCTGATGTGGCATTGGCGTGCACACAAATTATGGCATGAATTAACACCAATTCATGGCCACTTTTGTTTGTGACATAGCCCCACTCATAGACCATAAAATTATATCCACAGATATAATAGTAACTGTCAATTAAAATCGGCTGATTTTTGAAACATACAGTGTATCATCATATCTAATTTTCTAAATAACAATTTTACAGATATTTTATTTGTTATTATTATTATTAATTATTCATTATTTTATATACGTATATCCCAAACACTGCCTTCCATACCCATTTGCAGAGTTCTTACCCCATCCTCTATGGCCTTTGTCCCTTCCCCAGGGTATGAAGTCTCTACAGGATTAGGTGCATTCTCTTTCACTGAGGCCAGACAAGGCAGTCCTCTGCTACATATGTGCCCAGGACCTTGGACCATCCTGTGTATGTGTATGCTCTTTGGTTGATGGCTTATTCTCTGGAAGCTCTAGGTATCCATGTTAGAGGATATTGTTAGTCTTCCTGAGGGGTTGCTATGACCTTCAGCTCCTTCAACCCTTACTCTAACTTTTCCATTGGGCTCCCCGACCTCAGTCCAATGCTTGACTGTAAGTATCTGCATCTGTTTCAGTCAGCTGTTGTAAGAGCCCCTCAGAGGACAACCATGCTAGCCTCTGTCTGTAAGCACAACATAGCATTAGTAAGTGTCAGGGATTGGTGCCTGCCCATGGGATGGGTCCCAAGTTGGGCCAGTCCCTGGTTGGCCATTCTTTCAGTTTCTGCTCCATTTTTAGATAGAAATGATTTGGGGTTGAAATTTTGAAGGTGGGTTGGTGTCCCCATCCCTCCACTGGGGCCCTGTCTAATAATTGGAGGTACTCTCTTCAGGTTCCATATCCCCACTGTTGAACATTTCTGCTAAGGTTACCCCCTTGAGTCCTGGGAGCCTTTCTGATCCCAGGCCTCTGGAAGATCCTAGAGGTTCCCCTAACCACCAGCAGGTGCATATTTCCATTCATTCTCCCAGCCCTCTGGGTTCCTCTCCTGTCTCCCCCCATACTTGATCCCACCCCTTTCCCCTGCCTTTTCCCACATAGGTCCCTCCTTCAGATGATTATTTTTTCCCCTTCTATGTGGGATTGAACATCCTCACTTGGGCTGTCCTTCTTGTTAATTTCTTTACAGATATTTAAATTTTACTTTCTATTTTGTATGTAGCAGGTACATGTGTGAAGCCCATGGGGGCCAGACTGGTACACTAGAGCTGGAGTTATTAAGAAGACCTGGAATTTTGGGGGGGGGGGAAGGGTTTATTCAGCTTACACTTCCATATTTCTGTTCATCACCAAAGGAAGTCAGGACTGGAACTTACACAGGATAGGAACTTGGAAGCAGGGGTGGATGCAGAAGCCATGGAGCAATGCTGCTTACTGGCTTGCTTCCCCTGGCTTGCAAAGCTTGATCTCTTATAGAACCCAAGAATGCCCAGGGATGGCACCACCAGAAATGGGCTCTTCCTCCTGGATCACTAATTTAGAAAATGCCTCACAGCTGGATTTCATGGAGACATTTCCTTACCTAAAGCTCTTTTCTCTATGATAACTCTAGCTTATGTCAGTTTGACACACAAAACCAGCCAGTACAATATCCAAACACTTCCAAATACACACCTACATTTTTTTCTGTCAATGAGGCAGACAAATAAAGATAAAAGACTAAAACAAAACTAAAAATATAAAAAATAAAAAAGAGATAAAGAAAGACCATGCAAAATTTACACACACACACACACACACACACACACACACACACACATACATATAAGCACACACACACTCAACCATAAAAACACAGAATCTGAAACTATAACACATAAACAAAAGTAATATTAAAATTATCCAAAGCCAAATGAGACAAAAAAAAAAAATCTCAAATTCCTTTGGGTTTATTTTGTGTTGACTATCTACTTCTGAGCATGGGGTTTACTCTTATGTGTATTTTATAAATGCAATGATGCTCCCTAGAGGAAAATTTTCATTTATGAATCATTGTCAATTGGAGATAGTTTCTTGGTTAGGGATCGGAAATCATGTCTATTACCTCATCTCACTGCTGGAACCCTATTAGGTTAGGATTGTACATGTCTTGAGTGAGCATGCTGTCATAGTTACTGTAAGTCCATAAGTTGTCGTTAGTGTTGTATCCAAAATAATTTCTTGGGATCATCCATCACCTCTGCTATTTGCAGTCTTTCTATTTCCTCTTCTGCATAGCTCTCTGAAGAAAAGTTTGACAAAGACAACCCTTCCCATTTAGGTCTGAGAGTCTTATGATCTCTTGCTTCCTTCACATTTTCTAGATATGGGTCTCTGTATTACTTCCCATTTGCTGCAAGAGAAAGCTTCTCTGATGATGGCTCAGTGAGAAACTGGACTATTTATGTAGAAAAAAAATGTTACTAGAAATCCTGATATTGTTTTATACCTTTAGCAGAATAATAGATTATTTTTTATACTAGGCCTGTGGGCTATGTCATCTCAGGTTCTTGGTAATGTCTCAGTGTTAGGAATAGGTTACATCTCATGGATTGGACCATAAATACAACCAGAAAACCACTGGTTACTGCCAGAGCATTTATGCCACTATTACAACAGTATATCATGTAGGCAAGTCATCTTTGTAGATTGAGATGTTTGAAAGGGAATTAGTGTGTATCCATCTCCTTTGGTAGCATAAAAAGTACCTTCTAGTACCATGAAACGTCAATAGGGATGACGTTTCTTGTAAGGCACTCTCTCAACTTGCCCATGTTCAGTGAGACAGTAAGTAATGTCTTCAGAAATAGAGCCTTACAATAACTTTGTTGATAAGCAACCAATAGCCTCTATAATTACTAAAGTTGCTTTGAAGTGTTCTACTATGTTTATAGCAGCCATATTTATAATAGCCAGAAACTGGAAACAACCCAGATGTCCCTCAACAGAGGAATGGATATAGAAAATGTGGTACATTTACACAATGGAATACTACTCAGCTATTAAAAACAATGACTTCATGAAATTCGCAGGAAAATGGATGGAACTTGAAAATATCATCCTGAGCAAGGTAATGCAGTCACAAAAGAATGAACATGGTATGTACTCATTGATAAGTGGTTATTAGCCCAAAAGTTCGGAATACCCAAGAGTCACTTCACAGCAACCATAGGGCTGAGTGTGAGGTCCCAGACGAAGGAGTTGGGGAAGGGACTGAAGGAGCTGAGGGAGTTTGCAGCCCCATGGAGGGAGCAACAGTGGCAACTGGCCTGACCCCTTGATGCTCCCAGAGAAGACCATCAACCAAAGAATAAACGTGGAGAGACCCATGGTGCTGGCCACATGTGTTTCAGAGGAGGGTCTTGTTATCCATCGGGGGAGGAGAGGCCCTTGGGCCTGTGGGTGTTAGATCCCTTAGTATAGGAGAATGCCAAGGAGGGAAGACAGGAGTGGGTGGGTGGGTGGGTGGGGGAATACCCTATAGAGGCAGGGGAAGGGGGAAGGAATAAGGAGGTTCCACAGGGGAGATCTGGAAAGGGGAAAACATTTGAAATATAAATAAAGTATCAAAAAAATAAACCTCAAATAAGAAGAAAAAAAGACACAGGAAGGAAGAAAAGAGAGAAAGAAAGAAACAAACAAAATTATACACCACTATCATTTATGAGCATAAATACAAAACATTTCATGAAAATGCCTGCAAAACAAATCTTCTTGCAAATAAATACAAAAATACATCAAAAAGTTGCTTTCATCCCAGAGATGCAGGGATGGTTCAACATACATATATCAATAAGCATAATCCACCACATAAAATACAAAAACTATTGTCTCAATAATTGCAGAAAAGGCCTTTGGAAAAATCAAAAATATCTTCAAGATAAAAATCCTGGAAAGACTAGGAGTACAAAGGATATACTTCCTCAAAATAAGGTAAACTCACAGCCAACATCAATCTAAATAGTGAGAAGAAGTTCATGGCATTTCTACTAAAATCACAACAAGACAAGGATCTCCAATTTTTTTCATACATATTCAATATATTACTTGAAGTCTTAACCATAACAGTAAGAAAAATGAAGGAGATTGAGTGGATACAAATAGTAAAGGAAAATGTCCAAGTATCTTTAATTGCAGATGATATGATCTTATGCATCAAAAAGATTCTATTCAACCAGGAAACTTCTATAGCTGATAAAAATTTTAAGTGAATTTGCAGGATATAAAATGAACATACATTGTTGATAAAGAAACCTAATAGTGTAGAAGATCCTTAAAATAAATGGATATGAAAGAAATCTAAATATAATAAATTAACAAGGGAAACAAGCCCCAATTAGACATATATTGCCATCAAGTGAAATTTCCCATGCTAGGCATAGGTTACTTCTAATTAAATTTTTTTGCGAAAGAGACATGGAATTTTTGATGTAGGTGCTAGGAATAGAACTCCCATCCTGAAAGAGCAGCAAATTTCTCCAGTTTGTAGATAGTAACTTCTTTTTGAAAGATGCATTTATTTTTATTTTATTCATAGGGGTTTTTGAATGTATGTCTGTGTACCATATGCTATACCATGTGCTTGCACTGCCCTCAGAAGTCATATCTCCTGTAAATAGAGATACAGTTATATGCCTGTGGGTGCTTGCAATAAAACCCAGGTCCTCTGCTGGAGCAATTCTTAACTGTGAAAACATATTCATACACTCAAATTTTCAGTCAATCTTTAAGGTTTCTTAGGTTTTTTTTTTTATCTATTTTGGTCAAAACAGAATTTAAGAACATAATACCCATTATGACAAATAACATTGTTTGGGATTTAAAATGTAATATAAACCATAGTCTGTTGTTCAGCTTTCTCTTTGCAATATATTTGTGAAGGTAAAATGTTATTTATTCTTTATGTATTTTTAGGCAAGGAAAAAATTTCACTGCAATTCATGCATTTAACATGCTCATAATGTCTCTGAATGTACATAAAGAACAGTAAATTCTTGAGGCACAATAAGTGAACCCTTGTAGTAAGTGATGTTTCATATATCAAACTTAGTATTTCCTTAATGTGCATACTATTTTGTCTGTTCATTTGGGAACTTGACAGTGGTTTCTTTATGATCCACCTACTTTATTGCTTTAAATCTTACTGAACAGTGTCATCTACACTTTTGGGGTTAATGATTGTTATTACTAATGCACATTATTTTAGTTAAGGTTTAAGATACTAAAAATTTAATAATTCATCATTAGGTAAATATGTATAATTACATATATTTTGATGCACAACTTGTCTCAATTTTGTAGGAATAATCTTTTTTTACTGCATTTTATTATCAAAGACTGCTTATATTTCTTCATAGTAAAGGAGAAAAGTTTGAGTTCTTTCAGAAAATCGGTGTAGTATTAAGAGAAAGGAAAACACTCATGAAAACATGGTCCTCTGAGCCATCTCTCTGTCTCCACTGACTATTGAGAAGTCTTCATTTTCTGTTTTCACAGGGAAGCATCTGGTTCATTTTCTGTCTAGAGATAGACAGTAACTTTTCTCCAAGCCTGAATTACATTTTAGAAGCAAATATAATGTTTGGTTTATAATTTTATTCATTGATTTTTTATTTTATTATTTACTCATTTATTGTAGTGTTGTGATGCTTTTGAACATATGCATATTGTTAGATTTCTTCATTTGTACACTTGGAATAATTTACTTTTTTCTTTGTTAGTATTTTCATATCCAATTTCAGTTTTACTATGTGTGTATAATAGCTTAGGATTTGATGTAGGTGCTAGGAATAGAACTCCCATCCTGAAAGAGCAGCAAAGCATCTTAACTATTAGCCCATTTCTCCATCTTCTACATAGAAACTTCTACATTATTCATTTACTGTAATATGGAAAATTTAGGAAGCTACATCTCAGTGGCCAACCTCCTCTTCTTTATTAAGGCACTGGTGGACACTACGTGGTCTTTTCTTTGACCTGTTACAATAGCTAGTTTTACACTACATATTGCCTTCCATGCTATCATGATTTTGATCTATTTGTATAATAATCTACATACTTTATCAAATAGGATGCCAGATGTTGAAATGATTTGTCTTTCTTTACGACAACTGCAGATCAATATTGGAAAAAATGCTTTTATACATGCTTGAAAATAAACTAGGTTCCTGAATTGTTGTATATTTGATCTGGATGCATATGGTCCTACTTGTTAGTAGATTTATATTTAATAATGTTTAACTTGCTTATTTGTCAGTAACTGAGACATATAGTCAAATATCTCATTGTAGAATTTTATTAATATATTTTTCTATTTGTTTTGAAATATTAGGTATTTTTATTCCTAAGTTTTCATAACAGTTAAATTATCAAGTATTACATGGATCCCTACTGTGACCATGATGCTAAATTGTAGTCCTTCATCCTTGATCAGGGAGTGAAGACTGTGCATATTCTACTCTTCCTGAAGGGTAACAGATATTTCAGTGTTTGCTAACAATAATGTCTAGTTGGTTTTCCAGGCCATACTTGTGACCAATATTTGGTTAATCTGATAGCATTCTGACATCATCAGAGTTCATGGCTAAAGTACAGTCACAGCAAACACTTCTGACTCTTTTGTGCTCTACCAACAACTTTCTTGCAGTGGTTGTAACAAAGCTGCTGATAGCCGTGCTTGAAGGTTCTTATTTTATTTAACACGGAAATGAGTCAGAAGCAGCAAGATGGAGAGAAAATGAGCGAACTTTAAATAATTCTGCTTTACAAATATTTTTCAGTTTCCTCTGTAAATGCTGGTGATTCATCCAACTTTCCCGGTTTTATTATCCTCTGTCTAAAACCGAATATTAAATGGAGAAAAAATGTACTTAAGGGGAGCTAAATGTACTTAAGGGGTACTTAAGGTATCAATTACCCTTGTTTTAGATTGCCAGATATCCCCCTCTCATCTATATCTATATCTATATCTATATCTATATCTATATCTATCTATCTATCTATCTATCTTGTGATAAGGACTTTCTCTTTATATAACTAATCTCACAAGTACCTATAACTCAAAATTCATTATATATTTCTGGGTCATTTATGGAGAGAGATAATTATTTGAATGCTGCCTTCCTTGCTCATTGCCATTTAACTGTGCTTTAAAGCTCTACATATTTGTCATGTGATTATGAAAACATGGCTGAAAGAGAAAAATGCACATGTGAAGATAGTTGGACAAGTTTTCATTGTAGTATCCATTAAAAATGGCTGCATTGTGTTAGTTGGGATTTCTCTCTTTTCTTGCTCCCTTAATGTCACATTTGTTTCTTCCTGGCATTTCTATTCTCTGTCCTTAGTAGTTACTGATGGGTATATTCTGAAGGTGACAGTATTTACTCTTTATATATAACAGCTAAAAGCATCTCTGACATTCCAGCATACCCCCTGGGATACTCCTTGAACCATACTGAACCTTCATTCTATCAGCAGGGCACAAAGACTCAGTTTCTCTGAGTTTCTGTGTTCTAGCAATGATAGTCAAAATGCTCAGACTCACCATCTATTTTTTAAAACAATATCATTCATCATTCTTACACTCAGGACTGTGGTACTGTTGAGGAATTTTCTCTCATTGACTTGAATGAACAACAACAACTAAGGGACAAGGGTTTGAGAAACAAAGAATGTTTTTTCTTGTTATGCCAACCGTAAAGACTGTATACTTCCATATGACCATGATGTTTCTTAAACTATCTATGGGAATAAAGTATTCTTTTTATTTCATCTAATAGATGTCCCTTAAAATGAACAAATGACAAAGACAAACACATTTCGGTTATACTTGCTTAAGAGAGTAAGATAGCTAAAAATTGATAATTCAGCACAAATCAAGTGAAGTAAGCTTTTAATTTTAAGTATGATTTTGGTCTTTGTCTTCTGTTTTGTTTTATTTTTTCTTTTTCTTTTTTTTAAAATTTTATGTGAGAAGGAGAATATGGGCAATGGTTATAGAGTCTGAGCTCCTGGTCCATATGTAAATTTTTTGTCTCTGTGTGTATGTGTCTATATAGATGTATTCTTGTGTACAAGGATGAATATTTATGTGTGGTCATGCCAGTTAGTATATAAAGGATTGAGAAAAACTTGTGGTGTAGATCCTCAGGGGCTCTTTACTTTACCTGTGAGACAGGATCTATCACTGGCTTCTAAGTAACTCACTCAACATACTATGCAGGCTGGTAGGCCACACTAGGAATCCACCTGTCTCTCTTCTGCTATACACATGGTAGACACGTTCCTGACTCAGGTATCTTCCCCAGTCTCTCAAGAATGGTTCCTAAATATGTTCACCTTACATCTACAGGAGACTACCATTTGGAAGTACTTACATAAGTGAGGAAATTGAGATTCCAAAACATCCAGAGAACTTCCCCCCAAATAATGGGAAGTGTTGATTCATAGTCACAATGTTAATTTTCACCTAAAACTAAGATCTTTAGAGGCTGTCTACCATCTCTTCAAGGGGGAGGACTTTCTGTGCTTTGACCTCACATGATTCTCAAGTACTGAAAACAGGGCTTGGGGTGTAAGAGGTAAAATAGGAAGAAAAGGAAGGGAGGGAAGGAAGAAAGATGTCTAGAGAAGAAAAGCAGTGAGATAGAAGAAAGAAGACTGCACCATATAGATTTCCTGTTGTTTTATTCTCACTTTTATAGATACTTAATAAGTACACTGTTTTATGTAACATTACATGAGTGTTAAAGCCCATGAATAATTATTTCAGGTTCTGGGTTTCTCAAAACTGTCATCCTTCTCTTTCCACTCAACTATGCACCATACAATTATGTCCTGAGCACATGTAATGTTTTAGGGAGCTTCAGAGAGATTACCATGATACTCACACTGAAAATTCTGAGAGATCTTTCCCAAACACTCCACCGTTCTTTCCTCTATGCAAACAAATCATATTTATCTGCTTTAAAAGTCTTAGTTCTTCTTGTGATCACCAGATGTTTTCCATTTTCTGTGATAAGAATCTTTTCCACTCATTAAAATCACATTGAGTTTTTGCCATAATCGTGATGGAAATGAATATGTAAAACAAATTAAATAGACCTCATTTTCATATCTTATATCTGTTTGTCTTGGGTTATGCATTTTAAGACTTTATTACAAGGAATTAGAAGGGAAAAGAATAAGCATAATTATCTTAATTTAAAAATATTTTACTCAGAATTTTTTATTAATTGCCAAGAGTGTGGATTATACATTCACAGATCACATCATATTATTCTGTATAATGTAAATCTATGAACACTAGCATGTTTCGTGAATATTATGAAATCTTGTTGGGATGTTGTGAACAAATAGATGATTCATGTTGTCTGTATACTTATTTTGTAACAAGTATTCCATCTTGATTCATATTGTTGCCTATTTAGAAAGGCTGTCATAAGTTTCCTATCTCTGCTGTAACTAAGATCAAAGGGGAAAATATTTATTTGAGGACATAAACATTTCAAGAGTTATTTTCAAGTTGCATTTATTGATATGAAATTTTGTCCATGCCCTCTCTGGCATATTGCCTGAAGGTTCTAACCATAGCTTCAATTGTGATTTATCCAGGACTCTATAATATTAGTTAAGGGTACCTTGTTGTATTGTTGTAAATATTGAAATGACTCTGCATGTGATGCAAAAAATAAAAAAGAAAAAGAAAAGAACTTACGTATCATATACAATATTTCCAAACAGAAAATGTTACCTCAGTTAATATTTATTGTACACTATAGTTCAGTAAATTTGAAAACTAGTTGTACGAACAGAGACTAGGCCATGAATACAATAATACACTAAGAATCGTGGGAATCCCAGGGATCTATCCAGAACTTTCTTTCATTACCAGATCAGCAATACAAGTCACACTGATTATAGTAAGTAGCTTAGAACTGTGAAGACTTAGAATTTTACTACCAACAATGTTCCTGGTTTTTGACCCCAATGAAGTCCACCCCAAGATAGACAAATATGTTCTCCACACAGTCATCTAACAGGGTCTATTTTTAGTCTATCTCCTTTCCACTTATCCAACAACCTCCTAAGAATTTCTGAAAATATTTTGATATTATTATACAACTCTCATTCCTCAGCTCATCTATAAGTTTCAAAAATGCAAATGAGGACAGTTCATTTTTTCAGGAAGGTGATTTTATGTCTTAAATCTTGAAACTTTGTCAGATACCATTAAATTTTGTTCAACTTCATTAGCATTTGCTTTGGAGTCAAATAGTTATAAATCATACATTCATTAAATAACAGCAATTTAGGAATAAATTATGTTTCAGAGTGGAAATCAGTGGCTATTTGTGATAGGACTTATAATTGAATTGATACAATATTTGTTCTATCAGATTTTACTTTGCTCTTTTAAATTTTAGTTTGTTCTGAAAGAATAATAAACCAGCATAAGAAATTATTTCTTTTATATGTGTGTGTGTGTTTGTGTGTAGCTGCACATGTATGTGAATGTTTGTATGAGGTGGTAGAAGTCAACTTCAAATATCTTTAATTACTTTACATCTTTTATCCTTGAGGCAGGATCTTCCTTTGAACATACAGCTCACTGATAGCTAAAGAAGATGTCTATCAAACTCTAGGAATCCATTTCTCTCTGCTGGGCTTACAAACCAATACCATTTTGTTGTTGTTGTTTTTAATATGGATGCTGATGTTCAACCTAGGTCCTCTAAGTGCTTTCCTATCATTCCAGCCTTTACCATGCCTTAGTAAAAGTGCTTGAAGCAAAAATGCCCCCCAAAACCAAGAAGAACTGGAAAAAAAGTATTCCTGGGTTTAGCTACAGGTATCCTTTCTTCATGAAAGAAAATGCTCTGAATTGTGATTATAGATATGGTCCGTGGTTGAACATACTCTGATATACAAAGGTGAACTGTGCATATCTTACTCTTACTCATAGGTAATTTTTCCTCACTGGGAATGTAAGTCTTGAAGAGGTATTTTAATCTAGCAAGATGGCAAGAATCACATCCAAAGGGATGATGCAGCTGGAATCCAGACATGCCTTTAGTACACACTTTGAATCCCAAGCAGTAATATCTAATTGAGGGGGCATACAAAGTGCCAAGTCAGAGAAATGTTTGATAGAATGAGTCAGAGATAAGAAATGCCCAATGTTTAAGCAAACAGACAGAAAAGAGAGGCTATGTAAAGAGCAGTGAGGGAGAGAGAGGCAGTCAGTTCAGGGAGAATTTGGCTTGAGTTCAATTGAGCAAAGAGTAGTTCAGAGGCAGTCTTTCCAAATAAAGCATTTTGGTCAGAAGCAGAGAGAAGCCAGTTTGAATCAGTCATCTTGGAAGGCTAAATTGTATGGAGTGCAGAAGTTTCCAGGCCTAGGCCCAAGGGATAGATAGAAACACTCTGGGCTCACCCCAAGCCATGCATTCATAAGCTTGGGTATAGCAGCTCTCATCTCATCAATTGCTCTGAGGATATGCAAGCAACTTTTACAAAGTATAATTTTGAAGAGTGTGGGCTGTTACATCTCATTTGGTAGAGATAGAACTTCTAAGTGTGAGGCCACACCAAAATCAATTTGTAGCAGCTAGATTTCAATGTTTTTGTTAAGGTGTTTGTTAATGTTTTGACTCTCTTCCTTATGAATGGGTATCTCTTTCATTTACAATATAAAGTAATATTTGAAATTTGCAGAGTATTTCATGAAAATCACATTGAAAATTTTGGGAATGAAGCAATTGAGCATTTGGCTATTTCTCATTAAAATTAAATGATTCTTTGCTGACAGAGTGGTTAAATGTATTCATTAAATAAAAGTATGACTTTAATTCACACCTGTATTTTACTTCTTTAGCATTTCTTTCAAGTGTAGTTAGAATCAATTATTAATATGAGCTGTGAAGACTTATGTGTTTTATGGAGGTAGATTAGAGGTTTGAATAAACTTCAGGGTTTGTCAAGTGATGTCATGAAGATGCAGAGTTCAGAACGATGAGGAAACTTGGTTGTTCAATGTTTAGATGGAAAGAGCCTGTATTGTCTATCACAGGTTTGACTTCCCTGGATGAGTATATCAGTTAGAGTAAACATGCACTCTCATCTTCTAAGTTGCCCCGAAAATGAGTGGGATTCTCTGAAATCTGTTTTTAGGAGAATCTGTCAGTGACAGGATCATTCCTCAAAGTTATTACTGGTAATGGAACTGGTTCTACACACATATGGTGGTAGTATTATGTGCTCTCATTTTCAGGACATCTACAAGGGGAAGAGAGTCTAGTGCACTTCTCTACATTAAGAAAAAATTCCCTTTTTATTCCATGTTTGTTTCCCACAGACTTTGCTGAGAGAAAATAAGCTAAAAACACTCAATTTGCCCTCTTCTCTGTCCATATGTACTGTTCAACCAAACAAATCTTTAATATGCTTTAATATTTATTGAAATCACATTTTTATTAAGTAGATATTTTTTTACATTTATTTTACAATCTATTATTTTTGAATACTCATATAAAAAGCCCCATTGTTCATTTTCCAAAAGAAAGAAGCATTTATGTCTAAATATGAATCTTTGTCTGTTACTAATCTGCTTCCAGTTGTTTGTCTATCTGTCCATCTGTAATAAATTTGAGGAGAATTGTACTGCAGTTTTCATCATAATATAAACTGAAATATAAAATTTCAACACTTTAATGACAATTTGGTTGAATTTATAAATGACTACTTAATGTTTCCAACTTTTAAAATTAGTTTATTATACTTAGACGGGAAAGTTCTCTGACAACTAGATTAAATACTCAGTTTATTACATGAAGACAAAGAGAAATTGGACCAAATTCATATCCAAATGGCATATCACAGTTCTCCATTAGAATATGATGTAAGTAAATGATGACACTTTTACAGAGAGTGTGAGGCATCCAGAGAGTAACATCGGTCAAACATCTATCCATTCATCCATGCATATTATGTATATGTATACGCTTTAACTCATGAATGTGATATGGCCATAAAATATGCAAGAATTATCTCTATCAGACACCAATTTGGTTATGATTATTACCATAATGTTTCTTACTGTGAATATTAATAATTTTAAAAGAAAATTGTTTTGAGTTAAAATTGTAGCCATTTATATTGATGCAATCAATTTTTAATATACATATATATTTTCTAACATGCCTCAACAAAAACATACATATTAAATTATCAGACTTTGCATTATCATAACTTGAAAAGACATATTATTTAATATGTAGTCTAAAAGCATATACATACTTCATCTAGTTCACACATGATACCATGTATTAAGGTTATTCTGAATGAAAACATGGAAATATTTTTCCATCTGAAAGTTATATAGTGTATTAGTTTTTTACAAATCCCTCAAAAGGAGGTGATCCAGTTTTTATCCCATTTGTACTTGTGAAGCTAAGAATTTGACCTATTGGTGAAATGGACTATGGAATTTGTATTTTGGAATAAATGGAATAACAATACACCAACACTGTTATGGCTTTGGTATAAAGACAGCTAAAAGGCTCATGTGGTGAAGAATTGGCTCACAGTATAGCTATGTTCAGAGGTAGAGTTTAAAGAAGTGATTGGCTCCTGGGGGCTTTAACATCATCTATGATTTATCAATAGTGAATTCAAAATTCAAAGACATTATGAGAATCAGAGAACGTTCAGAGAAGGCTTAGCTCTAGGATATGTATTACTGGGGCTATGCCTTCTGGGGATATATTCTTTCTTTTCTTCTTTCACTTTGCCTCCTTCCTGTCATTAGGCTATCTTCATTATTAAATGCCCTCTCTGCCATCTGGTCTATCTTGCTATCAAGGTGAGGAGCCAATCAACTATGAACTAATCCTCTGTATCCAAAATAAATCTTCCCTCTCCTTATTTGTTTTTCTCAGATATTCTGCTTCAGTGACTGGAATTAGCACAAATAATGCTATTCATTATCCATAAAAATGATAATTTTTGTCCTTAAGGGATTTGGGCAGACATATGGAGCATCTGTCTCAATGAATGCCCTTTGTGTAGTCTTCAATGGACATTGTTTTGTTTATATGACATGCTTTACTTTTAATTACCGTATACTTCCAGATTTCATAATTTGCAATATGTTCACTCAATGAAATGCTGCCCATATGATGCTCATTCACTGAGGAACAACTCATTGGTCTTGTTACCAGTCTGTTGCAGTTACCAAGAGTAGAATGAAAATTGCAATCATTTCACTGTTTGCAAAATGATGCTCACTGTCAACAAAGTCTGTATTTTACTCAAGCAAATTAACATTTTCTTTCATTGTTCAAAACCTTTTTAACATCCTAAAAATAGTATCATGTTTTTATTTTAGCATTGATTTCTGGATTCTTTTAAAATTAGAGATATGAAACTAAGAAAAACTGACTTAATTAGTTACCTCTCATCACTGTCATGGAGATAGGGGAAAGAACAACTTATGATCTTATTCTACCTTGCCTCTCTCAAAAAAAAAAAAAGCAGCCTTGGGAATAAATGGTTACAGTCTTGTGTAAAATCATGACAGGAACCTGAAGTAGAAATCACAGAAAAACACAGTTGACTGGTTTTTTTCTCCTGGCTTGTCTGGTTATCTTTCTTATAATATACAAGCCTTCTTATGCAGGGGTGGCATGTCCATCTATTAGTAATTAAAAAAAAAATGCCCCATGAACACTCCATAGTCAATCTGATGTAGGCAATTATTCCATTGAATTTCCCTTTTCCCAGGTGACTCTTTGTTGTACAAGTTGACAGCTAACACCAGCAATAGCAAGTAGAAATAATGTTTTTGCTTAAAGTTTTTAAGGATTCAGTCCATGGTCACTTCTCTCCATATTTCTGGATCTTAACATGGTGAAGCAGAGTGCCAAGGTGACTGTAGCATGGTATAGAGGTTGATTGACAGAAAGTAGTGATAGGGAAACAGGAAGGGTCCAAAGATTACAAATCCATGAATCTTTCCCCCATATTGACTTACTGTTAATAAGGCTGGTCTTGTGCTGGTTCAGTATAGATAACTAAAGTTAATCACAATAGTTCTATCAATTGTAGAGAATAGCAATCTGTAGCCCTTTACCCTGTGTTTATTCACTTATTTACTTTACTCACTCTCTTCTGCCTCACTTGACACTTAAATAGAGCCCTCCCTGACATGTGCAGCAGGGATTCTCTGCGTTCATGGCCATTGTTTTTGTTGTTGTTTTGTTTTTTTGTTTTTGTTGATGCACATCATCACAACTCCTCTTACTAAAGCAATAAGTTTGTTGAAGGATTCAGAGATTCCTGATTTGTTTACAGTTATACCAGAGTTTAAGTTGTGATTTCAAACAGTCACTTTAAAAAATAGGATAGAAATTTGACATACTTATTTCTTGTTTTAACTTATAAACAATGAAATTATGTTTTATGCAAATTTATTATGTAACTATTGCAGTAAACATCAAATAAGGTGACAACTTGCTCTGTGTTGTTCATAATCACTCCTTTTAATATTTTTTATTAGAAATACCTCAAGATAAGAATTTTGCTTTCAGTTATGATGAAAGGCTTTAAGTGTACTTTAAGTATACACAATATGTTAATTAGCCTGTTCAGAATATAATTGGAGGGAAATAAATCAATACACATGTGCATTTTACACATGTGTATTAATTGTCAGAATTAATCTAAATGCAATTATTTAAATATTATTATAATACACTTTGTTAGTGAAGAGCAAACTTATTCTTCCTGTATAAAAGAATATTTTGCTGACAGATAATAAGTATTCTGGATAATGGATATAAGAAAACAGAGCACAGAGCCCATGAACTTATACAAAGATGTATAATCCTCTATAAGAAATAATGGCATCTCAGTCTATTTTGTCATGGAAGATGTTCAATTCATCTAAATTAACTTCCATAGAATTATGTTAGTATCATTCTAGTAGATAAATTGATCTTTAACCATTCCATATTATCTTCTGTGGCAAATATATTTTCTTTTTATCAACAACAGTTTCAGTCTGACACTCATCCTACTGATAACCTGAGTGAGATCTGTAGACAAAAAGGGAGTTTTCCAGATTCACACAGACCAGTTCCAGGTTTTTTTACCAAGGAACTAGAAACTGAAATATCCAATTAACTCATTTTTGTTTGGTGTTTTGAATTTACAGCTGGGTGTCTGTCTTATTCTCACAATTGGGAAGATATCTTAGTAGAGCTTTGCAACCAAGAAAACTTTTATGTTGACTCTAGGAGAATTTCTGTTGCTTTATAACTTGCTAATAGCAATTTACCATTGCTAGACAAGTGTCTTAAATAGCTAAAATTATTTATTATTATTAATAGTTAAATTTATGCCAGCATTTATAGTTCAAATAAAGAGAGAAGTATTTAAAATGAGAAAAATAATAATTATTAAATCTATTTTTGTCATTTTTCTTAACAAAATATTAGATCAAGGAGCAATATGAGAAACTGTATAATTTTCATAAACAGCACATTACAATTTGTTTGTTATCCATATAGACATCACATAAACACCGCATAAAAGAAATCCTTGTATGTCTATAACTTGATTTTTTTCTGATAGCACATAGCATAACTTTATGATTGAATTTATTGGAACTACATACATTCAATCACTTGGCTATAATAAAACAAGCATGCATGTTCATTGCCATGCTTTTTGGCCACAGGATATACATTTCTCACTGGGCTTCATTGTTTCTCTAGGGTTTTATTTATCAAATTCTTTCTGTACAAACTCTAACTTGTCCAATGTCAATGTACACTTTTCTACAATAATATTGATATTATGTCTTATAACAAGCACTCAGACAATGAGATTCATCTCTGTCTTAATTTTGACATAGTAAACAAACATCAAATCCTTGAGTTTAGGACAATAACCAAATGTATCATAACTTATATGTCATAAATATTTAGAAAGATGGATTCAAATTATTATAGTCATATCTTAAACAGATTACAAACATAATATTAAAGTTAAAAGTCATTGAATTAAAGCTGATAGAATGAATTTTAATATTTTATTAAGTGATAATTACATAACAAATCATATCCAAAAATATTTTTTAAAAGTTGTATAATGAAAATTTTTATTTTATGTGAAATTATCTTAAACATCAATTTAAATAATATATAATTAAAATAATCTATACTAATAAAAATCAGTTCTATAAAAGATTAAATATCAGCAGAAATACGGATCCCAAGCATTACCTTAAAACTTAATTTTCAGTTAAACTCACTGTTGACAAATTATAAATTTTCTGCAAAATTAAGAAAAATGATAAAAAGAGCCATGCATAGAAAATGAGTATGCTAAATTAAGATGTAGTTTTCAGAAGTGATGATGAATACATATGTAGTAAATCTCTTTCTCTAAAATAATATATGATGCTTTCAATAATTTTCAAAGCCTACCTTAAAAATCAACAAATTTTAGTTGATGAGATCAAGCTATTCACAAAGTCTGATGGTATCCAAAATTCTCAACCAACTTTTTAGATGTATATGTCATGATTCCATAAGGATAATACAACATCAGTAATTTGGATAAAGGAAATTAATAATGAGAATTACTCAGGGATGGAGAGATGAATCAGCTATTGAGAGCACTTAATGCTATTATTCCAAAGGACTTGAGTTTGGTTCTCAGCACCTACATCAGGCAGTGTACAGCCACTTGTAATACCAGCTTGAGTGGGGTTGTGATATGCTCTTATTGCCTCCATGGATACCTCCACAGACCTGGCACACACATAAGTAAATATTAATCTTAAAAAAATTTATTCAAAACTATATTTTCATTATTATAGAACTGGATCACTCCTTCCAGTCCCTTCAATGCTCCCATCACTCACTCTTAAATTGATGGTCACTTTTTCTTTATTGCTATACATATAGAGAAAAGAATTATATATGAATATATATTAGAATACATATGTATTAGAATGAATATATATACATATATATATATTCATATATATATACATAATTATATAAAGAAAACTTGCTGAGTCTGTTTTTGTGTGTAGGATAGGATTCAGGCTATTTTTGTATTGGATAACTAATTAGAAGACATGACTCTTTTTTTAAAAAAAACAGAATTACTACCAGGATCAAAGGCACCAAATGCCAAGGGTAAAATCAATGCTCAAGAAAGGAAAGTGTCACCAGAGTGTAGCCATTAGGAGACTGAGAGAAACAATTGGGATAGACAAAATGGCCCTCATGGTGAAGTTTATGATGGGTTGTGGAACCCTTCATAATGGTTTGTGTGTAGAAAATTCCTTAGTGAATCTCAGGAGATGTGCAGGAAGCCACCTTGACGCTTCTAAGTTTAGCTCGTAACTATGCTCTTTGCTGTCTGCTAGGTAGCATTGAATTTTGAGATGATTCTCATTAAACTACTGAGAAGAAATGCTCTGAGAAATTAGTGATGCAGAGTCTTTCAACAAGGATAAAATACCATATTTGAAAAGTATTCTGAAAATGTGATAAGTCCAGAATTTCTGATGTGACATCAATGCTTATGAATCAAAGTCTCAGAAGTAATTTCTACCAGCAAAATTTACCAGTTTAAGAGGTATGTGGTACCCTGGAATTTACTCCCAGGTATCTCTCCAAGGGACCTTCTGCATTGTATTCTATATTTTGTTTCATTTTTTAAAAATAGCAATGAGGTACTAATTAGCTATAACATAATTAATGTAAATGGTTACTAACATGCCTTAACTTGGAAACGTCTTTGATTTGCTGTCAAACTACTGAAATTAGTCACATGCTACTCAGAGACTCAAGACAAGCTGTAACAATGTTGAGCATGCCTTATTTCTCAATCCCTTATATTTAAATCATATCTACACTTTGATTTAAATCCAGTTCTGGATAAGGAACTAAATAAATTATTTGCCTCAAAATTTTTCTACAAAAGTGATTTTTACTTTCAATAATTAGATTACTTGTTTTTGTTAAAACTCAGTGCTGAATAAATACATGTAAAAGACAAAAATATTTAAAAAATGTTAAACATTTCTCCATATTATGTCATGTAAACCTTTTCAGATTTCAAATGCATTGTTTTCCCTGATTAACACTCACTGTGGAATGTTAAATTTATTTTGCTCAAAAACTTATTCAACATTATGTTTAGATGTACATCACACTTTAACTGAGGGGAAAGACTTAGCAGAAGGCAAAATGAAGATGAATTAGGAAAGATACTTAATGTAACTTAGAACATTGTCTCCTCTTCAAACTTCTTACCAAACTCCTCTGTGTGGATCTTTTCTGCATTAATTTTTCAGCAATTTATCAAACTCTTTCAATTACATCATTCAGTAATTTTTGGGTTAAATTTGTTTTGCTTTTTTTATATATGGAGAGAAAGAAGTCTAAATTCTTATATGTGTAGCCTTTATAAAAATTATTTAATTGCATTTCTATTGATTGTGTGTATGCAGAGACAACTGTGCACAAGTGGAAGTCAGAGCACAGCTTTCAGGAGTCACTTTTCCCTCTCTACATTGTGAGTCACAGGAACTGAACTGAGATCATTGTGCTTGGCAGTAGAAAACTTTACCCTACTAAGCCATCTCATAGGCCTAAGGATATGTAGCTTTAATTTTACTTCCACAGTTCAAGAATTCCCACCAGAAATCTGATAGTATTTTGGAATAATGTGAAATAATAAGAGACTTGGTCATAGTTGGAGAAGAGTCAATGGGTAAGAGTCCTAGTGAAGGTTTGTAAGGCGGATATGTGATTAGAGAAGATTAGATTAGATGTAGTAAGAAAGAGTGAAAATCTTTATTTCTTACCTGACTGGTCAAATTGTCCACAAAATAGACAGTAAAAATGAAAATAGAAGCTATTCCTACCTTTTCCACTTCCATAGTTCATCATCAAACATGATCATAGCACTTCATGAATGTTCTTTGAATTATGCACAGCAAGGAACATATATAAAATAAGTATTTTCAGGATAACATATCCATTCATTAATATGCTATTGTGATTAAAGAAGTAAAATGACATGATGAAGAAAGAAATGGAAACAGGCCAACATGTATAGTGTGCTTGTGCACATGAATATTTTCTAGAATATAGAGACATGAAAACTTTGTACTAATACAGTCACTTACTGAAAGGAAAATGTAATCCTCACTATGAAAGCAGTTGATAGAATGATTTTTCACAAGCATTGTGATGCTTTCATTTTCTTACTCTTAGCCTTGTAGACAAATGACAAGAGAAATAAAAACTGCCTATTATGAATAGATTGAAAAGCTTTATCATTATGTAGCTGTTGGCTTATCAGACATAGTATCTCTGCAGCTACAATCCTCCCTAATTTAACCTATTCTTCTATAACCTCTTACACTATTATACAAAAATTAGTCTGTTCCCCGCAGAAAGGTAACAACAAAGAAATGTGCCACTGTTCTTTTAGCTGTGTTTGGGAAATGATCTTTTTAGTAAATAGCAAGTTTCCGTAATATTAACTACTGAAAAAAATACATTTGTCATCTGTCATCTGATTGCAAGGAATCATATAGTTCTCCATAGTCTCATGCTTGATCAGCTGCTTTACTTGTCATTCAAGAACTATTTTTCCCCAAAATTCTAGAATTTCTATTCAGATTGCATATGAATTCTGAATCTGAAATTTTATCCTTTCAATCTTTTAAAAATTTACTTTAAAATGACAAGAATGCTTAAACATATGATAATATATAGGCTAAGAATATTTTAACAATAACTAAATGTTATTAGAGACCAGAATCTCCACATAATATTTTGGAATACATGATCTTTTTAGTTTTATCCATGTAGAGGTTGTTGTTCAGTAAAATAAAGACCATGAGTCAACTCTGTCTATAAAGTGTACCACTAAAGTACAGATCAAGCTAAAATCTCTCAGATATTGAAACCCATGTGTTTCTCCATATTTCCACACTTGGAAAGGTTCCATTTCTGTGTTGGTAGTGGGTGAAGATTTAAAGGGGTCGCTGAAGATGTTATACAGGGAAGTGAACTGTATGCCAAGAAATAAGAATGAAAATCCAGTGCAGATTGACTTTGTCAACATGGACCAGACTTTGTAGAGTCTGATAACAGATGGTTTATTCCCAATATATTTTTAAGCACAGTACAATTTAAAAAAGAAATGTTTCCTAGTACAATATAATCCCTGGTGCACAAAGAAGCATAACATTGGAACTCAACTCAGGATCCATGCCATTTCTTCCAAGGTATACTACCTGTACTAGTTTAAGGACCTAAAATTCTGGCCTTGTCTCAGTCATACAGATAGGCTAGAGGTCATATGGGTCATCAACTACCTTTGGTCCCAGTTGTAGAGCTTTATATGACCTGGCCCAGCATATAGCACAGACCACCAGGCAGTTAATCATTTCTAATTCTCAGCTATCTTGATGGAAAAGCAGGTTTTTTCATCCTTTGCATTGGAAAGACAATGCTGTATGCTTCATGTTCCTGGTTTCTCAGGAGATCTCTGAGCTCAAGGACGTTTGTGCTACACTCCTAACAAAAATGGCCCTTAGAAAATTACATTTTATGTTATAGATGTTTTGTATTTAAAGCAAGATTTTCAACACAGACAACCTCCTCTCTTATTAGCACTCCTCTGCATGCATGTTTCACATGAAGCTATTTCACTATCTTGATATAGCATTATTACCCTGTGGCTGTGTTATATTATTGTTATATATTATTATATATGTAATGTAATTTTATATCTTACATATCTTATATATATGTTAGAACATAATATATATATATATATATATATATATATATATATATATATATATTACATATCATACATTAGGAGTAACTCCTGGTCTGTGTATTTTACAGGTTTGAACAAATTTATAGTGGGGTTTATCTACCATTGGACAATAGACAAAATGGTCACATTAAAAGAGCACTGAATGTTCTCTATTTTTTCCTTTCTCTACCCTAAAGGGAACACATTGCTCTCTATCACTAGGTATATATTTCATCATAAGATAGTTCCATGTAAGCATGTAACTTTGTTTTATAAATATTTGTTCTTTGAAAATTTTATACAGGTATGCAGTACAGTAACCCTAACACATCTCCATTCCAACTTCATGCAATTGTTTGTCTTTTGTTATTTATAACTTCTAAGACCAGTTAGTATTCATAACTGCTGAGTGGCAAGGCCAACCACTGGAAAGGAGGCAAACTACCGCTGGCAGCACTGAAAAACAATCAAAGGGCCCTGAAGACAAAACTGACTAAGACATGAAGATTGTCTTTCACTATTAGCTTCAACAGAGGTCTAAGATATATAGTTTGACTTTCTAGGATATTTAAATAGATAATCATCAAATCCCATTTTCCCACAGTCTAAATGAAACACTAAGTAATTTGTGTGAGAGAGGCTTTTTGAGGGGTTCTGCAGTTAAACCAACAAATTCTCTCTCATTTACAAACTTTGCAATATTTTCTTGGAAAAAACTGCTCCGTTACCTTTTAGTAGGGTCCAAAGCCCCATAGAACCAGATCCTTGCAAATTCATTTTAGAAGTACCCAACTCGAGCTTGTACTTTAGAAAAACATAGTGTAATGTATGCACACCATGTTGGCTGTGTAAGTTATTCACCAATGTCATGAACATAGCATGGTCTGAGTCTCAGGTTAGCTCACGAAGCTTATGTTGTCTACCCTCTTCACTTTTGCTGTTTTATTTCACCAGCATGTTTGTGCAAACCCTCATAATTTGTCATCTCCTTGTTGTCTAACACTTGGTATTAAAAAAGTACCTTTTTAATGACAAAACAGGAAGGTTTCTTTTATTGACCAGCTAAAATTATTATCTAAAACAAGAAATCACATTTTAACTCTTATTCAATATTATTTTCATTGGTAATTGCAAGGAAAGGTAAATGGGCATACTCTCTTTTCATATGATAATCTCATAAATATCTGAAGACAATTTTTCATGAGACCATTTATTTTGTGAAAAGATATTGTTTAAATTATCCCTAGTAGATTGAATATTTTATTATTATGATTTTCCTTTGTTATAGTCTGTGATCTTAAAATGTCTGCAAGTTACCAATTAAATCACAAATGCCTGTTCAAACTTGTTTTGCAATTATACTAGACGATCTTAGAGAATAAGAAGCTTATGAGCCTTTGCCCACACTGGGGTACTGGGGTACTAAGTCTCATAAAGTAGACTGAGACATAGCTGCAACAAGTAATATTTATACCTTCCTAGCAATTGTAGTTTTATGCACTGGGAATGGATTTTGCTTTTTTCAGTAAGAAAGGATGATTAAAGGCTATATAAACATCAATCAATGTTGAGATTAGTTTTAATCTATTTTCCAGGCAGCTAGTTTGGTCATGGAAAGCATACTTTCCACACATACATACACATACACATAGTGTGTTATAAACTATTTCACCTTTCTATAGAACCACACCATGTATAACATTGTCAAAACTCACTAACCAGTCTAAAATGTAACCTAAAAATGTGGAAGACACATTCCATTTAATAGTTTTAAAAAATCAGTGTTCAGAAAAAAAATGAATGGCCTGAACAATCTCAGAGTTGGTTACTGCTCACCCAATCTCCAAAATCCCAATTCAAGGCTATGTCTCATTCCTTCCTCCATCATTTGTGAAGGAATATGATCAGTTGCCATCATTCATTTGCCTTTTTCTACTTTCTGGGCTTCTTTTTATTGCTTTTAAGTTATTTATCTTTGATGGCAACATTTATAATAGTAAGAGATCCTGGGCAGGTCTAACTAAGCAGTATTAGCACTGACCAGGAAGAAAATCATTGTTATTTCACCCTGTGAAACACTTAGCAGTGGTGTGACTGGAACATCAAATAGCCAGGGACTTAGATTCATAGAGAAACACTAGAATTCTAGCAATCCCACAAGTGTAGTTTGGGTTATTATCATTATAATGCTACTACAACTTTACATGTGCATTTTTTCCAAATAGACTTTAAACTTAGCTGTAATTTTAGCAAGCAATCAAATGGCATTTAGAAAGACAAGATAAAATGGGTCTTTAATAGTTTTGTCTTAAGAAAAATGAACCCAGAAATGGTGAGAGTACTTCAGGCAAAATGGGATCATTTACATGATTTCTTTGCTACTCATTGTCTTATTTTTAATCACTAAAGAATATTTATTTTCAGCGTAAACTGATCATGAATGGCAATTATTGAGGGTACATTAAGTTTATGCTTTGGGGAAAAACAGAAAATCTAGGTTGACCCAAATGTTTCTGTACCAGATAAATTCTCATTACAATTACTATATCAATCAAGTATAAGACAAAAGGATATGAAAATTTGACAGAAATTAATATGTCCACAGATACTTAGCAATATCTACTTTAAGAAGTAATTAATAAGCAGTAACACAAAAGATTATGTAATTTATTGAAAACTCCAGTATTTCTATCTTATATACAAGAGAGACATCATGAAGGAATGCATGCTCAATACTCAGTGTATTTACTAAAGTGGGTATCCATTACATAGCAAACAATTAGAGTTTTCTTTTCACAAAAATAGGAAGGTAGGTAGGTAGGTAGTGAGGGAGGTAGATCGATTGATCAACCGATCAATCAATAAATAGATAGATGATAGATAGATGATATAAATTAGAGAAAAGAGTTTGCTTGCGTATCCCAGTCACAGTCCAAGATGACAGGAAGTCAAGACAGGAAACTGGATGTAGGAATTAAAGCAGAAGCCAGTGAGAAATGGTGCTTATTGGCCTGTTTCTTGAGGTTTACTGAGCCTGATTTCTTATATAACTCAAGAGCACCTGTCCAGTGTTAGGAGTATCTTCTGTAGTAGCACTCAATCTATATCAATCATGAATAAAGAAAATTCCTGATGGTGTATAAGGTTGAAATTCCAAAAAAATAACTTCAGGAATGTATGTTATATTTTCATACAGGGCTGACCTTTTGAAAATATCTTTCAAAATCTGTAGAGAGGCTTTATACAAATATGAAAATCTAGATTATCAACTTAAGTGGTTTTATTTATATAACACTTAGACATTGGTCTTATCAGAACTTCATTTATAAAGTAAAATCACAGTGTATCTTAGGGGTCACTTCAGCAAAGTATTTATATATTTAAGTATTTTATGGAAAAATGTCAAGAAAAATGATAGTAAGATACTCTGTGGGGGTCTAACTAATAATTATGAAACAAATATAAAAATGTACCATAGCATTACAATTACATACACATCTACTAAGTCGACTTCCCAGTTTTCAGAATAAACCTAAATGATCTAACCCTGAGATCAATATTTCTCATTTTAGAATGTATGCTATCAAACAAAATGAGTAATTAATGGTACCATTTATGGTTATTATACTCTTCATTTTAACCAACCAAACAAGTTAAAGTATCTTAATAAATTGTGCCTTAAAAGCTACTAGTACTTTAGAGATCTATTTCCATTCCTTTTAATTTTCAAAACTTATCATAGTAATTGGATTCCTTAGAGATATAGATTCTAAATTTTACTTGACATAAAGTTTGAGACTAATATTTACAGAAAAGATACAAAAGGAAAAATATATATTTATTTATTTGTTTGTTTTTTGATGGATTAATTGATAATAGGATCTCAGAAAAACAGGCTCAGCATCTAGCTCTTAAGGCAGCCACCATTAAAATATATTCCCCAAGTCATCTGTGGAACACATGACTTTAGAAACCAGAGAAAGAAATAGAGATGGATTCACACTGAGCTGGAAATAGTTAATCTTAGGCTTCAGAGATGAACATTGATGGAACAATGAACCAACATTTGCCATTGGACAAGTGTATCCATTAAGAAAGGGCAGTCAATTCTTGATAGCAGAACACCCCCCCCCCGAAAGTGTTTTACAACCTCAAAAGTATATTCAGAGCACATAGTAGAATCCCATTTGAGTAACAATTTAGAACCTCATATATTCTAATTTCATTAACACCAAATCCACCTATATTCGTTTTAGTTGTTATTTTTGTTACTATTCCAGATATTTCAAATGTTTTAAAATAATTGCTTGTATAGATGCTGATTTGTAGTTACAGTGAATGTGAAAATCTCTACAGAGAGGGGTGGATCAGTTGCTTTTAAATAACAATCACACTGGAAATAGCAATGCCAAAGGGTAATTAGAGGTAGCATGCAGAGTTAGTGTTTCTGACATATGGATGCACACCAGAGTGACAGAGTCTGATATTATTTCCTTCAAGACTGTTCTTGTGTTTAACACTAAATGCGGGATGGAATTTTATACTGTCGGAATAGAATGATGTCAGAAGAATTTTGATAGTTCATGGTAGAAGAATGCACTTCCCTGTCCTTTATAATATGAAGAATGTTTAGTATGTCTCATACATTATAGCATGAAGTTGGTTCAGTTCAGAGGCAACATGGTAACAACGAAACCTTTTATACATTTCTAAGAGATATAATTTTTTTCTTCTTTTTTTTATTCTCCAAAGCAGATCATGTCTCTTAAAATGCAACTTAACTAGCATTTAGAAGATTGTTGTCTAAAACCATATTACTATTAGTAATTCTCCTGTAATACAATTAAATCACTTTACCCATTTTCATGTGATTCCTCTATGTGTCTATTGGAAATTGCATCCATCTTTCGTTGATTTGAGTCTTTGTGACATGGTAATTTGGCCAATGTTATTCAAGCCAAATATATGTTATCCATCCATCTTGACTGAGTCTATAATGATTGCATAATTTGTCTTGAGTTGTTTTACCATTCCCTTTAGTCATGACAGAGTCATGAAGCTCCTAAAATAGAAGATTCAGATGAGACCCACAGTCGTTCAGTTTGCAGATGCAGATAAATAACATGGCATCCAGATGTCAATCAGAGTAAAATCAAGGATGGATGAAAGGCCCAGAACATGATTTCCTGTTTTAAAGGCATTGGGCCTTGAATTCAGCGCAGTTCAGGAAAAGAAGAGCTGGTGAAGCCATGTGTGTAAATGACTTTGAGACTCAAGATCTTTCCAAACACTATTTTGACCAATGTCAGCTCTGAGTACACTTGCCTTGTTCTTTCATGAGAGAATGATGAAGAAAATAGACCAAGAAAACACAAGACAAAAACAAAGAACTTTGAAATGATCCCCAAACATCCAAAAGAGTCAGAGAATAACAAGAGGCAGTAAAGAACCTTGGTCCTTTGCAAAGTCTCATCAGCTGTCTTGTTAACTGCTTTAAAGCCAACTGACCTGCACCTCACTCTCTTTATTACATGAGAGTGGACCAACTAAGTACATAGTCTTTTACTCAGCATATTTAGTTTGCAATGTATCCAGACTGTTGTAGGTATCAAAGGTTCCTTTCAATTCAGTATGATATGGTTTGCTTATCTATAAGGTTTTGAGATCATTTGGATTGTTTTTTGTCTGATATTATGAATAGGAGGATAGATATGAGCATTCATATGCAAGTCTATAGATAAATATTTTCTTTCCTCCTGGATAAATTCCCAGGTGTGAAATAGAATACATGGTAGGTGATTGTTAAAATTTTAAGGAACTGTGAAATGTTTCTTTTAAGTTGGTGCATGATATCTTTTCCTTTTATCAAAGTAGATTCTTTCTCATACAATAAATCCTGATTAGTTCTCCTTCTTTTCTACTCCCCACCATGCCGTCCCACCTGAATCCACTCCCTTTCTGTCTTTCATTAGAAAAGAACAGACTTCTAAGAAGTAAAAACAAATATAACAAAATAAATACAATAAGATAAAGCAAAAGCTACCACAACAACGTGGAACAAGGCGAATCAACCAGAGAGTAAAAAGAGCCCCAATAGAAGACACAAGAATCATCCACTCACTCATTCACTCACTTAGAAGTCCCATCAAAATTCTAAACTGAAAGCCATAATATGCACAAAGGTCTTGGTGCAGACTGACTTAAGCCCTGTGATTGCTTCCTCAGTCTCTGTCAGTTCATAAGAGCTTGGCTCAGTCGATGTAGAGGGCCTTGTTCTCCTGGTGCCCTCTGATATGTAAACTCTTTCTGCTTTCCGTTTTGTGGGGTTCCATGAGCTCTGAGGGATGAAATTTGATAGAGACATTGCACTTTGAGTTGAGTGTTCAAAGGTCTCTCTGTCTCTGCATGATGTCTGGATCTGGGTTTCTCTACTTTTTCCCATCTGCTGCAGGAGAAAGGTCCTTTGTTGATGGCTGAATAAGGGAGTGAATAGAGTAGAATATTATTAGGTGTCATTTTATTGTTTCCTTTCTGTCTTTTCTCTCCCCAAAATGGTATTTGGTTTTTACTGTAGGTCGCTGGGCTATCTAGTCCCTGGTTCTTGGTCACCCAAACAGTGTCAGGTATGGGTTGAATCCCATGGAATAGGCCCTAAGTCAAACCTGACACTAGTTGGTTAGTCCCACAAGTTTTGTGTCACAATTGCCATAACATAATTTAGAGGCAGGACAGATGGTAGCTAAAAGTTTTTGTGGCTGGGTTGGTGTTTTGGTTTCTCTTTTGATAGCCTGTAGAGCACCTTCTTGTACCAAAAAGACTAGAACATAGGAGTGAAGGGTCTATGCAGTCACCAGCTTGAACTCTCCATGTTCAGTGTTCTTGTGGGGGTGTTGTCTTTTTTGTCTTTTGTTTGTTTGTTCGTTTATTTTTACACTCCAGATTTTATCCCCCCTCTTGTCCACCCTCTGACTGTTCCACATCCTGTACCTCCTCCCCACCCCGTGTCTCCACGAGGATGTTCCCACCCACACTCCACATCTCACCAGACCTCTAAACTCCCTGGGGCCTCCAGTATCTTGAGGTTTAGGTGCATTTTTTCTGACTGAACCCAGATCAGGCAGTCCTCTGCTGTATATGTGTTGGGGGCCTCATATCAGCTGGTGTATGCTGCCTTGTTAGTGGTCCAGTGTTTGAGAGATCTTGGGGATCTAGGTTAATTGATACTGCTGGTCCCCCTACAGGGTTGCCCTCCTTCTCAGCTTCTTTCAGCCTTTCCTTAATTCAACCACAGGGATCAGCAACTTCTGTCCATTGGTTGGGTACAAACATCTGTATCTGACTCTTTCAGCTGCTTGTTGGGTCTTCTGGAGTACAGTCATGCTAGGTCCCTTTTTATGAGTGCTCCATAGCCTCAATAATAGTATCAGGCCTTGAGACCACCCCTTGAGCTGGATCTCACCTTGGGCCTGTCGCTGGACCTTCTTTTCCTCAGGCTCCTCTCCATTTCCATCCCTGTAGTTCTTTCAGACAGGAACAATTATGGGTCAGAGTTTTGACTGTGGGATGGCAACCCCCTCCCTCATTTGATGCTCTGTCTTCCTGCTGGAGGTAGGTTCTACAAGTTCCCTCTCCCTACTGTCAGGCATTTCATCTAAGTCCTGACCTGGTGAATTCTAGAGGGTCCCCCCAACCTCCTACTTCCTGAGGTTGCCTGTTTCCATTTTTCTGCTGGACCTCAGGGCTGCAGACCCTTTTCCTTACCCAATACCAGATCAGGTTCCCTGATCCCCTGCACCTCCCCTCCCAGTCCACTTTCCATCCCAGGTCTCTTTCTCCCTCCCTCCCCACTTGTGGTTGCATTCTTCTCGCTCCCAAGTAGGAATGAGGCATCCTCACTTGGGCCCTTTAGCATTTTAACCTTTTTCAGTTCTGTTGACTGTATTTTGGATATTCTTTTTTTTTTTTTTTGGCTAATACCTACTTATTAGTGACTACATACCATGCATGTCCTTTAGGTCTGAGTAAACTCACTCAGGATGATAGTTTCTAGTTCCATCCATTTGCCTGCAAAACTCAGGATGTCCTCATTCTTAATAATTGAGTAGTATTCCATGGTGTAAATGAACCATATTTTTTGTATCCATTCTTCTGTTGTGGGATATCTGGGTTGTTTCCAGCTTCTGGCTGTCATAAACAAGGCCACTATGAATATAATGGAAACTGTGCCCCTGTGGCATGGTGGGGCATCTTTTGGGTATATTCCTAAGAGTGGTATTGCTGGGTCTTCAGGTAGATCTATTTCTAATTTCCTGAGGAACCTCCAGTTTGATTTCCAGAGTGGTTGTGCCAGTTTGCAATCCTACCAACAATGTAAGAGTGTTCCTCTTGCTCCACATCTTCGACAACATGTGTTGTTACCTGAGGTTTTGATCTCAGCCATTCTGATTGGTGTAAGGTGGATTCTCAGGGTCATTTTGATTTGTATTTCTCTGATCACTAAGGACTTTGAACAGTTCTTTAGGTGCTTCTCAGCCATTTGAGATTCTTCTGTTGTGAATTCTTGATTTAGTTCTATACCCCATTGTTTGATTGGGTTGTTTGTTTGTTTGGTTGGTTGGTTGGTTTTTTTTTTTTTTTTTTTTTTTTTTTTTGGTGGTTACCTTCTTGAGTTCTTTATATATTTTGGATATTAGCCCTCTATCGGATGTGAGGTTTGAGAAGATTTTTTTCCCCCAATCTGTAGGTTGCTGATTTGTCTTATTGACTATGTCCTTTGCCTTATAGAAGCTTTCCAGTTTCATGAGGTCCCATTTATCAATTCTTGATCTTAGAGCATGAGCCATTGGTGTTCTGTTTAGGAAATTTCCCCCTGTGCAAATGAGTTTAAGGCTCTTTCCCACTTTCTCTTCTATTAGATTCAGTGTGTCTGGGTATATGTTGAAGTCCTTGATCCACTTGGACTTGAGCTTTGTGCAAGGTGACAAATATGGGTCTAGTTTCATTTTTCTACATACAGACAGCCAGTTAGACCAGCACCATTTTTTGAAGATGCTTTTTTTTTTCTACTGTATATTTTTGGCATCTTTGTCAAAGATCAAGTGTTTGTAAGTGTGTGGTTTTGTTTCTGGGTCTTCAATGCTATTCCATTGAATGGAATGTGTCTGTCTCTGTACCAGTACCTTGCAGTTTATATCACTATTGCTCTGTAGTAAAGCTTGAGGTCAGGGATGGTGATTCCTCTTGCCATTCTTTTGTTGTTAAGAATTGTTTTCACTATTCTGGGGTTTTTTTGCCTTTCCAGATGGATTTTAGAATTGCACTTTCCATGTCTTTGAAGATTTATATTGGGATTTTGATGGGAATTGCATTGAATCTGTAGATTGCCATTTGTAGGATGGCCATTTTTATTGTATTAATTCTGCCAATCCATGAGCATGGGAGATAACTCCATTTTCTGAGATCTTCTTTGATCTCTTTGTTGAGAGACTTGAAGTTATTTTCATGTAGGTCTTTCATGTGTTTGGTTAGCATTGTCTTTAACAGGACCTCACTAGCAATTTATGGAGAGCAACCTATTCTCTTGGGAACAGTCTGGAATGTTTGGAGATTTCCATGGGACCCCTTTGGCCAAAAATTCAATTAGATATAACCTAGTTCTTATACTGAAAGCTTCATTTGGTGACAACAGATGGCCAGGTGGCTATCTGTTTCCAGCAAATTTTGAAGACTTGATTATTATTGCCTTTATAGAGCATAAGTTGGCTGATATGAGGCTCCTGGCAAATATGTAGTAGAGGACTCCCTTGTCTTGCCAGAGAGAGAGGATGTGCCTAATCCTACAGAGACTTGATGCTTCAAGGCAGTAACAATGGGGGGGGCAGGGTGAGGCAATCTTGCAAATATGAGGGGAGGAGAGAGGAGGGGAAGAACTCTGTGAGGAAGGGCCAGCAGAGGGCAACATTTGGGAAGTAAATCAATAAAAACTAATTTTAAATTTAAATTAAATTAAATTAAAAATTTAATTAAATATTAATAACAATTTAATTTTAAAAATTGCCTTTATCTATTTTAGAAAGTTTCCACAGCACTAGGTTTCCATGCCACCCTTAAATGCCCCTCAATTTATCAGTTTTTCCCATATTCTCTTCCTCAAGCCCATCTCTTCTCTCACTCCCCACCTAATCCAACCATTCCTATCTCCTGCTCCTAGTTCACCCATATAATAATTTCCATTTTCTCTTTCTCCCAAGGAAATGCATGTGTTTTTCTGTAGTTAACTTTTTAGGTCATCAGATTATAATTGTATTGTCATTTACTTAATGGCTAATATTTACATATAAGTGAATGTACCACATTTATCTTCTCTTCTGTGTTATCTCACTCAGCTGATTTCTTCTAGTACCATTCATCTGTCTGCATAATTCATAATACCATTTTAAAGCAGTACAATATAACTATAGCATATTTTCTTTATATTTTTTTTTTCTGTTGAGGGACATCTAGGTTATTTCCAATTCTGGCTACTATGAATTGAATGGCAATAAACAGGGTTGAACAAGTGTCCTTGTGATAAGGTGAAGTATCCTTGGATATTTGGCCAAAAGTGGTATAGCTGTATCTTAAGGTAGGTCGATTCACATCCTCCTCAGGAACCACCACATTGATTTCCATGCCACCTTTAAATGCTTCTCAATTTAACAGTTTTTCCCTATATTCTCTTCCTCAATCCCATCTCTTCTCCCACTCCGAACCATTCCTATCTCCTGCTCCTAGTTCACCCATAAAATACTTTCTATTTTCTCTTCCTCCCAAGAGGCTACACATGTTTACACTCCTACCAGCAATAGATGAATATTGGAACACAGTCCATAAATGAAGCTGTGTGGGATTTCTGAGTGTTTGCGAAAAATCTCCAAGTAAACACGACAAGAGTCTTGTACCTCTGTTCCTCCATAACGTGAGTTGTTCTTGGGATGTTCTTTTCTGTCCCTTCCTGGTGTAGTAAATAGCAATATATTTTGCTTTATCTTACTTTTGTTAAAAAAAAAAATGTTTCCAACAAGGGTTATCCTCATAACAGTATATAGCCTAAACACATATTATCATGCCTAATCCTCAGGATATAAATTGTCTGATACACTGAATGAAGTTGACCATTGCATAAGACTTTAGTTGTCCTCATTTTTACTTTTTGCTTTTCAAGATTCACATTGCTACCTAGAGTGGGAGCATCTGTGTGTTCCCCTTATTTCACATCCTAGCCAGCATGAGATATCTCTTGTGTTATTGATCTTAACCATTCTGACAGGTGTAAGATGGAATCTCACAGTAGTTCTGATTTGCATTTCCTTGATGGCTAGAAATTTGATTATTTCTTTAAGTGTTTGTAAGCAATTTGTGCTTCCTCTTTTGGGAATTCTCTATTTTGATTTATACCACTTATATAAATTGGATTTTATTTTTATATCTTGTTGCTTGAGCTCTTTATATATCTTGGATATTAGTCCTCTATTGGATGCAGGACACCCTCTGAAGGTCTGGATTTCTAAAGAAATGTTGTTTAAATTTGGCTTTATCATAATATAACTTATCATCACCATCTAAGATGATTAAAAAATTTGAAAGTATAGCACTTTGGGCTGGCATCTATGGTTTCTTAGGGTCTGCAGCACATCTATCTGTCCAGACCCTTCTGGCTTTTGAAGTTTCCATTGAGGAGTCAAGTATCATTTTGATAGGTCTACTCATATGTTACCTGGTGGTGTGTTTTATAAAAAAAATAGGAGAGCCCAGATATGTTTTGTAGAGCTTCATATGGTGAGGTGTGAGGGGTGCCTCAGCAGGCCCATGAAGAGGGATCACTTCCCCTTGAGGTACCAGCCATAGGATGGATATAGTATAGAATAGAGTTTATTTAGGGACATGGGAAGGGGAGTTGAGAAGGGAGTAAAGACAGAGAAAGATGAGAGAGAAAGAGAGAGAGAGAGAAGAGAAGAGAAAAGAAGAGGCAGACTGGAACACATGGAGAGATGGGAGGAGGGGGAAAGGGAGAGACAGAGAAAGGGGTCCGGGAGAGAATAGAGTAAAAGAAAAAGAGAGGCCAAACAGCCCCTTTTATAGGAAGCCAGGCCTACCTATTGCCAGGTAACTATTGTACAGAGCCTAGAAGGAATGCAAACACATGGGCTTTTTTTCCCTCCCAGCTTTCTTGTGGGAGTCTTTCTTTGTCCTGTATATTTATTATTTGATTATTGAGTGTTGAATGGACTTACTTTTCTGATCCAATCTATTTGTTATTTTGTATGTTTCTTGTACATTTGCATAGACACCAGCCTCCTTAAGTTAGGAAAATTATTTTCTATGTTATTATTGAAAATATTTTCTGGGCCTTTGAGCTGGATTTCTTGTCCTTCCTCTATTTCTGATTATTGGATTTGCTCTTTTCATAGTGTTCTAAATTTCTGGGATGTGTTTGTTTTTGTTTTTGTTTTGGTGAGGAGTGTCAGGAAAATTTTGCATTTAACATTTTCTTTGACCAATGTATCCATTTTTTCTGTCATATCTTCAATGCCTGAGATCTGTCTCTCATCTTTTGCATTCTGTTGTTGAAGCTTGCCTCTGTGGTTCCTGTTCCAATTTCCAAATTTTTCATTTCCAGAATCCCCTCACCTTGAAGTTTCTTAATTGATTTTATTTTCTTTTTCAGATCGTGAGCAATTTTATTAATTTCCTTCCATTGCTTGTTTTTTTCCTGGATTTCTTTAAGGGATTTATTAATTTCATCTTTAAGGACCTCAATTATCTCCCATACAGTTGCTTTTAAAGGTTCTCCCCGTCTCTTCTATATAGGCCTCAGTAGTGTTGAAATATTGAAGGCTTGCTTGTGGTAGGGTTGCTGAGCTCTCGTAGAGTCATACTGCCCTGGCTGTTTTTGATTGTGTTTTTGTGTTGGTATCTAGGGATCTGGGATGCTGATGTTTATAGGTCTAGATGCTGATTCTAGTTTTGTCTTTGTTGGGTGAATAGTTTTATTCTCTAGTTTCTCTTCCCTTTATGGACAGTGTAATGGCTGTCTTTTGTCTGGTAGGACATTTTCTGTGGACCTGATTGGTATGGCCATTGGGGTTTCCAGGTAAACTATATTTCTGGTTATCAGGAATTGTCACTTAGAAGGGGGATATGTTAGAGGTCTAAAGGGTTTCACAGCATAGAGGAGAGAAGAAGATTGTTCATCCAGGATCTGCTTATAAGGTAGACTATGAAAAGAGCTCAACCTGTGAAGGAAGCTGAAGAGGAGGGTGGCCCTACAGGAGGACCAGCAGTCTCAATTAACCTGGACCCCCGAGATCTCTCAAACACTGAACCACCAAACAGGCTGCATACACCAGCTGATATGAGGCCCCCAACACATATATAGCAGAAGACTGCTGGGTCTGGGTTCAATCTGAAATGATGCACCTAATCCTCAAGAGACTGGAGGCCCCAGTGAGTTTAGAGGTCAGGTGGGGTGGGGGGTTGGGACATCCTCATGGATACAGGGGGTGGGGAGGAGGTATGGGATGTGGAATAGTTGTCAGGTGGACTGGGGGGGAGATAAATCTGGAGTGTAAAATAAATAGATAAAAAATTGATGTATCTCACTGTGGGGGTGGGGGTGGGGGGAAGAGCTCAGCCATAAAGTCTGCTGCAGCCCTGGGCATGAGACTAGGGGATTCTGTCAAAGGAACAGAGAGATAGTCTACAGTTTTCCTGATTCCCTAGTAGGAATTATTGTTGGTTAGCAGGGATTTCTTGCTAGAATTGGGAGCTGAGATAAAACAACCGGTGAGGGCATGGATGATAGAAGGGACCTGTGAGATCCACAGGAGATGGGAGCATGGAGGTGGTAGTGGTGGTACTAGAAAGACTGCAGCAGGTGTTCAGTTGCACAGCTGGGGTAGAGACTGAAGGACTGCATCAGGGGAACAGAGGGAGAGGTCTATAGTCAGTTTACCTGGTTCCCTGGTAAGAGTGGCTTGTTGGTTAGCAAGAGGTGGCTGCTGGAGTTAGGAGCTGTAATAAATCAACCAGTGGAAGAAGGAAAGTTAGGAGGGGAAATGAGATGTGGGTGGGGGTGGGGTAGAAGGAAAGCTCTAGCAGCTGTTCTGTTGCAGAGTTAGGAAGAAACTGGGGGAGTAGATTTGGCAGAGAGTGGGGAGTGGTAAAGGTCTTTAGTTAGCTTATCTATTTCTCTGGCCTGCTTAACTTGTGTGTTCTCTGGGAAGGCCTGCTGGTGTTAGAGGCTGGGATAATGAGATGTGTTCTGGAAAGGAAGGTCTGAGGAGGAGATCTTGGTGACCCCTTGGGTATGAGTGCAAAGGAAAGGGAGAACACAACAAATTTTCTGCTAAAGATCTGGGGAAGAGACTGGGAAGATTGGGACTAAAGGAGCAGAAGGAACGGTGAAGATCTGCAGGTAGCCTCCCTGCTTCTCTGGCAGAAGTGGCCTTGGGGTGATCAGCGAGTGCTGCTGCTGAATGATATTTATATTTCCCTCAGAGTCACTGCACCTGCATGGTTGTCTAGCACTCCATATAATCAATTGCTTCATTTTAGAAGGCTTTATAAAAATTTGTAGGTTTTCACTGTGGGTTTAAATCACATTTTTCTAGTGACAAAGTGTCAAATATCTTTTTATCTTCTAATTAGTGACCCATATACATTTTCTCTGTTAAGTTTCTTAGTTGTTAAATGTTTGATCTATTTTTATTGGGTTACTTGTTATGGAGAGTTGTGCTTAAACTCTCAAATAATACACACAGCCAAACAAATACTTGAGAGGTATTTAAAAACTGACTATGACTGTGGTTTTCATTTCTAAACAGTTTTATATCAAGATAAGAAGTATTAGAGTATGATATGAAGTCTAATCTGTCTGGTTTTCTTTTATATTGATTTTGGATTTTCTGTTATAACTAAGAATCTTTGCCTAATCTACTGTTGTAGAGACTTATCTCTTCTCTCAAAATTTTTTTACAATTTTAAATTCTCTCTCTCTCTCTCTCTGTCTGTGTGTGTGTTTAATTTCCATGTGTAAGTTCTGTATTGGTATAAGAAAAGCAACAAAATAATACTTTTAACATGAGTAATGAATATTTCCACTATTGTGAGTTGAATGTTTATTCTCCATTGAATTACAATTTCAGCAAAAATATGAATCATATATTTTCCTATTATCTTTTAATTTTATTAGAAATAATTATGAAATAATTCTCAAAATTAATATCACCACCATTTAACACCTGTAAGATGAACAGAACATTTGTTTCCCACAAATCTTTTATTGTTATAAACTTCTTGTGTTATAGTTGAAATTATGGTCATCTTTGAATCTTTACTCTGCTCCTTTATTTCATTATTATCTATAGTAACTTTTAAGACTAAGTAGGCAAGGAAATGAATAAAAAGTAAGCACTGAAAATGTAAGTTATGTCTTACTAACTGTGAGTCCCCAAACACAGATGTTCTTTTGTGGTTAAATTTATTTTAATCTGAAGATGGTTTCTTGTCCTTGTATGAGAACCAGGGACCGGGGTGCTGTTTCAACTTTTACAGATACATATACTTGCACATGCATGTGAGTGTACACACACACACAACCATACACACATACTCTCACACACATATATTTCACTATAATGTTTACAGTGTGATTTTTGAACTGCCACCATTCAGTCAGAATTTCACAGTGTCATGAGAAAAATATTAAAGGGAACTCAAAGACCACTGTGATTTAAAGAATAAAATGCGGTCCCTTAGAAAATGACTTTGTGAATTTGCTCCCTCCTCATAAAATTTCCCCAAACTCTATAAAAATCCAGAATGCAGAGAATTGCAGACTGCTACTTACCTTATTAGAGTTAGTATAGGAAATTTAAGGCTAAAGGTAGAACTTAGTGGGCATTAGTTTTTTATTTATTAGTTCTATATTATTAAAAACGTAAAGAGGCTTCTAGCAAATGACTAGTTTGAGAACTGTCCAGTGTTTAGACAGATTGAGATGAATTAATTCATAGGAGTTATACTGTGTAGCTCTAGAACAGCTTCAGTTAATGGTCAGTGAGGAGGGCCATGATATGTGGATTTGATTTCAAGATGTGGTAAAATTGCCATTAATCAGGACCTAGGATTACATTCCAACCACTCATGTTTTGCACCTTATATGATGACATCTGGAATTCACGTACTTCTGTGGGTTGACTCTAGACCCTCTGTTCTACACATTATAATCCTTTGATTCCAAATATGAAGATGTTTTCGCTATTTCCAGATTGTTGAGCCTTAGGTTTTCCTCTGGATTCTGCAATTCTTAATATTTGAAAATTTTAAATCTTTTTTTTTAACTCTGCAACATTCTAAAATAGATGTTAAATTATTCAATATCTACTAAATTTTATTTATATGCAATAAATATTCAATTATTAATTACATATTATATGGAGGCAATTTTAAAATATATGAAGAATAATAAGACAGGAACTCAGTTAACAAATAGCCATTATTTTGAATAAAACCAATACATGGAAAGAGATATCTACAATGGTGTAGGAGTAGTATAAATACACTACTTTGAAAATTGAAACAGGTAGAAAATATTGATAGAACTACAAAACAGGAACAAAACAAAGCAGAAGAAATAAGTCCTCAAAATCTGAGGAGGGAATCTTTAGAGCTATAGAGCTGACAGAATATTAATATCCAGAATATATAAAGAACTGAGAAAAAAGTTGAAAACACAAAGAATTAATAAAACAAAGGACTCATTCAAAAATGGGGTGAACAGAAGAAGAAATGGCTGAGTAATATATCAAAATTTTTCTCTTCCCTATCCATTAGGAAAATACAAGTCAAAACTACTTTGAAATTTCATCATACACCAGGTAGAATGGCAAAGATCAATAAAACACCCGCCCCCAAACAGATGCTACATGGGCTGTACAGAAAAGGGAATTCTTATATTGGTAGGATTGCAAATGGATACAGCTATTATAGAAACCAATGTGGAGAAACCTCCAAAAGCCAAAAGAAAAAGAGCCATATGACCCAGCTCTATCACTCCATGGCATTTGACCAAAGGACTTACAGATTCTTGTTTGGCTATATTCTTTGCTTTTCTATTCACAATAGCAAGAAAACAAAAATGATCTTGATGTCCTACCACTGATAGATGGATAATGAAAATGTGGTAGTATACACTATGAAATAGTAAAAAATGAAATCATAAACATTGCAGGTAGAAGGATACAACTAGAACAAATCATACTGACTCAGGTAACTTACAATGACAAATGGTACATATTTTCTCTCTCTCATTGGAGGCTTGTAACTCCAAGCCTTCAGATATGAGTATATATCCCAGCATAACTTCAGGAAACAAGGAAAGTATAAATGTGCCATTGACAAGATGGGGAAAATTGAGGAGGGAATAATGGGGTACATGGGATCTGACTGAGAAAATGAAAAAAGGGTTGGCCTTTAATTAGGGGGAGTGGAGGAGGATAAAGACAGAGAAAGGAGGGAGAAGGGTAAAATAGCAGTAAGGATGTTTGAAAAATAGTAATGAGTCTAACTATTTATATAAAAATTATACTACATGTAACTATATACGTATATACATACACATATATAGTTACTACATATATTACACATATATGTATATATAGTTGCATATATTTTAATATTTATCTATATAATATATACATATACAAGTAGATAACTTCCTTTCCAAATTAAAGACTATTAAAAAAATACAACTAACCAAAATTCAGCAATGTTAAACCCAGTGCCAATGGATGTATCTATGAAAAAGTCCTGCACCTAAAGCTTAGAGAACATTGTGAAAGAGGTGGTAGAAAGACTTTAAGAGCCAAAGGATCAGGACATTTGCTTAAGACTGTCTCCTAGTAGTATCAACAGGTACAGCCACAAAAGTCGCAGCAACATGACTGTCTAAACAATGAGATGAACCATGACAACAATGATAGGCATGCTAATTGGCAGGAGAAAGGCCAGGAGGCCTCAACTCTGCACAATATACCACAGGCAACTAAGGAATGCTGAAATCTGGAGGAATAGTCTCCTCTAGAAGAACACACCAAGTGGTTATCAAATACCAACTGTAGATGCTATAGTCAGTTTCAGTTGAGTTGTTTTATACATACACACACACTCACACACACACACACAAATCTCCATGTAACAACAATGAATGAAAAAGAGGCCACTGATTTGAAAGAGAACAAGGAAAGATTTGGAGGGATGAAAGTGAAAGGGTAATTGGTAATTGTAATTTTATTATAATTTCAAAAATAGAAGAAACAGAATAATCCATTTTTAGAAAAGAAATCTTAGAACATAGCTTTCCAGGATAAAAGTTGCAAGAATATGTAGACATGAAATTTATTTATCTACGACACTGATAAAGTTCTGCTCTTTTCATTAGGGACTTTCATTAACATTTAAACTGTACTCCTGAGTGTGAAGAGATTAGCATAAGTCATATAATAGCAGATCAGTTTATCTATGAATCAGATTTATGAAAGGATATATTAAAGAGAATAAAGCAGAACTGTATCAAACAATACCACATGGCCTTTGAACCTAGCACAGTTCTCCATTTAAGTAAATTTTGACGTAATTGTGTAGTATCTTAACCTGTGTTCAACATGATTAATGTAATTTTTAAAGGAGGCTACCTTGTAAAAAAGAAAGAATCGACACTTTATACCAAATAGCAATTTTGCTTTTTTAAAATTTTTTCTGATGTGTACTAGAAGAAAAATAACAGGAAATATTCCAGATGCTTCTGTGTTTAATAGAGCATACACTAAACAATCTTCTTTCATTTGCAAGATTTTTTCCCCTGGAGTTGCTGCTAAGAGATTCAAGAAAGGGAAACAACCACTTAATAACAAATCTGTGAAAGTCACTGCAGATGGTAATCATAAGTTCCCAGGGATTGCAAGGCAAGTAGAGCTACTTGGGAAGGAAATAAAGACATGGGGCTTTGGTCCCTTGGGAAAAATTATACGAGGCAGTCTGATTGAGTGGAAACTACTCAATAAAGTGTTCATGGACTTTACAATCAGTGAACTCTATAAAAGAGACTCAATTTCCTGAATTGCATGTCAGGGAATAAATTTACATGACATATCCACTTGAGGCAAATATGAGGAAGTCTGCTGTTGTAGGACTCCCTTGGGGATAAATGGGTATCACTAAGCAACTGCCTGACCACTTAGAGTATTTATGTAGCTATGAATGGGTATTATTACCTAATTCACTTCCTTCCACTCTCTCCCTCTTTCTCATAGATACATATCACACACACACACACACACACACACACACACACACACTCACTCACTCACATACACACAAAGGCACTCAGGCACACACACAGACTTTACACACACACAGTTGTTTTTCAAGATGCACACAAAGAAAAATGAATTCCTTCCAACATTAGTACTCAATCTAATTAGGCCAACTATGCTTCATGGTGTATCTATTAAATCTAGATATTATTTTCCCAAAATCCATTTAATAGTAGTAGAGATTCTAATAAGTTCATAATTCCACCCAGGTATTGTAAAACAACAATAAAAGTTGTTCTAGGCTTCCTAGCTATTTGTTTCTATATCTGTTATGAGATTCTTTTCTTTCCATGTTAATATTCTTTAAATCTCATTCTTTGATTTCTTACTAAAGAAATCTTATCAGTCATACGCTCATGCTAGACTTATTCTGATCTTGATCAAAGGCATTTGGAAGAAGCCACAGTATCCCAGTTCTGAGCCTAGGCTTCAAAGTTGTTCTGACATTTCCTTTATTTCTTAGAACCTCATGAGCATGACTGAGCAAGTTTCTGCTACTTGAACTTGGGGATGGAATAACACATGGAAGAGAAATTGTAGGCTATTCAGGACTGTCTGACACCAGTCATCCCTTAGGCGGCCCTCCACCTCTCTTTTACACACAATCTAGACCACCTGGGTACCCACAACTACTCCCTATGAGAAATGGTTTCCAGGTGTTTGTTGAGATCACCATGTGACTTGAATTGTCACTAGAGATATTCCCTGACAGGAAGTATAATTCTTGGAGATTCAGGGAAGGGAAAAGTCAGTGTGTTGTCAACTCCTGAGAGTGTGTTTGAGAGGAAAGGAAGAGTAGTCACTTTACTGAAATAGAAACAGGAATTTCTAAAGACCCATGAAGGTCATGGTCTGCATGAACCAGCCATAGTGAAGCGCTATAAACCCAGGCAATAGAATGTGAGACATAGTTTGCTCCCAGGGGCTGGCATAGTCAGGTTGACATTCAACAATGGGCACCACCTTAATCTTGGCTCTTTTGCTTTTTCCACTCTATTTCCTGCCTTGCAAGACAATACCATTCACACTTCAGTATTTACATTTTTGAAATGAAGTCATAGAGTGCCTTTTGAAACTATAATGGAAAAAATAGGAACCAAAGATACAGAAGACTAGGAAATTCTTCAATGCAGTGAAACTGAAAAACACATTTAGCAATGATTCATCAGTCAATGGGAAGTTTCAAAGAAGATGAAAAAGATCATTGATCTGAATAAAAAGGATACAAAAACCTCAATTGCATTGACTGAGCAAGCCTATGCTATTTCTACCTGAGGATGTAAGGACACATAGAGGATAAACTGTAGGCACAAGCTGTCCCTTAGGCAACCTTCCACCTAACTGTCCCACACAAGCTTGACCACCCTGTGATCTCACATCTGTTCACAATGAGAAGTGGCTCATAGATGTTTGTTTAAATCACCAAGTAACTTGAATTGTCATTAGGAATAGAAAAAAATTGTCCTACAGATAGGGAAAATATATGACTAAATCAGCACTGAGAAAAGATGTTATGATATACACTGAGGAAAAACTAAGTGAAGCTTAAATTGAGAATCTAATCTTCCAGGTCAAAAACCTTGGGAGATAAGAGGAAATAAACTGAAAATCAAACATCAAAGGAAAAATAAGAAAAGAAGAAATACTGTAAAACAGAAACAAAACTGTCATAGTGAGAAAAATCTGTAAAATAATTAACTAATTCTAGGAAGGCTGATAGAATTGAAAAGTCTTAATGAAAAAGCAAGTGCAAGATTCAACAGTTAGGTCCAAACAAGAGGAGAAAGGCTGGGGAAACACCCTTGTATCAATTATCCCACGTAAAAGCTAGGGATGAGGATCATGTAGACAAGGAAAAGACAATGTTCAGGGAAAGACGATGCATTCATATATAAAGTGCAGATGGACTGAGGAAGATGCTTTATAACAACCTTAGGTATATATATATATATATATATATATATATATATATATATATATACCGCCACACTTAACAAAATGACATTAACCCTAATGTACAACTCGCACATTCACATGAGGGAGGGAGAATAAGAGATGGGGGTGGGGGGAGAGAAGCAATAAAAAGATGAGGATCTTATTTTTAAAATTCTCCAGGAAAGTCATTCACAAGGTCTTATAGTTTCAGTTAATGACTCTACTAATCTTACCAAAGTAGCATTAGTATTTAAGGTCTCCTTCTCAAAAACACAATGAAAGAATGTTATCAAATACCTTTTAGATTACAGTGATAGAATATCCTGAAAATATATCCCAGATCCATATCAGAGGAAGGAAGATTACTAAACTATACAAAAAGTCTTTAAAATTCTACATTTTAAAATGAGAAAGTAGAAAATGGATAAATATTAGGAGGAATTTTGAAACTTCCAGGGGATCACTAATGATAATAGAATAGAATTCTCCAGCCTGTAGAACAGGAAGATTAAATAATCATCAGCTACAAAGAAGGTAAGAAGTGAGGGAAGAATGGACCAGTAGAGGCATCAAAATGAATCTTCACTAACATTTGGATTTTCTCAAATACATTTATGTTAAGTGTTAGAGGAAAAAATGGATCAAAAAGCCAAATAATGTTTGAAAGATTATCTGACATTTATATTAATAGTAAATAACATTGAAGAAAAACATACAGCTATGTGGAGTTGAGTTGTCCAGGCCTCATCTACCAGAGGATATGGGTATGCAGAGTTACTAGAGTAATCTATTTAATAGATGGTGACCTTCTCTTAAAGAGAAAATAAATAGGGGCTGGATAAATGGCTCAGCACCTAAAAGTGGTTGCTGCTCTTGAAGAGGAATGGAATTATGTCCCCAACATATCTGACTGCTCACAACCACCTATAATGCTACTCTGTTCTGGCTTCCAAGGACACTGAACATATGTGTACATGTGCACACACATATAAATAAAAATAAAATTCTAAAAAGTTAATTTTACCTATATAATTTTGGATAATATACTTAACTTTATGAATTATTTAAACCTATTTCAGTTTTGATTTTTCTGTTAATCGATCTTAAGATTAAGTGACACAATTATCTGATTTACCTTGAACTTCACAACAGATGAAAGATTTAGCTTGAACAGATTGCAAAGGTTGGCAGTAGTGTTTGGAAAGCAAAATGTATGTGGTTTGTTTCAGGCAATGGTGTCTAATTGATAGTATTCATCTCATGCCAGACTAACTTCACAAATGACAATTACCAGATACTCATCTGAGCATATCTTTTGTAAACACAATATGCTGGCTTTACAATTGTTTTAATGCTGATTGTTAAGAGCAACTTTATGTCAAAAAATTTTAAGCCTCTGACATTTGTGCTTCACAACACTTCTTGTATAAATGTTAATTTTAAGGAATCACAAAATGAAAAAAGTGAATCACGTTTTCAATGCTCTTAAATTTTTTATGCATCAATATTAGCAAATTGGTATGAGAAAATTCTTTAATAAATATATCTTCTACTTTGTGAGAGTAGGAGATATTTTAGTTCATCTTGAATAGATTTTCTTGCTGATAAATAAAATTTTATCAACACAAACATGTAAAGCAAACATGAAAAACTAGAAGCTCTTGTTGTATCCCCATATCAGAATCAGTGGTAGTCCTCTTCTGTAAATGTTGTCTATGAAACCCAATCTTGCCAATATCACTTGAGAGTCAGACATGCCCATGGGCAGGTATTCAGGTTGAAAAGTGTTTAATTTTCTGACATTAAAAACTGAAGATATCTGAAAAGTTAACATTTTAATATAAAAAGACTCAGCTTTGATTCTTCTTTCCCTTTTTATGGTACTGTGACTATATTAAATGGAAACAATATGAAATAAAGAGAGAGCTCTGAGTCAGAACCAAAAAATAATATTATTTCAATGGCAAAAATAAAAATTTCTAAAATTTTGAGAAATGAAGTACCAATCATATTTTTTGTTTCCTTAATGTTTATAGAATCCATAAAGGAAAGAAAGGTCTATTATTCAGTTTTCCTTACAGAAGTAAATAAACCAAACTATAGGAGTAAGAGAGCTAGGTGTAAGGGACCATATACTTTTGCAATGTATGCCTATAATTATTGACATTCTGAGAGGGATTTCATTGGAACCTCATTGGTTCTCAGAGCTGTGCTCTTCAATCTGTGTGTATCTTTGGCACAAATTCAGTCTCTTTGTACAAATGAAATTACCCTCTTCCTTAAATGATGAATGATGGATATGTATTAGGTTGTCACCTAAGGCTCATTGCCTAACCAGCCATTTTGTCCCAGTTAGGGGTAACAGACATAATTTCTGAGTCCCTTTTTCCAGAGTAGGCCTTAAATACAGAGAGTTATTGGTTATTCCCACAACATACATGCCACCATTGTATCTGTGCAAAGTCTTTGCCAGACAAGTCATTATTCTATCTCACAGCTAACTAAGAGAATAGATCAATTGTTTTCCACCAGTAGCGTACATAGATCTCTCAAAGACTACAGATTCACAATGCCTATGTCTGCATAAGCAAGACATATTCTAGATGGAGCCAGCCCAAATCCCAGCATGGATATAGGAAGGATTGGTGGAGTCCTACTCTGTGGCTGAGATCTATTGGCCATAAAAGGTACTAGGGGAGAGAGTTAGTCATTTTCCAGGATGCAGGTTCTCTGAGGCTTCACATGCTCCAGTAGACTGTCCTATACTAATCTATATATTGAGAGCACTAAGTGAATCCAGTGAATTTAAAAGTATAGCACATGGACTTGTGATGAAAAAGTGAAAAGGAGAAAAGGAATTGCAATGGAAAGAGAGTTGGGGATATTTGATCAAAACATGTATGTATGGATGAAATTCCCAAACATTTAAAAAAATAGAAATGGAAACAACAACAACAACAAGAAAGAATACTTACCAGAACAGTAATACATTACCTTAACATTTATTCACTTCAGAATTTGAACATATGTAGTATTTGGTATATTACAATGAGATGTAAATAACTTTAAGTAGAATTGCACACTAAATTAGGCCTTCTGAGGCCTTGTACATCCCCATCTCCACATGGAAACCTTCCTTGGTTGTCCTTACACATGCTTAATTATAGCTAGGTGCAATGGAGTCCACAGGAACATAAGCAAATTGTACATTTGAAGTGTAAATGGTCCAGAAGTGTCCATACAGGGATAGACACTCTTGGATCCATTTCAGCATGTCAAGAAGAACAGGCAAATATTTCAAAGGTACAGGGTTCCACCTAGCCCTCTCACTACTATAGTTTGATTCTTTAAAAAAGTGAATAATAGAAACTATTTATAGATATTTCTTTCCTCATGGTTTCTATAATCATCAAGGAAACAAGAATGCCCATACCTTGTCTTTGTGGTATTATGTTCTACATTACATGAACAAATTTAGTCAAAGGATCCCAGATACATGTTATTGTAGCACAGGAATATTAGAGGAAATGTCAAAACAGTTGTCTATATATACACAGAAGATATCAGAATCAATAGAAACAATAATAAAAAAACCTACATGTGAACATTTTTCATATATCTATTTCTAGGACAAGATCAATAAAACATACATGGACCTTGGGAAGAAAGTTTTCTGATAGTCAATACAAAATTTACATACAAATTATATATGAATATATGTATAAAATGTTTATATTATATGTAATAGTCTCTAAAGCAATGTTATGTTTTAAAATACTTATTTTGTGTGTATGTGTGTGTGCCTTGAGTGTATGCGTGTGCACCACATGCATGCATGAGCCCATGGAGGTCAGAAGAAGTCATTGGATCCTCTGGAACTAAAGTTACAGTTATGAGTTGTCATATAGGTGATGGGAAACAAAGTCAGGTCTTCCACAAGAACAGGAAATGCTCTAGGGACTGAGCTATCCCTCCTGCCCAATGTAAATCAAGCTTAAAGCTGACGTCCTCTGATCTTTGTGATTTTCCTCCATTTGTTACTATTAACTTTTCAAAGATTTTGTTGTTGTTGTGTTACGCTGTTTGTTTGTATGTTTGGTTTTTTTTCTGATTTTCTTCAATTGTCTGAAAGAAGTACCAGAAATCACTGGGTACCGATTCATATTACTAATTTTTTTCCAAAGGGCTCATTTTCTAAGCTATTCTCTTTAAATGATTTTTCCATCCCCTAGGAGTCATTGTGGGATGGTTTAGAGGAGACAAGTGATACAGCTTGCTTTCCCAGTACCTCAGGTGTAGCTTGAGTTCTCTTTAGTTATTACTTATTTTTAATTTATAACTCATCTGTCAGATACCTCTTCTCTTCTCATCAGCTGTGCAGACCTGCTGTGGGGGTCTCAGTGTGAGGCATGGATCCGTGGCCAATCCACCCTCTGATCTCAACACTCCTCCTCAGACTATGCAACCAGGGTGGCTGGAAACTAATTTAAAGCTCTGTGCCCAAAGTTTGAGGGATTTAAAAGCAATAGGATGAAAGCACAAAGTAGAGACATCTCTCCCTATGTGCGTTTCTATAGTAACCGTGAGTTCGGCTTTCCTAAGTTATGGCTTGGTCTAAGCTTATTCTTAATATTGTGGTTTTCTTATTTTTATTTCATTCTTTAAAAAAAAATGAATCCTTTGTTTATAAGGAACCACATATTCCCTATTAATTCTTTTTTTATAATAGTAGAGAATAGAGTTATTCAGTGCATGAGGAGGCGAGTTGAGAAGGTAGTAGAGAAAGAGAAAAGCACAGAGAGAGAGAGAGAGAGAGAGAGAGAGAGAGAGAGAGAGAGAGAATAGTGGAGTAGAAGTCAGCCATGAGCAGTGAGAGAGGGGGAGGGGAATGGGGAGAGAGATGGAACAGGAGGGAGAGGACAGAGTTAGAGCAAGAAGTCAAGAGAGGGCAAACAGCCCCTTTTATAGTTACTTAATTCTTATTAGAGAATTGTCTATGAGAATTTTCTATGTTAGTAGACATAGCATATAACCTAAGTATATCACAAGGTAAATTTCACCTTACAAGTATCACTTATACCAATACCATTCCCCAAGAAAATAATTGTTCCAGTGAGAGGCTTAGTATTAGGAACCGCACTGATATTTGATATTAATTAAAAGAAAATGTCAGAGCTGGGCAGTGGTGGCACATGTCTTTAATCCCAGCACCTGTGAGGCAGAGGAAGGCAGATCTCTGAGTTCGAGGCCAGTCTGGTCTACAGAGGAAGTTCTAGGACAGCCTAACTACACAGAGAAATACTGTCTTAAAAAGTCAACAGATATAACTAACTAACTAGATGGAGATTTCAAAAGTCAGATGCTTTTTTCCTCAAAATTATTTTAATGCCACTTTGGCTGATCCATATCATATCACAGCACATTAAGGCCAATAATATGTTTACTAAAGTTCAAATGGCTATTGCTATTTCAAAAATAGATAAAAAGAGTAGTGTGTATAGTTTCATTTATACATTTATGTATTTATTTATTTAATTTGTAGTGCAAAACTTCAAATTACCCTTCCAGTGCACTTTTTCATATAGAAAAGGATATATATATATATATATATATATATATATATATATATATATATGATTTCAACAAAGTATCCAGTATTTCCCCTGGAATAAAAATGGCTAGAAGTATCCTAACAGAAGTAAAATGTGGATATTTATAGAGTATCATGCTCAGTATGGCAGTAGGTACCATAGTGAACATCGAAGACTAAGAGGATTACAGAATAATTTCAAACATTGGAATAAAATCATTTATGCAGACCTCTAATACTGTGTTAGAGTTTTCGTGGCTTGGGAGAAAGAAACAAAAGCATCTTGGAGGAAATGGCACTACCTAAGATTTGACCAAATTTATAGTTAGTTAAGATGCCACAAGAACCATGAGACAGAGATGTTCACATACTGCTAAAAGCCTATGCATCTATGTAAAATGAATGTTGCAGTACTTTGTAAAAGAATCTTATTACCTGAGTATATTTGCTCTTTCTGCATATATTCTCTCTCTCCACCAGTGTTGGCTTTTCACACAAGTGACAGTGTAATCTATGGAAGGGAAATGGCTACTGTCATAAATAAAGCATCTACTTCTCTGGCTAGTATATAATTAGAATTCAATAGGTAGTGACACTTTTCCCTTGGAAACAAATCACTATTAGAAATAATTGAATTAGTCTGAGGAGCACAGGATCATGAGAGCTGTATAGCTCTCAAAAAATCTCAGTAATGTTTCCCCTCTTGAGCATTTTCTTGCATGTTCAATCTCTGTTAGTTTTGGTGACTCTTCAGTTACTATCTTGTGGTGACTTAGAAATAAAGGTTTATAAAAGCTTATTGTTCCTGCCACTCTGCAATTTGGACAGAGGTGAAGGGAGTATCGACAGTAGTTTTATCTTTTGTCTTCAATTGCCTTAGCTGAGAAATTAGACCAGGTCTGTAACCTGGTCAGAAAGATTGGTCATATGCTCTTGCCCAGAGTCACAGAGGTAAGAAAATAAAAGGCAGCAGAGAAAATAATTAGTAAGAATTAATATATCTGTAAGGAACTCTAAGATGGGCTTGAATGATGGCTCAGTGCCTGAGAGAGTTCACTTCATTTCTAAAGGACATAGATTAATGTCCCAAGACCCAGATCATGGCTCACAACCATCTGTAACTCCAGTCCCAAGGGTTCTGATGTCTTCTTGTGGTCTCCCTGGGCTTGTACACATATACAAATGTAAACAAAACTCATAAACACATAACAAAATAAAGTATTATTTTATAAACTGTCTAAGACCATTTTATGGAATTGGGGAAGGTTACTTGTCATATGGATACTAAAACTTAAGCAAATGCATATATCATTTGAATCTAATTAAGAACCTTGAGTCAGCATGTAGCTCTGTATGAGAGCATTAGCCTGTTCAAGGAACATGGCTCCATCCCCAGTACTACAAACAAACAAACAAACAAACAAACAAATGAAAAAATACAAAAGAGCCTGAAAATTAGTCTAGACATATAGAGAAGATGAACATGTCAAATGAAAATATTTTACCTTGAATGTCATAAAGATAACACCACAGTGTATCAGAGAAAAGAATTTTGTTTTCATTTAATATTACTGGAGAATTTAATGCTAAATAAAATAATAATGCTTCCTATTTTATTTCATGTAACTCTCACTTTCAGGCACATTTGATATCTAATTGCCTAGATAAAAAACAGAGCACTTAAGAGAAAAGATAGGAGTCTTGATGGGTAAAATTGGAGCACACAGTTTTTTTTTTTTTTTTTTTTTAAAGAGGATAGCAGCATTTCCAATTATCTACGAAGTATTAGAGGTAAAAGAGTAAAAGGCAAAATATTATTTTATGGATATAATTCATGGAGTGAGAAGGAAAATTACAGTCTATTGAACAATATGTTGTGATAAACACTTCTACAATGGAACCATATGTACATTGTATTAAAGAGAGAAAGGGAGATCATCCAATCAGGAGACAGAAAACCTGGAAGATGTCCTTCATGAAGGAAGATAATTGAGTGGCTAAAATCCATTTTATTAGTTATTAAATATATACAGTTCCAATATCACAGCGTAACACTGTCACACACCCAACAATGTCTCAAATAAAAAAGACATGTGAGACTCAGTCTCAATACAGAGAAATCAATAGAACCTTCTTGCTTGGTTGTCAGAAATGTAAACTGATTAAGTTCATACCATTTAAAATTGAACACATCTAGAAATATTGAATTAAAATTCTCTTCTTTGATAGGATAAACATATCCATGTATTTATGAAAGAGATTTATAATAATATTTAATTCAGTGCTGTTTATAAAAGGCAGAAACTGAAGGAGACCAATGTTCATCACATACAGGACAGAGAAAGAAGCAGCCGTGTTTTGAGAAAGATTGGATAGTAAAGTATTTAGGTTCTATTGGCTGTGTGATGCCTGCCACAAATACTCAGTTCTGACTTTGTAGTGCAAAAGCAAACCTGCAAAATCTATAACTAAGTTTGTATAACTGTATTTCAACACATTTTGATTCAAAAAGCAAGTGGTTTCTTGGATTCAGTCAATAAGTTCCTTTTGCTTCTTGTGGCATAGATAATTAAATGCTGCATATTTAGAAGGTGTATATTAGAAACCAAAGTCCACAGATAATCCATAACTACATGACCAACATGGATGAATTTCCTGTAATTTTTAAAAAGAAAACAGACATATTAATGTGTTTGTTCACAGAATATTCAAATTGTATGATTCCATGTATCTGTGATACTGTAAATCAGAGGGATGGTTCTCCTGGTGAGTGTGTGTGTGTGTGTGTGTGTATGTGTGTGTAATTTCAGTGGGTAAACTAGCTACAGCCCAAATAAGAAGTCTGAACAGAGAGGTCAGACTGAGTGAGTATTCTGAATAGCTAATATTGCTCTCTTTCAAACTGGCTTCTGACTAGAAATATATTTTACCTTGTGAAAATTCATCAAACCATTCATGAAGTATTTCTGATCAGTACATATGGCTCTGTTCCATGGGAAAGGGTGGTCTTAAGAAAATGAATGGTTCATACCCTTTAATCGAGTAGCAGCGGGCATTCAGGTTTCTCATATGCTAATTTAAATTTATTTCATTACAGTAGAAAAATGAAAGAAGATTAAATTATCTTTAAAATGAAACCATAAAATCAAACCCTGTCAAAGTTTTCAAGTCATACTCAATCATAGAAAATGTAGAAAATCTAAAGCATGAGATTTTTTTAAAAATTAACAGATTGGAAGACATGATAATATTAAACTAATAAACAAAGGTATGTAGTCTAATTAGACTAATAACTAATGGGAACGTGGAGGTTATGACATTCATTAAATTAAAATATAATATATTAGAGGCACCAGGTGGTGACTAGTCTCTGATGTCACGTCCAGTTTGTCTCACCCATTATCCTGGCCTGGCCCCACGCATTGGCATTGCTTTTTTCATTACCGCTTGGCCCCATCTCCGTCTTCACCATCTTCTTCCATCTGTTCTTGAACTCTTGCAAGTATCTCCGCGAAGAGATCTGGAAAGACCTTCTAATGATGGGCACGCATGGGATCACTGACGAGTCTGGGGATGTCAGCGACATGCACACCTAACTCAAATTACAGACTCTGCTAGCTATATTCTGTGCACATATGAGGACAAAACTAAGCTGAATTTTGCCTTTACCATGGAAGATTGTGACAAGTTTGAAGTGTGTTTTGAGAGCAAGGGAAATGGGAGGATACCTGACCAACTTGTGATTCTACACAAGAAGCATGGATTGGGGGCGAAGACTTTTTACAAGATTGCAAAAGCTGACAAACTCAAACCATTGGAAGTAGCATTATGATGCCTAAAGGACCTTTGAAAAACAGTTGCTAATGGTTTGGCATACGTGAAGAAGCAGGAAGTGGAGATGTGTGAAACCAATGATTCTCTGAGCACCAGAGTCCTGTACTTCAGCATCTTTTCAAAGATCTGTCTCATTGGATTAGCCGCATGGCAGGTCTTCTACCTGAATCCCTTCTTCAAGTCCAAGAATTTGATATAATAATGAGGCTTGGCCTTCTGTCTCCTTTAATCTCAGTCAGCATAATATCACTGGGATTTGCCTGGCCTAACCCAAGCCTATCCTGAAAATGGTTCCATCAAAACACAGTGGGGTTTTCTTGCCAGAACTGTTTTCCTTTGGTGTGGGAAAACACAGGGCATCATCTCCACCCAAGTCAGCCAGGTCCATAGGATTTGGGCTGGTTTGGCAACAGGTTTATTAAAGTCACCTATGGGGTTAAAAGAACAAAACAAAACAAAACAAAAACAAAAACAAATAAAATAGTGGCTACCTAGATAATGCCAAAGCCAGCATTCATCCTGGGTTTCCTTGCCTGATCTGTTTGAACTGCTTTCTTTCTTTCTTGAACTTTCTCAGTACTTTGGTCTTTCACTATACTTCTAAGATTTCTATGACCATGGTCAGCTGCTGCTGATATCCTTCATGATTTTATATCTCTTAAAAGGATTATGGATGGGAATGATACAAAAAAAAGGGAGCTTTGTACTGTAGAGGATCTCTTAAAAGAAAATCTCATTTTAGAACAATTAAAATGTCCGTGCTCAATGAAGTATAAAACGTTGAATGTTTTGCCCATTCTTTAATAACTTAGTGAAGAAAATGTTATAAATTGAACAATTTAGAGCCCCAGCAAATTTATGGAGTTAGGAGAATTTACTTCTCACATAAACCTAATTAAAATATATATTTAGAAATAATATTTGGTGGTGTGATTGAGTGGATCAAGTTGCATGCAAGGAAGGCACATAAGCTGGGAGGAGAGAACTGACTTTCAGACCACTCTTCTCTCACCTCAGTATGTTTGTTGTGGTAATTTTATTATGTCTGTGTCCCGTGAATCCCATTCATTGTGCGCACACACAATTAAAATTTCAGGAAATATATCAGAGATATATTCCAGCATTATATAAAAATATATCGTTATAGATTAAATATTATCTTAATATTTATTCCATGGCTATGGGTGTTTTCCCTGCATGCATCCATGGGCACTAGGCAGGCATGTCATGCACAAACATACATGAAGTCAAAAACCCAGGAACATATAAAAATGTTTAAAGAAAAACAGTCTTGAAATGAATGGTAATTATTTTCCAATGAGATTGTTTGTCTGTCCCTTTTTGTTTTGAAGATCTTCCAATCTTCTGTGATCTTGAGGCATCTTCTTTATACCGTTTAAATAAAGAGCTGAGGCTGGGAAGCAGTTGTGTTTTCAGACTGTTACTTCCCATTCAGGAAACCCTGGCCTGCATTTACTCCCTGTCACCAGTCATGGTCTCTAATTCTAGCACTCAGGATGTAAAGGAATAAAGGTTAGCAGTTCATCATGGTTATCCTTTTCAACTCAGTGACTTTAAGAGGTCAGCTTAGGATACATAAAATCTTGTCTCAATAAAACAATCAATCCACCAGTAGAACTTATTTCCTTTTTGAATTCTTTTAATAATTTTAATTAAATTTAGCATTTAAATACTTTGCATCATAGGTTATATTGTATAGGAGACTATTCAATACTAAATATTTAATTTACACATATGCTCAGGAACAGGAATGAAGTCACATCTACCATCTTTACCTTCGGATATAATGTAATAGTTAAACTCTATCAAACATTAAACAAATGGCTTAATGACAGTGTCACTAAAGCCATTCTAATTGTTCTTGAAATATAACATCAAATACAGAATACTTTTTCAAAAGAATCTCAAACTATGGTTTAATTGGTCATAAAAATAATGATAAGAAAATAATAAGGAATGTCTTATCAATATACAACGATAAGGAATGTGTATTTTTCCCTGTTATTATATAAACTTTCAGAGCTATTATTGTGATAGCTTGAACATTAGGTGGCACTGTTTTCCTTTTGGTATAACCCCAGAGGTAAAACTCAGAATGAAAGAACTATATTTGTGTGTTCTTAGTCCATGATAGAACCTACAGAGTTTGTAGGAAGGTACTTTAATTAAATAGAGGCAGATGCCTTCAAAGGGTAGTGGGCACTAAAGTCTACATGGTCTGTGAGTATTTTATGGAAGAGATACTTACAGGTTATGAGTTAAACAAGCGATTACTGAACTTTAATTTTTTCTTCTGTACACTCATCGTGGTGCTGTACAGTTTAGACGAATTTATTATGTAATTGGTAAACACTCTCCTGGGAAAGGAAAAGGTTGTTTTAAACAGAAATAAAATTTAACTACTTTATTAGAACATCAATTATATTCACATATGATAATGTTCATATTACATTTGTTTTTGCAAAGGCTTCATTGAGTTTACAGATTGTATATATTACATTTATAATGTTGAGAAACATTTTTCTGACATATTGGGAATTAATGGGTAGCAAATGATGTTATTAACCAGTAAACACAGAGTAAAAAACGTAGCTGTTTTTTCTACTGTTGAATCGATTATTATTCCTTACTTGTATAATCATTTTATTTTTAAAAGATTTTAGTTTGAAATTTTTATATATACATATTATGTACTTTGGTAAGATCTACCCCCATATCCTTTCTTCAAATTCCTTCCCTTCTTGACTCCACCATCCCCTCCTGAGCCATGTCCTCTTCTTCAAACTCACTGAATCTACTTACTGCTGCCTGCATGTGCATGCTTGTAGAACAGTCTCCTAGAACATATGTAACCTCTCAATAGCATCATTGCTGAAGAAAAGTAAATGTTCCTATTCTAGCAGTCAATAGTGAACAATGTCTTGTTAGCTAGAGATAGGACTTCATGACAAGCCTCTGCTGCATCTATGCTGAGATTTTTTATTGTGTACAATCACAGCTATTTTTACTTTTTATGTGTATCTCAAACACCACTTTACTGTAAGTAACCTATTACTTCTGCATCTTGTAATTTTAGACTTCTTTCTTTCTTCCTTTTTTTTTATTTATTTTTTGGGGGCGTCAATATTTATTCCTTTTCCAAAAGTTACAGTAAATCCAGGTGGAAGAGAATGATTTTAGTAGATAGAAAAAAAAGTACAAATCTGGGATTTGGACCTTAAAAGTTACTTACAACACTGGGAGGGAAAAAGACAAGAAGAAGTTATTTCACATCACAGACCTCCCCCTGCCTGAAGCCGAATACTGCTTATCAAGTCAGAGACATGATTGATTTCAAAAACTGGAGGTTTGACTTTGAGTAAGACATTTAAAAATTCAGATGGGGGCAATGTCCTCCCCAGCCCAGGTGCCACTAGGCACAGCACAGGAGACTAAAAACTCAACAGGGGAAAGGCTGGACACTCAAGTCTGGGAATATAAGCCCCACTTTTGGCTCAGAGGTTTAAGGAGGAGGCAAAACAAAACCTACTTGAAAAAGAATTGGAAACCCAGAAATAACCTTCTGCATGGATGGGGCTTGGGAAGGAGGTAGGGACAGGAGCATTTCACATCACTAACCTAACTTGGGAAACCTTAAGGGACAACCTTCAACTGGCTTTAAGAGTAAGACTAAATGGCTGATTGGAGAATCCACAGGAAGGAGGAAATGTAGTATGGCTGGGGCTGGGGCAACAAGCCCCTTCCTTTCTGGGCATAGGAAGGCAGCCAGGGCACCAGGCCCAGGCAGTGACCTCACAAGGACAGCACAGTTTTTGCAGTTTATCGATCACCCATCTGCCCCCAACAAGCTACTTCTTTTGTGATGATCCCTGAGATTTGGGAACAGGTATCCTTTTAGGGCCAAGTACTCTGAAGTCTTACATTTTCAACTCATTGGTTGTGTTCCCTCTATATTAAGCATTATCTCCTGCCAAAAGAAGTTTCTCTGATAAGGAATGAGAGATGCACTAATGTATGGTACAGATACAAGTATTTATGAAGCAGGTTAATATGGTGTGTATTTTGGAGAATATTAGTAATATGCTGTCCCCTATGACCTATGTCATATCCAGCCAAGAATACTTAGCCACATTAACAGTGCCAGGGATGAGTTCTTTCTTACAGAGAGGGCCTTATCTAATTAAGAAAGTGTTGGTTACTCTCCAAATCTGAGCCACAGTTGTACCATGAGCATACCTCAGTAGCTCACATATTGCACTGTTTTAATGATTGATACTATTTTTCTGTGGTGCTTTCCCCTTGGAATGAAAAGCTTTTCACATTTTAGAATATAACATTTATTTATTTATTTATTTATTTATTTATTTATTTATTTAGTGATTCTCGGACATTTACCAGTAACCTGATTTCTAAGTGTATTTTTCTTTGTTTTCTATGTAATGGGATAACTACCAAACTTATGTTACAAATCCAGCATTACCTTGATAGGAAAGCCAGGAAAATATTCGAGAAGAAGAAGAAGAAGAAGAAGAAGAAGAAGAAGAAGAAGAAGAAGAAGAAGAAGAAGACAATGACCACCACCACCAACAACAAAAATAGACCAATTGTTTTGAGGAGCATACATGTAAATAAACGCACTCAGCAAAATTAGAAAAAACAGTGAGATCATACAGTATTAAAAATAAATGTGTCATCCTAGGTATAGAGGGTTTTCACAGTACAAAAATTAGTAAATATAATGGGAAGCAAGACAGACTTATTTAATGCAGATGGAATTACAAACCACTGCAGCCAGTAAAACTGAGTGAAGGTCTCAAAGCTAAAATTAGAATGACCATATGAACCAGCTGTAGCATTCCTGATGATATTCTCAAAGGACTCGAAGTCTTGTTAAATCTATAGTTATTTTGGCATTGTTCACAATTGCTGAGAGATGGAAAGAGCCTATGTGTCATCAACTGATGAATGTGTGAAGAAAATGCAGTACATGTGCACAATGAATTTTAATCAGGTCTTAAAGTATGAACTTTATCAAGTTCTTAAATCATGAATACTCAATAAATTCAGAAGGCTGTTTATGTATATATATGTGTGTGTGTGTTTAAGTAAAACAAGACCAAAAAGAAAATCAAAGCGACAGAGGGTAGTACAGCAATGTGTAAGTAGCTGGAGGGACAGGAAGGAAAGAAGAAATGATGGAATTATATATTTTGATTTACTTTATTACTTTATATGTATGTGTTTAGCTCTCTCTCTCTTTCAATATTTGTTTGTGTGGATAGCTGGGTGGGTGTGGATGTGGGTATATGTCATACATGTGTCTAATACACATGAAGACTAAAGGATAGCATAACATGTGTAGAAACTAAAGTTACAAACTGTTTGGGGCCAACTTTTAGGTGCTGGGAATTAGACTTGGGTCCTCTAGAAGAGCAGCCAGTACTCTTAACTACTGAGCCATCTCTCTATCTCTAAATTATATTTTAATTAATGAATAATTTTATTTAAAAAGAAAAATGAGATTATTTTGCGGGTAAATGAATGGAACTGGAAATGTATTGTGTTAAACAAAATAAATCACAGTCAGAAAGCCAAATATATTATTTTTTCTTCTAATGTAACACTATCTATGTGAGAGAAATGTCTATACATTTACAGAGATATTAGATTATATAGAGAGAATATATTCTAATATAAAATATTCTATTTTTCTACAGAATATAATAATGCATTTGTGTTCAGTATCAATAAGCAAACTAGAAGGGGAATGAGGAAAACAATTGGATATAAAATAGCATCCAAACTGGGTGCTGGGGAAATAGATTAGTGAACAAATTGTTTGCTCTTCAGGCATGGAGACCTCAGTACAAATTCCCAGCACCTAGGTAAAAACACGTGTAATCTGTAGCTAAAGAGGCAAGGGCAGGCAGATGGATCCTTGGAGCTTATTGACTATTCTGCTTTGCCAAATTAATGACCTTCAGGATCAGTGAGAGACACCATGTTAAGGAAAAACACTTGACATTAACCTCTAGCTTGTTTTGAGGTGTTTACACACATTCACACAATGTGGGCACTTACAATACCTATGCACATAAGAAGAATTTAAAAATAAAATAAAACTACTTAGGAATAAATTTAGGGGAAAAAAGCAAACCACACATATTCTGAATACTATACACCATTAAGGGAGAGGGAATTACTGGACAGCTTAATAACTGGAAATGTAAACCAATTCCAATTCCATCGATCAGGGGGCTGAACATCATGAAAAGGCACACTCCAAGAACTGATGCACAGATTCAATTTTAACATAATCCTTACAGATCAATGGCTTACATAATGTCCTTACAGAAATTGCAATCTGATACTAAAACTCTGATAGAATTTAAGGTGCTAAGGAGAACCAAAATAATTATTTTTTAGAGGCCAGGGAAGGACAAAGAAAAGTCACTGAAATCAGAGTTTGTTCCAAAGTCATAGTGATGAAGTGGATGGATTCAGGAAAGGATAAACAGACAAACTACTATAAAAAGATAGTATGCAGAGATAATTCTATATTAAATTAATTTTCTTTTTCTTACTTTTATTTAATTAGCATGCAAAGAATGGGTGTCTTCATATTAGTTTCAGGCATTCATTAATTTTTTAGATGTCTCTCAGTCTACTTCCCACATCTCTCCTGTCACCACCCTCTTCCTGCTCATTTGTAGCCCAATGCTGCAATCATGGTATGTGTGGTCAATTGTTCTTTTCACTGTTTGTCCCATGTTGAGATCTTTTTATCTTTTCTTGTTCTACTTTTTAATTTCATGATGCTCTCTTCTTCTCTATCTATAGATAGATAGATAGATAGATAGATAGATAGATAGATAGGTAGGTAGATAGATACAAATTCTATATTAAAATAAGTATATTCTTTATTATAATATATTCTATATACATATTATATATATACTATATATAATATATATAGAATTTTTACTCAATATATATTCTAATAGAGAATATATATTATAATGTATATAATATTTTAATATTATCAATATTATTAACATTGATTCTTAATAATTAATATCTATGATAATCATGTGTTATATATTATATATCCATATGATTATAATAATCATTAGTACTTTTAATAATGATATATTATATATTAGAATATATGTGCCTTTCTAGCTACAGATTACTAAGTGATGGAATTCTGAATTGATGTCTCCATGCTTGTACAGTAAGCAATTTACTTACTAATCTCTCTCCCCAGAATTCAGTTTGTATGCTTTTTAAACACAATTGTTTTATTCACTGCCTTTCCAGCTTGCTTATTGTTACTGAATACAAATGCAATCGATGTCTGTACAATGAACCTGATGCAACTTTCTACCCAGTTCAATCACTGTTTCTGTTGGTTTCTTATGATTATACACATACATAATTATACCGTTCACATAACATCTTGTTTCTTCTTTTCTTGGAATTCACTTTAATTTATCTTTGTTATTAATTCCCCTGACTAGTACTTCTAGGATAATATATAATGAACTTGGTGAGTAGGGACATTCTTGTCTTGTTCATAACTCTAGAATGAACATATTAACCATTAAGTATCATATTCTATATGTGTTTTAGGTTGTTTTGGTACATATTTTTTTTTCTTTTTCAGATTGAAGAAGTTCCTTTTTAAATCAAGCTAGTCTTGCTCCCCCTCCTTTTCCTATTCATGAGGGTATGCTGTATTTTGTCTGATGTTTTTCCTTTGTCTATCTCACTGATCACTGGACAGGTTATTCTATTAATATGGGATAAGGCCTTATTTGAAGTTGAATATCATTTTTATAAAAAAGTCAGATAGATGTAAAATATTCATTATATCAATTTCTCTGTGCAAACCAGGAAAGGTAACTCCACCTTTTTAAGAAAAAGAGGACCATGGAAGACTGTGCATCTGATCACTCTAAAGCCTGTTCATTCAACCCTTTGATGAGATGTATGATGCACAGTGGCCGCTTCATTTCAGACCACATTGATTTCCCTGAGCACATGATTAAACTACCTTAGAAGAATTTTTAAAATATGAGTTGTTTAACCAGAATTCCATCACACACAGGACATTTTAAATAAGAAATGTTTACCCCCCCCCAAAAAAAATTAACAGTATGGTTGGCAAGTGTTTAAGGAATGAAGAAGTTGTCATGGTGGTATTCTAGTCCACTGGGCTTAATGTTTCTAGTGTGTTGCATCCTAGGTTATAGTCCCTCATTGTGTCATCTAAGATTAAGCTAGCTCAATGAAGTACTTGTTGGTTATTTCTCATCCTTGTACTTGTGATTTTCTCATCTCTAAAGTTTACAAATCATTGTTCAAGCTTCTCCTGTAGAAAGCCAAATTAAGTCAACCTGTATTTTCAAGATACAGACGTTCCATTCTGCCATGTATATAGATGTTTTGAGACCTCAGTGATGAATAAGACATAGTGGTGACATCACACCTCTCCTAAGTACTGCTAAACTTTAGAGCTCGGTTTGCAATGTGATGGATGGAGACAGGTAGACACCAAAGGGCTCCTTCCCTGAGGAATTGTTGAGAAGATGTTCTTTCTATCACCACCAATATATTTCTCTTGCTCATATTGTTATGTTTGTATTTTCAACATCATTTTAAATAATAGATGCATAACATTTTCTTAAACAGCCCATACCATAACATTACTTGTTTCAATTCTGAAACTTTAATAATCTCAGCAAAGACAAAATGCTTGTTCCCAAGACCCATAATGAAGCCTCAGTAACTACCTAAGTTAGATATGGAAGGACAATGAATGTCTTGGTTCAAAATGCAAGTGTTGGACAAATAGGGTATATATCATGGTCCATTTCAATGGGACCTTATCCATGTTTAAGACAATAAACATCATCTCAGTACTAGATGTTGAGCAAGGTGGTTTCGCGTTTTCTTTCTAATGGAAAAATGTTCTGATTTATATTTCCATTCATTGTAAAGTACACTCGTCATGATCCTTTGTATTCTCTGTAAATGAAAACAAGGTTTTAATATTCACTAATTATCAATATATTCCCACTGTGGTTAGCCCAACAAATACATAGTGGTATGGTATATATCAATCCAGGAAAATTGAAACGATAGTAGAATATTAACATAACCTTTAATTTCAGATAAAGTATATGTTGAAAAGTTCACAGAGACTTATCATTTAAATGAACCCATGTGCTATTCATTATTTTAGTTGAAAAGGACTGTAATAGCTATTGGCCATCCCCTGTAGAAATGATTACCTATAACTTAAAAGATTCTTTTAGAAATTTTACAAATGTGAGGTAACTAGTTCATAGCTGAGAATCTGCCAATTAATTTGGGATACTCTTTTAGTAGTTTTGTAATCTCTGTAGGAAATATTCATTTACTAACTAGATAGACTGGAAGAACTGTGGTCCACAATTTCTAGCTGGGTGAGTATGGTATAAACACTCTTAACTTTATTTATATATTACAGTTACTGTAATCTGATATTTTAGCTTTTTCTAGGATATTTGAATATCCTTTAATTGCATTTAATAAATTTCTCTGCTATTGATCTAATTTCCTTTTTCTATAATGTAGTTACTATTATTTTATTTATAATTTCTAATATCATTAATATCTGTCTTCTATAAGGAGACAAAATCTGAAAATCAATTTTAATTATATCTGCTTCCCTTTCAATGAATCTCTTTTAGATAAAGAAGTGTTATAATTTTTCTCAGAATTTATGAGTATATACCTTTCTACCTTCTTTATTCCTATTGTGGAAAATATAATCATGTGAGACTTAGGACATATTTGATATTTATATGAATACATATTGCGTACGATACATTGATGATTCATATATAAATGTACACCAGATTCCCACAGAGTTGTTTCTCAAACAAATATTACTACCTATAAAGATGATAAGGAAAAGTTTAACTTACTCTGGAATTTTTTTAGATTTATAATCATTAAAAATATGAATTCAAATGTAACCTATATCCAGCCTCTCTATCACTGACATCTAAAAAAATTATATTATTGATGTTATTAAAACAGAAATTATGCTGATACCTATATACAATATAATCTTTGGGCTTTCTTTAGATTATACTTATTTTTTCTATCAATGCCCCTAACTGCACCATATGTGTACCAGAGCTTCACATTGATTTGTAGCCATTTGCTCTTAATTTCCTCTCACCTGTTGACAGTTCCTCAGTGTTTTTCTGTTATGTATTTGATACTTTTGAAGAACAATGTGAACATGGTTCTGTAGGATGATCTCTTATTTAAGCTTGCCTGGTTTTGTTTTTTGTTTTTTTTTGTTTTTTCATATAAATAGAAGCTTTGCATTTTTGGCATATGTACCAGTAAAGGGATGTATCCATTTTAACATCACATGTGAGTGTCTTTTTATATAGATATGTTCACCATAGAGTAAGTGTACCCATTTCAATATCACATGCTTAAATGTCTTAGTATGGTGGTGTCATCCTTAACCATGAGTTCTGATGTTGCATTGCTTCACTAAAGACATTGCCATTATCCCAATAACATTAATATATATCACGTCCTATGCTAAGTCATTTGTAACTTTGCAAATATACTATTAAAAGTTGTTGGGATATGTGGGCTCTGCTTGAAAATGGTCATTACTATATTTTTAAGTTATTTTAAAATACCTATAATACTTTCTACATTAAACTATTTGCGCTACTTTTAGGTGAAATATGTCAGTTCTTTGGCATTTCTTCTATTGTTTATGTCAATATAAAATGAAATAGTCTCGTTTATAAATCAACAGTGACAATATTTTGTTGTTCCATTTCATTTTACATCACCATTATTTAATATTCATCAATTATTTATATATTAGCTTTTTCCCTGAATCCTTGAAAGTATTTTTTTTTCTCTGAATTTTAGAATTACCTGTTTCTCCAGGGATCCCTGGCTTCTTTTATTTAATAAACACACTTAAAAACCTGTGTCTATGATGCCATTTGAGCTAAGCTCTATCCTAAACCAGTTTTGACAGTTGTCTTGGACTTTGTGTTGCCTCTCTAGAGTATTGTCTAGTAAAAGTTGGATTTTTATTTCCACCTCAACTTTTTCAATGTAGTAAAAATTATAAATCCATTGACTTATTTCTTTAATCTGAATTACATTTTGAGGTTTGCTAATATTTTTGGCTATTGTTTTTAACAATTTATATACAGCAAAACTCCATCAGAATTCTGAGATATGCACAGAAGCTTAAAATCAATCAAATATCCACAACACAGAGCACTTTGGTGATCCATTTCTTTCCCTTTCTCTTCGCTCATGTCTGATCTTTGAAAAGTGTATATTCTTTTCCATCTCTCTGATTTGCCATTTACAGAATGTCTTATATGTGAGATCATGCAACATATTGTGTTAATTTAGCAACATGCATTTATATTTTTGTTTTTCACCAATTTGCACCACCCCAATTACATATTTTTTCAAATAATACTTATACTGGTTCTCTGACATTTTTTTTGTCTTCCAAATGTTTCTGTTGGTTCTGTCAGCATTTTTTCTACCTTACTATCTATTTCTTATTATTAATAGTATCAATGCATTTCTGTGTACTGTTTACATTTTTCTAAGAAATATACATAAATAGCTGCTTTTGGCTTTAAATTATATCTTTCAACAGCACCAACCAGAGACCCAAGAACTCTAATAGTTATTTGGATAGAATGTGCACTTTCTTTTTGTAGATCAGTCTGTATCAAAATATTTTAAAATGTCTTACCCAACTCAAAGGTTACAATGGTTTTCCTATTGTCTTCTTTTAAAAAATATTTGTAAATTTAAATTACATGCCTAGGTTTCATGAGCGATAGTTTTGATACTTATATTTATACCTATTTCATTATTTGGACAAAGGCTCTATCATTCTGCCAGCAGAGATGATGTAATGATAAAGATTATCAGCATGTAGATGGTCATGCCTTTTCTATTCCCAATTCAAAACCTTAGTGGAAGAAGAAGAGGATCCAAAGAGTAGTTTAAAATACCTTAATCAGAAACAAGCCAAAGGGAATGACAGAGTGCAAAGTTGAAAAGTGTTTTCACTTAGAATAATAAAGAATATTCAATTTATAAAAGAATAAAGAGTGGACTGTTTGTCATGGCTCTGTTACAGTTGAACTGGGAGAAAACTTGTGAAGCCTGTTGTCTTAGGGTTTTACTTCTGTGAACATCATGACCAAGGCAACTCTTATAAGAACAACATTTAATTGGGTCTGGCTTACAGGTTCAGAGGTTCAGTACATCATCATCAAGTCAGGAGCATGGCAGCATACAGGAAGGCATGATGCAGGGAGAGCTAAGAGTTTTACATCTTCATTCGAAGGCTGCTCACAGAATACTGGCTTCCAGGCAGTTAGGATGAGAGTTTTTAAAGCCCACACCCACAATGACACACCTACTTCAACAAGGTCACACCCACAGTGGCACACCACTCCAACAGGGCTGCACCTAATAGTACTGCTCCCTGGGCTGAGCATATACAAACCATCACACCTGTTATTCAAAGGGTTGGGTGTCATGGTGGTTTGCAAAAACTTTAATTGGAAAGGTAGTGCCATATGGCAGATCCCCACAGATAATCTCTGATCCCTGAAAAATGTCTACACCCCAGTTATGTAAAAAAAAAAAACCTCGAGTGGCATACACCAGAAACAAAACTCCTAGAATGGGAATATGGTTGGTTCATCATCCTTTATAAGGCTGGCATGGAAAATAGAAAATTCTTTGATGTGAGTATTATAGATTTAAGCAATCTAAAATGACTGTTTAAAATATTGCCTAAAGCTGTCTCTTTCTCCATTTCCTTTTTTTGTTTGTTTAAAAAGTTTGCTTTGGGCATCAGGGATATAGATCCATAGATAGAGTGCCTACCTAACATGAAGAAGTCTGTGTTCCTCCTCTAGGACTTCATAGACCAGTTCTGATGGTGCATTGCTACAACCCCAGAGCTCTGGAAATACAGAGAGAAGGATCAGAAATTGGAGGTCATACCTACCTACATAGAAATGCCAAGGCCAACCTAGGATAAGTGAGACTATGTCTCCTTTAGCTCAAAATAAATTATCATGTCATAAAAATAAACTCTAGCAATATTTATTTATCACCTCAAATTTTTCCATAATTATTGTGACCAAAATAATATTTATTGGGTAAATAACTTAAGGTTGGTTGTGAAAATCATGTAAACTGGCAAGTAATGATTTGGAAATTTGTGAAAAATACTCCTCTTAATAGTTTAAGATAATGTTAGACAACAATAATGGAAAAACACATTTTAAAAAAATAATTTAAAATAAATTTTAATGCTAAAAAGGCAATGGGATTGTTTTACTACTAGTGAAAATGTCAGCTTTCTTCATATCCGTGTGTTTACAAAGTTATTAATGTATTATACTGCTGTAATATTTATGTTTCTTTATATTTAAGAATATGAAACTAAATTTTCTGTACATCTACTATGGTCTATGCATTCAATGATTATTATCTGCATTTTCCATTTGATATGTAAATTAATATTGAAACAAATTTTAAAATGAATGGAGAACTCTTATCAATCAAGAACTATATTTCAAAATTATTAACAAGTATGTGGCTAAAAAAATAAAACATACCCTATGATTCTGACTACTTTGAAGTAAAATATTTAAGGACTAAAATCATATAATATCCTGTGTAGATGAGTACAAAATGAAACTGGACATAATCTCAATGATGACCTATGCTAAGATAGCTATGAACATGGATATTTTAACATTTAAAATTCCCATTTAAAGTAATGATTACAAAATGTCTTAAACTCAACTAGATGCATTATTTTGGGAAGCTTTTACAGGATTAAGTAGTTTTCCATATGCCTTTCTCAATCCTTAGTGTTATTAATCTCTTCCTGTATTATCTTCTTTACTGCCATCACCACCCACTCTATTTAACTCTTCCTCTTCATTATTCTCCTTTCCCCATTCAGATCTCTGTGTTCCATTTCTACTCTTTTAAATTCTCCATAGCCTCCTATTAATGCTGACTTCTGTGCATAATGCAAATAACATAAAATACCCACATAAGAGAGAAACATATAATATTGTATTTTAAGATCCTAGGTTACCTTGCTCAGCATGATTGATTTCATTTCTCTTAACAGAATTGACTAATATTAGTATGTATCACTTGTAAATACATTTTTCCATTCTATAGGCTGCCTTTTCACTCAAATGACAATATCATTTGCTGTAGAAAATGTTTATATTTTCTTGTGGTCCAATTTTTCAATGGTTGGTCCTGATGCTTGCTATATCAGGGTCTACTTCAGAAAGTCCTTTCCTGTGGCTATCATATTAGGTCTTATGTCGATGTCTTTGAGCTATTATACAGGGTCAGTGATAAAGGTACAGTTTCAAAAATATGATGAATATAATGTTGGGTAGATATTGAAAATGAGGAAATTGATGAAAGAGAATAACATGATCAAAATATAATATATAAAATTAAAGACTTCATGAGTGTCTTCAGAAATCTATTTGTCACTTTCAATAGGTACTTGTGCATAATTTTTTTACATTCATTTTATGTGTATGTGTGTGTGCGTGTGCATGTGTGTGTGCGTGTGTATGTCTATGCGTGTGTGTGTATGGGTATATATATGTTGCATGTTCATACCAATCTGTGAATATATGGACACATGTGTGCATGTGTGTATAACGGAAAGCCAGCACTTAGTATTAGGGCCTTTCTTGGTTGCTTCCACCTTTGAGCGGTTGACTTGTTCTTGGAGAACCGGGAGCTCACCAATTGGAAAGATGAGCAGGCTGTGAGTTCAAAGAACGTTGCTATTACCTCCTCCTGGTGCTAGGATTCTGGGTGTGCACTGGTGGTATAACTCATGTCCCAAGGTTTCATAATAAGTGCTTTACGGACTAGACATTAGTTAGTACCATGATACTTTTATTCTTTCTTATGGCTGTGTATCTTTAGAAAAATAAAATACAAGTTTTACACTTTTGTCCTTTTACTTCTTAAATTGTATTCAAACACAAAACATATTTATGTATTTAATTGAATATAAATTTTCTAATTACTTTATCAAAATATGTCTAAGACAGTGCTACTGGATATCATAGTTTTACAGCTATATATAATTTCATTTTCAGTCTGTGCCTTAAAACCATCTGGTTTTTTCTCACCATTGTAATACAGCATTCTTATGCATGTACCTGATGTGAATATATTGGGATTCTGGTTACATTCATACTAACCTTTAGTAAATCCTGGCAATTAGTTTCAAAACATATTTACAAATTTATGTTTTTACACCCTCTAAATGAGGAAAGTTGGATCTATTTGCTGCTTATCAGTTGATATTGTTAGGCATTAGCATTTCTTGAACATCTTGTTAGATATGGAATCTATTAATTTACAGGTCCCCGAATCTGTTAGGCCCACATTTCTGAGGTCCATATCACTTGTATTTTATCTCCTTCAAGTGCATATTTAATCTTTATCCTATTTATTTTTGTTTCTTGTTCTTTCCTAATTCTTTTCTAAGAAATCCATTGATCTTTACATGAATAGACATTTTATACCTTATAAGTGGGTGGCCAAGATTCCCTTTTACCTTGTGATTCATTGTACTTTCCTTAGTCCAGGCTCTCAGAGCCTTTTAAACCTTGGTAGGTTTAAAAATTTTAAGGGCTTCTCATTGGTGATGTCAAAAAAGGAAAATACAAGCAAGGATTTACTTGATGAGATATCATCCAATGTGGGAACAGCTTCAAATGTTCCCTTTTTTCCATTTGTTTTCAACCAGCAGGATGACAGAATGCTCCATAGTCTATAAGATCCATTCATAAGAATTAGGCCCTGGTGATGCAAAGGTAAAATTAATTATGGGCTATGCACAAAATGTAGGCTAAAGATCAAAAGTGCTAGACAAGAGATGACAGGTTGTGAATGAGAATTTGCTTTTAAGGTAGAACATCAGAAGAGGAAGCTGTAAGAACATTAAAAGTAGAACTCCTCAGTAGAGAAACACTCATAAGTAGTAAAATATTCAGTGCTATATTAGAGCTCTTGGAGTCAGTCTCATTAGTCAGATGTTAAGTCTGTCTCTTGAAACTTACACATGAAAGTGGCCTAAGGAAAATTACATGAACTATTAGATATATAGTTACATATGAGTTATTTGAACATCGGGCAGTCCTGTGCTCCATATATAATAATGGATTTGCTTTGTCTTATATATGATCAGTAACTGACTATCTCTACTGAAAGTGTAAGTAATGCCTTTAACAAAATTAATGGGAAATTTACAAGGCACCAGCAAATTTAAAAAGTGCCATGGTAAATATGGGATACAGTCCAAGTTCATGATATTATGGGATTCTGGATTGACAAGAAGCCAGGGAGCAACATGTTCATCTAAAGTACGATGGACACAATTCTTTTTTTTTTTTTTTTTTTAATCCAAAGTCACACAGTAACTGGCACATGGCATGTATCTATTCACTGGACAAAGCTCTTTTTTTTTTTTTTTTTTTAGCCTCAGGTGTATGTCTTAAAGGTATTCACTTTCATCTGGCAACAGTATGGTGTACCTCAACTGTCATGCCTCTAGGCTATCTCAATTATCCTCTTTTTCATAACAAAGCCCAGGGTATCTATTACTCAAACATCTTGGCAACTTGCAGTGTTTCTATGTTAGCGAATCAATGCATTTTGTTACCTTCTGAAAGGCAAAGATATGAATGACATTGCATCTCTCTTGTTAAGAAGAACCACGCTGGTCTTCTTTAGGTTAAACAGGCTTGTATGTGTTAAGAATTCTTACTCATTTTGCTGATATCAAATGGTGCATAAAATTGTATGAACAAATCGGCCCCTTCACTAATTTTTATATATCAGCCCCAAAATATAGATAGAAGATAATCATGATATCCTTTGGTAATAAAGACTAAATGGCCTGGGTGATGGGGTACCTTTTGATGACCCATTATAATATGCCATGAATAAGAATACATTATCATACCATTAACCTCTCCATGAATACCCTAGAATGACTGGAGTAAGACAATTTCTCACCTGTTTTGTGCAATATAGTTGTCTTACTTTGTATTTAGGAAGTATGACTTCATCAAAGGGCTGAACAGATTTGCTGTTGCAAGAATGTGTTCCTGTTGTATGGATGTTAGCTGGTTACCACGAATAGGAGTTTAAACACCTCTACCTACTGCATTTTGGATTGCATTTCCTCAGTTGTCTGAAGGTGGTAAGATAGGAAATATTTACATGTCAAATATCATGTGAAATGAATTTATCACAGACAGGCAGCAAGGCATAAAAGAAACATAAGAACAATTGTGAGCTGGTCTCACAGGGCCAGAGGGATACAAAAGCAGAGCATGCCATTGTTTTTTCAGCTAAGGTGCTAATCAGTGCAGACATCCTGAGAGCTGCTGCATTAATACCCCCAAATGACAAGAGACACAAAGGGACTCAAGCAAGTTTTGTTGTATAGGATATACACCTGTAGCCTATAGGGATATAGGATATGCACTTATCTGAGAAACCAAATCCTCAAATAAAATTCATCCCTCTCACTGGGAATTCCAATTTCATGATCGTAGAGTTTGTATGTTTATAAGTCTTGACTTTCTCAGTTGTGCAGTTTCAATATGAGCTTTATTTTTAGAACTTCAAAATATATGCATAAATTTGAATATTGTAACTAGCAATTTCAATTATTTATCCTTTATTTCATCATATATCATGGTTTCATCTAAATGGCAATGTTATTTGTTAATCATTCAGGTATTGATGCCATTTAGAGAATATCTAAATGCCAGTCATAACTTTTAAAGGAAGAAAAGTATGAAAGTACTTATTAAATATGGATATTACTAGTAAATGGAGGCATTTTATTGGGGCTAGAGAACACATACAGTGTAATTGAGGAGAAATCTATGGTCCTCTGAAAAAGTGAGATTAAAAATTGAATCATTTGAGGTGGCAGGAAAAGTGGTACTTGAGGTAGATAAAAATGAATAGTTTTTAATGTTTGTACTCAAAGCCTTGATGATACATAAATGTTGGGCTTTACAAATAAAATTAATTTCAATGTATTAAATTTTTGTTCAAAACTCTTACAATATTCCTTCTTGATGGGAAAATTAATTTTTCCAATCGAATATCATATAGAGAACAACAATACACACTTCATATTTTTCCTCTCCTCTAAATAGGCTGAGAGCTTAAGCAGCTCCATTGTAATGCAAATATGAGTATTATGATTTTAAATGGATATTTTCAAAAGCCTGTTATTGCCTGTCAATAATGGCTATAATTATCCCAAATGCTTTAACAGCTCTCTGAAGACATAGAAATGCAAGGCCAGGCAAAGAGCTTTCAGCAAAAACCCTCATGGAGCTAGCTAACAATCCTGTTAGTAACTCAGCTCTTTTAGAGATTCCAGGGTCAAGAAAGTAGCAAACAGTTGCTGCTGTTATTTTCAAAAACTCTTCTTGATCTTTGATTCTGACATATTTGGTTAAGAGGATTATGAAGTCTATTTTAAGATTGCACATGCAGTTGGAAATAGATGAGATGTTATTAGTTATTAATAATAGTGTTAGCTGATACTATTATTATTTTGAAAGTTAATTGTATATTTGCATAATTCAGTGTAGATACCAAACATTTATAAAAGATTCAAAAGGGTGAGAATTTTTGCTTATCAACTGATAATATGAAATACTTAAAAATTTAATTGTAAGTTAAATATAGTATATACAGAAGTTTTTATTCATATAAATGACTTTTTGAAGATAAGCTCTCATTATGTAGTCCTTCCTGACCTGGAATTCTCTCTATTAAACAGATTGACCTCTAACTCACAGAAATCTACCTACCTCTGGCTTCAGAGTACTGGAATTGAAGGTACATACTATTGTGTCTACAATATATTTCATTGGCAATCAAACAGAAATAAAAGTAACAAGAAAATCTGAATATTTTTAGATTATGGTACTCAAATGAGGCAAAATGGGAAGGTAATAAAAGCATAGTTTGTGCACACAGAATGTTTTAAATTCTTAATAATATTTTACATACTGGATATCACTGGACTCAGACAATTGTACCATATTTTATTTTCCTTAATATAAAAAAACCAATGTTTTAATATAATAGTTTAAATTTATCTTTTGTCTCACTCACGTAGCTTTGATCCTCTTTTCAGAGGTCTTTCTTTTAAACATTAGTTAGGGTGGCCTTTCAGCTATATATTTTGCATTATTAAGTTTGGAAACTTATGTGTTACTAATAGACTATAGTGCATCTGCTGCTTTGTATAGACTGACTTTAAGACTTAAAATAAAAATAAGAAATTAACATTCAATAATATGTGCATAAAGTAAGAAACACATTAAAAAACACCATGTGGGTGGGTGGGGGAGCACCCTCATAGATGCAGGGGAGTTGGGATAGGGGGTTTTGGAGGGGAAACTGGAAAGGGGGGTTAACATTTGTGATCTAAATCAGTAAAATAACCAATAAAAATTAAAAAAAAAAACAAAACCACATTGTAAATACTTATACTGAAATGAATAATAACTTAAATAAAACCATTGTATCTTGTTGAATTGATTGCCCAAACTACATACCCAACAGAAAGATTTGGCAAATAAATCTTAGAAAAATAACCAAAGATCAAACATTCATCCATATTATGTCAAAGGATGATTTCATGTAGATGATCACCCAGAATTGTAATTGCTATTTGTACTTATTTTTTGAGACATTTACAACTAGGAAGCATGTTTGATCTCCAATTTTATTTCTGTTATTAATTTTAGGCTCCGTTCCCCTATGGTTTTTTCTTTAATTTTTTTAAAGATGTATACCACACACAGGATGTAGACTATCTTAGTGAATGTTCTTTGTTAGTTTGAGAAGAGCAGATAATATGCTTGCAAGTGAACAAGGTGTCAGGTACCTATGTTGAGTGTTGATCTATGTTGACTTCTTTGAGATGAGCAAAGCACTCACCCTATGCTTTTGAGACCTATCCATTTGTGTGGGGTGGAGATGGTAAAACGTATCTTTAATTATGATAAAGGATTAATCTATAACAATGGATTCATCTATTGCTTCTTGGAATTTTATCAAGTTTTGGTTACTTTGACAAAATTGAGGACACTAATGATTTACATTTTCATCACGATATAGCATCAATTGAGCCAATGGCTACTTTTGATTAGTGTTGTATGGTAAACAATATTTTATCTTGTTATGCATATATTTGTCTTCATATTTAAAGTGGGTTTTATGGAGATAACATAGGGTAGTTTTTGTTTTTATTTTAATCCTTGGAAACGTGCTCCTTTTATGTTGGTGGACTCACCACATTGATGAAGATGGTTTTTGATATGGTTGAATTAACATAAACTATACTTGTGACTATTTTGCATTTGCTATCCTTTTATATCCTTTCAGTCCCCCCCCAAAAGAGCAATCCAAACACAAAAACAAAATCAACTAGCCAAATCAAACCAAACCAAACCAAACCAAATGAACAAAAAACTCAACAAAGTAGTAAGGTCAGGAAGAAACCATGTGATAGTCGTGGATTAATTAATTCTGCCCTTCTTAAGACAGTGACCCTATGAATGTCACTCATACATCTCATAATTTCATGATCCTTGTCTTCTAACAGTATCTGTTGTAGGCTGGTGTTTTGCTTTCTTTAACTTTCTGGAAATCTTGGTCTTTTTTCTCCACCAGGTCATTCAGGCAGTGATAAAACTGGAGGAGGTTGGGCTTAGCTAGAATAAATTACCCTGAGGACATTTTTTGTTAAGCAGAGAACAATGCCTTGCTGTATTTATAAATGGTTCCATTTATCTTTCTACTGTCAAAATACACAGGGAGACTTTATTCTAGTAATTAGTTTGAGGATCTGTAGAACTCCTGAATTAGAAGTGATATTCACAGTAGTTAGATTGGAACTAGGTGGTTCCCATATGACTTCTTTTTAGAATCTCCTGCTCACTGGTTGCTGTAGAGACATCTATTTAAGGATTTCTAGCTGTGCTTATGAATCTATGTATCTGTAGATCTCTAATTTCATGGGCAGCACTTAGCTGTATGACTTCAATTCTTCAATTCTTTGACAGATCTAAGACTGTATCTTGACTTTTACTCTTATAAGAAAGTGATGACAACTGAACTCCTTCCGTGTTCCAAAATAAGTAGCTCTATTAATAAATGTGATCATGATTGTAACTGAAATGATGCTTAGTTGAAACTAATTTGAAGAAAAATGGTAGCTTCACAACAGTAAAGATATGGTTACACATTTTGACATGTTCACCACTTTTATGACTTTTGCTAAGATTTGGTATTATTTTTCATAGATATTAGATTTGTTACCAGTATTATGTATTTTACTTTAAACTGTGTCAGCTTGTAAAAATTAAATTCTAAAGTACTTATTGATGGAACAGAGAACATAAAATAAATGGGTAGATAAATTATACATGGATTATAGATAGATACATGGATGGTTGATAGCCATTTTTATATAGATACACAAATATAGATAGATGATAGATTTTTATAGGTAGATGAATTATAGACAGATGATAGGTAGACAATAACATATTGACAAATATTAGATTGATTGGTAGATGATGGATAGGTGATATATAATAGAAGTTTGCTCCATGTCTCACCTTATACAGACTTTGACTTGTTTCTTAAAGCACAATTTATTCTCACAGAGTTGTAACAAGAAAGACAAAATTATTGTTTGATATGTTGCAAGTGTAATTTATTTGGTAGAAAATAATGACAGATACATTTAACATTTTGGGATTTCAATATATTTTGGTCATTATGCCATTCAAAAATGAATGTGTTCCAAATACTTCCATTGTTTTAATATTGAATAGTTGCTGCAAAACTTTACTTGCTCTTTATAATGGAGTACACAGTTGTTCACACTTATCAATTTGTACAAACAGTTCAATTATGTAGTTAACAAGGCTGGCTTGAGGACTATAAATTCTCCAAAGCCATATTTAGGATGTGACTACATAGAAATTTTAACTTACAACTCTTATGCTAACAACTCTTGTGCAAAGGTTGCAGCTCATAACTGTGATAAAATATACTCAAGCATGATTCTGCTGTAATTCTTAAGCAATAAAATATATGAAGGCTTTATCTTCTAAAATGGGACTTTAAATTTTCATTTATGAGATGTAGAGAGTTAAAAGTTGTCTTCAGCATGAGTAAGTCTGTCTAAGACCCAAATGATAGCCTGGGTCTCAAGCCATTTATGTGTTTAGATGTCCTGTGATTTATACATGAAGTTTTGATCTTGAGAGAGGGTGTCAAAGTTTGAGCAAATATCTAGTTAGGCTTTTTCATGATATTTAATTACGTCAGAACTATTCTGTTTAAAGCATTAGAAGGCCTATGTCCTAAGGAAACATTTTTATTTTAATTAATGATTTCTGAAAATTCTAGCATACTTATTTGATAACTAATTAAGTACATTATATACTAAATAAAACACAGTGTGATGCAACAGGCTTACACTAGCAGTCTTATTGTGTTTGTACCTAAATAACATACAGGTGTGTTTTAGGAAGAAAGGAAGAAAAATGATTTAATTTACATATACATATATATATAATATATACATACATATTATATATATATAAAATATATATCTGCAAGAGTCTCTCAGTATCAACCTGATACTCTATAGTTAAATTGAGCTATATATTCACAAGCATATCCTTATGTACATACATTTCAAAACACAGCAACTCAAATGAAGATACTCTTATCAAAGTGAAAGAATAATACAGTAATTAAATGTATGAGGTTTTCTAATCTCTTAAATGTGACTGAATTAGATTAAAAAAAAAAAAAAAACCAAAAACAAACCAAGCCAGGAGTGAATATAAAATTGGGGAAACAGAATCTTTTTCAAGGACCCATTTCTACTATCTCTTGTACTCCCTCTAGAGAAAAAGTGAGCCGTTTACATCTAGTCACAACTTTCTGATTTGTGGACGCAGGAGATGTGGCCAAGGAAATGTATCCAGTAGAGAATTTGAACAGTGATCAGACCGTTAGGAGAATCTCAAATTTTGTAGCACTAAGAAATGTTCTCCGTAGACTATTATAGTATGAATGTTATTAGTTATCTCAGTAATTACAGAATTTGAAGGTGTGTAAAGAAATTTTTCCATTTAGACAGCTTTCCTGTCAGTAACACTTTATGTCTATTCATCTGCTTTCATTTTCTTTGTTTTTTTAAAGATTATTTTTAGTTCATGGTATGGGTTATTTTGTGTTGGTATGTTGAGCATTGGTCAAAGAGGCCAGAAAGGGCATTAGGTGACCCATAACTGAAGTTATAGATGGTTGTGAGCCACCATGTGGGTGTTAGAAACCAGACTTGGGTACACTCTTGATGTCTTTCCAGCATTCTTTCATTATAAAAACTAAAACAATATTTTCGTGATTCTCATAGTCTAGTTAAATTAGGAAATTTACAATCAACTATAACATGATATGAACATGTGCATGCATGTGTGTAGATGCCCAACACACATAATGTGTGACTTCACACTGTACTCAAAATAGAATGCACACAGTGCCTAAAAAATGAAGTCATGATTTCTGGCCTTAGTTTGAGCATGTTATTTCTGACCACATTTCCTAAAACTTTCATCTCAAATAATTTGCACAGCTTTAATGTAGTATATCTCTTCTTCAAATGTTCATAAAACTCCAGAAAACTCAAATTCCTCTCTCCTTCCAGAAATCTAAATGTCCTTTTGCTACTACATGAAAGACATTTTGTGTTTTAATAGATGACATTTTTATGTACACATCCTCAATATATAATTTTAGGTGATTCTTTATAGCTAATCTTAAGTTCTTCTTAGTAGCTCATTGAAAATGTTCTGATTTAGTTTGTTTGCTTATTTTAAAATAAACCAGTAATGTTTGAAATACTTTTTTATCCATTGATCTGTCTCCTTTCATTATAATTCACTATAGTAACACATTCATCATTTTGAGCAGTAGTCAAAATGTGGTTTCCAGAGAAATAAAATCAATTAAAAATCTCATTAAAAATGTCAGCCATCTTAATTGTCTCCAAATGCATTGAAATAAATATAATGTTGCTTTACTCATTCTGTTGGTATAGGTCATATACCATAGTTCATTGTCTTCTTACAGACCTATAGATATTATCTTTCTGAATCACCAAGGCTGCAAACATAGATAATTTATGCTTTAATTACAGTGTTATGGTATTTAGTTTAGCTATTGCCTAGGACATCACTGAAAATTTTAGAGAGAAAAATATTTTATATTGAAAGAAGTAATGAAAGTGAAGTTAATTTTAAGTTGTAAGACAAGGTGATGAAGTTATAAATAAAAAGCTTAGTATTGAATGACTTGATTGAGGGACAGGTTTTTGTAAAATTAAATTAAATGATTTTAAATCTATTCTCACTTTGTTTTCCTGAGTAAGAGAACTGATAGTTACCTAACAGAGACTGTAAATTTAAATTGGGATTTCAAGTATTCACTAATTTTGCTGTCTAAGAGTATATCTAAATACTTTAAACATCTGTCTCTTCTATCTAAATATCACTAGTGATTTTTGATCTGTAAGTATTTTACAGGAGGTTATATAGGACATATGTTTGAAACTTCTTGCACAAACATTTTCTCAAGTATTGGTAGCTATTAAAACTTGTTCATCCAGTGGAAATATAAATTGTTCATCAAAGCAATTACCCTTGTTCCTGAAACACTGTAAGTAAAAAGAAATGTAAGTATTTACACATATACCTATGCACAAGAACTTAATTTCACTCTCTGGACAAAATACGCTGGACCAAGCATGCCATGAGGCAAGCACTCTACCAATGTATAGCCTCAGACACAGACCTATCATACATTTATCTATTCCATATTACTGTCCCAAGGACTTGTCTTTATATTATATTGTGACATTTCTTGCAGTGAACTTTTGTTCTTCAAAGTTCTTTGTATTTCAGTTAAGTTTTCTATCATGATGTTGCAAAGCCAAAATTAAGAACTAGTTACAATTTTTTGGTCTGCAAATCATATAAAAATTATAAATAATATCAAATAAAATAGAGTGATGGGAGTCTGCAAAATGTCAGAATTAGAAATGAGAGCTGTCAACATGGATTAAACATTCTTTCAATTTTTCCTTTATTTCATCACTTATACAATCTAAGTGTACTTTACCTGATGCATCTTTTCGACTTGTGACCCAAGAGCCTCTTTGATTCCCTTGAAGTTAAAAAATGATAGAGAGATGATATAATCCTGCTGAAATAGGGATTATTTTGTCATATGAGATAAACCTGACAAGTAAGGAAGCCATCAAAATCCACGATGGTGAGTCTGTCCTAGTAACTGTGTTCAATGAATTGAGCTATGACATATCGCGTTTTTGTGACACACCTGTCCTTCATAGGTAAGAAAGCACACAGTGTAAAGGTAGTGAGTGAGAGCCCAGAGCCTGCCATAAGACAGTCTTAAAAGTATTTGACTCTATTCTGCCTCCCAATTTAAAAATGAGTCACAAACTACATTCATTGCCATCAGATCACCCCTCAGAAAACTGTCTTCTATCTCAATCCCCCCCCCCCAATTCTAGACATTTGTGCCCTTCCCCCCCAGCCTTGAGTAGGACAAACAACCTGGCTGGAGTTAGTTTGGCCTCTCTGCATTTGCAACTTCCTACAGGAACCTTGAGAAGTTGACTGCCTCCTGAGCTTGCTGAAACAAAGGATTGGGTCTTTGGACTTCCCCTTTAAAAAGAATACAGAACAATAAAGTTCAAGCCTTGATCAGAAATTTTGTGTTGGCTTCATTCTTCTCTTCCACCCTGTGCCTTTTTCATTTCCAGCCATCCTTTCAGGTAGACCCAGTTTATCCATGGCTGCTGGACAGCTACAGGTGGCACTCAAACGAGGGGACCAAAAATGGGAGGACCAACTGAGAAACGCAGTCTTGGGTGGAGCTCCACAGGAAACGGAAAAAAAGTAAGAGTATCCTGCATGGTGGTAAGCAACAAACAGCATTAATACTAGTGCTAGATATAAATTTTATGTTTTGGAGACTGTTGTTGCCAGAGGTACATTAAGAAAGGATACTGGCTAGGCTGAACAGGTGTTGACCCAACACCAAATTCACCTAGGAGTGACAGGGAAAGTAGGACTGGGGAGTTCTAAAGAGGCATTTGACCGCAGTAAGAGTTGCATCAGGCAAGAGAAGTAGGGTTCAAAAAACAGGTGTTAGAAAAATTATCCATGATTCCCAGAAGTAGGAATGGTAAATATACAAATGGCATGAGAAAGAGAGAATAGGTTTCAGAAAAGTAGTTGTCCCCTGTCCGGGATGCATTAGCAAAAGAGAAGCTATTTCAGAGCTCTCCTAGGGACAGGAGGAAACAGGGAGACATCCTGCTTTCCTCTCTGGCTCATTCTGGAGATATCCTTAGTTACATCAAGTTATTTTTATTCTCTCTATAGTCTGTTTTGGTGCACCAAACTGGCCATGTGTCAAAACTGACTGTTTTATGTTAAGTCTGTGGTTTTTTGTTGTTGTTGTTCTGTGTTTCATGTTGAAAAAAAAAATGGTTAAAACTTTATCTCTTAGCTATCCACCTCTTGATATAGTTTAACTTGTTAAAAAAGACAGTCTCAATTGGCCTTTCAAGCTCTGCACTTGTAGTTAGGAGTCTAGCATGGCTGGAGAAGCCCTGCTAGAAGCTGATTGTTTGCAAAAGCTGCTTTAAAAGGGGCCAGCAGCCTCTCAAGTTCTATGGCAAGTAAGCTGATGGTTGTTTTTTTCCAAGAAAAATTTCTGCAATTGTGTTTAACTGGTTCAGCAAGTAACAAGGTGCTCTCCTCTTGAAATTATAGGTAGAAAAAGCAAGAAAATTTTATTTGTTCTAAATATATTAAATGTGTGTAGCCACTTCATTTTTGTTTCTGACTGGTTTTAAAGGTATAAATATGTTCTGCATGTCCTGATTATAGAGTATTGGCTTATAAGTTATTGGGTATGATTAAAAATTTGTAACATCGGTAACAGAAAGTTGGTTTAAAACTGGTAACTCAGGGTCGGAGCCATTCTAAACAACAACACGTGGCATGAGCCAACCTAGGAAAACAGGTCTCTTAAGATACCTCTAAATTGAGATATGTAATTCTTATCTTAGAAATCAGACTAAGATTTAGGATAATGTCTCTTTGAGGTATTGAAAGCTGTACTGTCATGCATTTAGATATATGAACTGGCAGCCAAACTTTCTAACGTGAAAGTAATACTCTTGGTATTGATTTTATTGTTTAAAACTGAGTTTTGTTTTCCATAGTTATGGTTGTGCTCTGATGTCGTAAGGGAAACTTAAAAATTATAGTTAAACTGCCAGTGTTCCATTGGCTGCAAATGTGAGACCTAAAGTAGCACCACTAACTCCATTTTGTTTTTCAGACATCATTTTGAGCCAAGTGAAGGGCCTAAAAAACTGAACTTTTTAACTGCAGGTGCAGAGTGTTCCAGGAAAGTCTCCACCCGATCAGTTGGGCCAAATGTTCCAGGAAACTGCAACTGGCCTAATCATGCAAGGGCCAAACCTCAACTGACCTAATCTTGCTTAAACTTTACATATCAGCTTCTGCCAGCATGGAAACTTCCTAACTGCCCATTTGTGGTTTTTGCCCTAGAAAACCCCTCTCCCCAGAGCTCGAGATCACCATTTTGTGGTGATCCAAGCTCGAGTTTGCAGTAAATGCCCTCTTGCTTGTGCATTGAGGTCGACTCCTGGTGGTCTTTTGGGGATCTCGCAATTTGGGTATAACATTTGGGGGCTCTTCTGGGATCCCCCAGATTCCCCAGGACCCCAGACCTGGAGGGTTCAGAACCAGCCTGTAAGCTTATTGTCTGTCGCTGTCAGTCTGTTCTCTTTGCTTTCAGTTTTAACGGGCCCATGAGCTCCTCCATATGCAGCCGAAAGTGACTCAAGACGTTCCTAGTCCCAGGGTGGAAGTGATTCCCGCCCATCGGGAGGAAGAGGAGCTGGAGAGTGGGGACAGAGAGCCCCACTGTTGTTCGGTGAATGACTGTCCTCAGTTTCGATTCGATAGATCAGTATACAGAGAACCTCTTTACTGAATTAAATTTCTCTTTTGGTCGCGACCTGTCTGTCTCTGTCTAATTGTCTTCAGTGTTTGTGTGTTTGGGCTGCTTGTGTTTCTTCACACCATGAGACAATCTGCTTCCTCAACTCCCCTGAGTCTGGTCCTAGACCATTTCTGTGAAGTTAAGGAGTGCATAACCTGTCTCTAGAAGTTAAGAAAGAAAAAAATGAATCTTTCTGCTGCTCTGAGTGGCCTGCATTTGATGTGAGCTGGCCCCCTGAGGGGACCTTCCACCTCGACACCATCTTACAAGTGGAGGGAATAGTCTTTGATCAATTTACAGGGTACCCCGACCAGGTCCCCTATATTGTGGCCTGGCGAGATCTGGTTGTCAACCCACTACCCTGGGTCAAGCCAGTCCTGTTACCAACCAAACCAGGGTGGTGCCAGCTGCATCATTCCCAAGCTGCTGTGGGGGAAGTGGCACAGCCTTCAACGCCAAGGCAAAGGGTGCCCACTGTTCCCCCCCACCCCAAGATCAGGATCCTAAACACCCTGTTTTTCAGGATTCCACTCCCGAAGATGTCCTCTTCCCTCCTCCTCATGAAGCAGGAAGCCCTCCCACTCCGGCACCCAACCACCATGCAGTCATACTGCCGTGGGTGGGACCTGCTGCAGGACCTGAAGTCGCAGAGGCCGGGACCCTGATGCTGAGGCTGAATCCACAGTGGCCCTACCCTTAAGGGCTGCCAGACTCCCAGACCAGCATGGCAATCAGCCGATGTATTATTGGCCGTTGGCCACTGCTGACCTCTATAATTGGAGGAATCAGCACTTTAAGTTTTCAGAGGAGCCCAAACAGCTTATTGGCTTCCTAGATACTGTCCTTTTTACCCACCAACCTACATGGGATGATTGTCAGCAGCTTTTGCAGATTCTCTTAACCACCGAGGAGCAGGAGAGAATTATCTTAGAGGCATGAAGGAGTGTTCCTGGGGCAAGTGGGACTCCTATCCAGAACCCTGCTAACATAGATGAAGGATTTCCTCTGCAGAGACCAGATTGGGACTTCAACACAGCAGAAGATAGGGAGCATCTCTAAGTCTACTGCCAGGTTCTAATGGCAGGTCTCAAGGGAGCCACTAGGCAGCCCATAAATTTGGCCAAGGTGTATGATGTGACTCAGGCAGAAAAGGAAAGCCCGGCAGCATTTTTAGAACCTATCATGGAAGCCTTTTGGCGATATACTCATATAGATCCAGAAAGACCAAAGAATTTGAACACTGTCGCCATGGCCTATATTAGCCAGGCAGCCCCAGATATCAGAAAGAAGTTACAAAAGTTAGAAAGATTAGGAGAAAGGTTGTTGAGGGACTTAGTGGATGTGGCTGAGAAAGTTGACAATAATAGAGAAACTGGAGATGAAAAGCGACTCAGGACAGGAAAAATCCTCAATAAGGATCTCTCGAAGGTCCTGGCAATCGACCAAATGAAAGAGCCCCAGGGCGGGAGACATTCTGAAGGGGGAGGAAAAGGAATGACAGATCGAAACTGTAGATTGGCTAAGGATCAGTGTGCATATTGCAAAGAGATTGGACACTTGGCCCAAGATTGCCCTAAGAGAAAGAGCCTAGGTCGTCAAAGGTCCTGGCCATAGAAAAGGACTCTGATTGAAGGGATCAGGGTTCAACACCCCTCCCTGAACCCATGATAACCCTAAAAGCAGAGGGGAAACCAGTAGAATTCTTAATTGACACTGGGGCCCAGAATTCAGTCCCTTTGAGCCCCAGGGACCCCTGTCGTCTAAGAAGTCTTGGGTACAGGGAGCCACTGGCTGCAACCAATATTCATGGACTACCTGAAGAAAAGTAGATTTAGGGATGGGACAGGTAACCCATTCATTCATGGTGATACCCAAGTGTCCATACCCGCTACTGGGAAGAGACTTGCTGTCTAAAATGCAGGCACGGATACATTTTACTAAAGAAGGAGTTCAGTTGAAAGACCATAATGGATCACCCATCCAGATTCTGCCCTAGAGGTGCCCTCTGAGGCCAAATACTGCCTATTCAAGACCCTGCCAGACTCCTATAAAGACATGGGATGGTGGTTAAAGAAATTTCCCCATGCATGGGCAGAAACCAGAGGCATGGGACTGGCTAAACATCGGCCTCCAATTCTGGTAGAGTTGAAGCCAGAGGCTGAACCAGCTAGGGTCAAGCAATACCCCATGTCCCTCATAGCCCATGAAGGAATAACTCCACACATTAGGAAACTCTTGACCATGGGAGTTCTGAGGTCTTGCCAGTCTGCCTGGAACATGCCTCTCCTTCCTGTGAAGAAACCACACTCTAATGACTTTAGACCAGTGCAGGACTTAAGAGAAGTGAACCGGAGGGTGCTTGATATTCACCCCACAGTGCCTAACCCTTATACCTTGCTGAGCTCCTTGCATCTGGAGCACATCTGGTACTCTGTGTTGGATCTCAAAGAAGCATTCTTTAGCCTGCCCTCGGCCCCCAAAAGCCAAGAATATTTTGCTTTTGAATGGTATGACTCAGAAAAAGGAATTAACAGTCAACTCACTTGGACACTACTTCCTCAAGGATTTAAGAATTCTCTGACCATCTTTGATGAGGCCTTACATAAAGACCTAGGTAAGTACCAGGTGAAAAATCCCCACTGTCACTCTGCTCCAGTATGTAGATGATCTCCTCATAGCCGCAAGAACTAGAGAGGAATGTCTCCAAGGCACCCAAGAATTACAGCAGACCCTGGGGGACCTAGGCTACAGGGCCTCAGCCAAGAAGGTCCAAATCTGTCAGCAAGAGGTCCTGCACCTCGGGTACGTGCTCAGAGAAGGACAATGTTGGCTGTCCCCATCAAGGAAAGAAACGGTCTTGAGTATCCTGATCTCCCGCACTTGCCGCCAGGTAAGAGAATTCCTGGGGGCTGCTGGGTTTTGCAGGCTGTGGATACCTGGATTTACTGAGATTGCCAAGCCCTTATATGAGTCCACCAAGGAGAGTAAAGATTTTACTTGGACTGAGACACAGGAGGCCTTCGAGAAAATTAGGGTAACCCTCCTATCAGCCCCTGCCCTGGGCATACCAGACATTACTAAGCCCTTCCACCTGTATGTAGGTGAAAAGAAGGGGGTAGAGAAAGGAGTTCTGACTCAGACTCTGGGGCCATGGAAGGGCCCCATGGCCTATCTGTCTAAGAAGCTGGATCCAATAGTGGCTGGCTGGCCCCCTTGTTTGAAAATCATGCAGCCACAGTGCTATTGGTCAAAGACATGGATAAACTGACTCTGGGACAGAACTTAGTAATCACTATCCCTCATGCCATAGAAGGAGTTCTCAAACAACCTCCTGACCGATGGCTGAGCAATGTTCGGATGACCCATTGCCAGACTCTGTTACTCAATCCAGGAAGGGTGACTTTCCAGTCACCTGCCTCACTGAATCCAGCCACATTACTACCAGACTTGGAGATGGACCCTCTCTCACATCATTGTAAGGAGATTCTAGCATCTGCCCATAACCTCCCATCCAGAACTAAAGGACTTGCCCATCCCTCAGGCTGAACATACCTGGTTGACTGATGGGAACAGCTTCATTCACGGAGGGTAGTGGAAGGATGGAGCTGCCATTACATCTGAAACAGAGGTAATGTGATCTTAGTCTCTCCCAGCAGGCACTTCAGCACAGAAAGCAGAACTAATAGCCGTAACTAAGGCCCTCACCATGGGCAAGGCTATCTAAACAGATAGTAGGTATGCCTTTGCCACAGGCTCATGTACATAGAGCAATATACCAGGAGAGAGGGTTGCTGACTGCTGAAGGTAAGACTACTAAAAAACAAAGAAGAACTCTTACAATTACTCAGAGCCCTGTGACTCCCAAGGAAACTGGCAATTATCCGTTGCCCTGGACACCAAAAAGAAAATATGCCAAGAACCAGGAGAAACAACATGGCTGACCAGGCTGCAAAAAAGGCTGCCTTGGAAGGAGATGGCTGTGACTTGACCATCCTGTTGCCCATACTTCCCGAACCACCAGACCCCTGCATATCCATGGAGAACCTCCAATACACAGATGAGGAGACCTCATGGGCAACAAACCTCCCAAGAGTGAGAAGGTAGGACCCTGTTGGTACACTGCTGAAGGTAAACTTATTCTACTGGCCTCACTGGCAAGGACTATTTTCAGAAAGATGCATCAGACAACACATCTGGGAACAAAACAAATTATTAGAAATTATCAAAAACTCGGAATTGACTACCAAAGGACTTTCCTCCATGGTTAATAATATTGTGGCTACCTGTAAAGCATGCCAATTGACCAATGACACTCACAATGCCAAGAATCCTGGGACACAAATGAGAGGTAAGAAACCAGGGGCATACTGGGAAATTGACTTTACAGAGATCAAGCCCGGAAGGTATGGATACAGGTATCTACTAGTGTTCATTGATACCTTCTCAGAATGGACTGAAGCCTTTCCAACAAAGACCAAAGCAGCTCATATTGTAAGTAAAAAACTGCTTGAAGAAATTCTTCCCAGGTAAGGCTTTCCTCAGATGATAGGGTCAGATAATGGACCGACTTTTGTGTCCAAGGTAAGTCAGGCCATAGCCACAGTGATTGGGGCAGATTGGAAACTTCATTGTGCTTACAGGCCCCAAAGTTCAGGACAGGTGGAGAGGATGAATAAAATATTAAGAGACCTTAACTAAATTGACCATGGGGACTGGCGTGGACTGGGTGATGCTTCTTCCCTTTGCCTTGTTTAGGGTTAGAAACTCTCCATACCAAATGGGATTGACACCTTTTGAAATCATGTTTGGTAAACCTCCACCCATTGTCCCTAATTTATAGTCTAAAGTTATAGGGGAAATGTCAGATGAGGAATTGCTCCTCAAGATCAATGCTGTTCAGTGGGTTCACGAACAGATTTGGCCTAAACTCCGTGCTTTGTACAAGGCATGTCAGGTCCCAGTTCCTCACCAGATCCAACCTGGAGACTGGGTCTACGTTCAGAGATACAGAGGAGGGTCCCTAGAACCTCGGTGGAAAGGACCCTATACTGTCTTGCTGAGCACTTCAAAACCTAGAAAAATCAATTAGTCATCTAACTAAGAGCCTCAACTCTCTTGCTAAAGTAGTGTTACAGAACAGAAGAGGACTATACTTAGTGTTCTTACAACAAGAAGGGTTGTGTGCAGCCTTAAAAGAAGAGTGTTGCTTTTATATTAACCACACAGGAGTCGTAGAAAACTCTTTAGCTAAAATTAGGGAGAGCCTCGAGAAAAGAAGAAGGGAAAGAGAACAAAATAGAGGATGGTTTCAATCCTGGTTTGAAGGCTTCCCTTGGCTAACAACCTTAATTTCTACTCTTTTGGGACCACTTGTAATTCCAGTTTTGATATTTACCTTTGGCCATGCATCCTGAACAAGTTGCTCCAGTACATGAGAAACAGGCTGTCTACCATCCAGATGATGGTACTGAGACAACAATATAACTTCCTCCCATATAATAACCTCAAATTTCAGGATGACCTGTCCCCTTGAGCCATCGCCCCCATTCAGCAGGAAGCAATTACAGAAGCAGAGACCATCGACCCCGTTCCCAGTCATTCAAGAATGAACTCCAGGAAAAAGAAAAGGGGGGAATGTGAGACCTAAAGTAGCACCACTAACTCCATTTTGCTTTTCAGACACCATTTTAAGCCAAGTGAAGGGCCTGAAAAACTGAGCTTTTTAACTGCAGGTGCAGAGTGTTCCAGGAAAGTTCCAACCTGTTCAGTTGGGCCAAATGTTCCAGGAAACTGCAACTGGCCTAATTATGCAAGGGCCAAACCTCAAATGGCCTAATCTTGCAAGGGCCAAACTGCAACTGACCTAATCCTGCAAGGGCCAAACTGCAACTGGTCTAATATTGCTTAAACTTTACATATCAGCTTCTGCCAGCATGGAAACTCCCCAACTGCCCGTTTGTGGTTTTTGCCCTTAAAAACCCCTCTCCCCAGAGCTCGAGATCACCATTTTGTGGTGGTCCAAGCTGAAGCTTGCAGTAAACGCACTCTTGCTTGTGCATCAAGGTCGACTCCAAGTGGTCTTTTGGGCGTCTCGCGATTTGGGTATAACACAGTTTGCAGTTCAGTCAGAGCCTCAGGAAAAGCAGCAGGTAGAATTTTTGGAGATCTTTTGTTACACAATTGGCTTATGAGAATGCTAGTGCAGGCTGCTATTGGGCCATACAGAGCAAAGACAGACTTAGCTGGATATATTCATCTTTGTGCAGAAATCAGACCCTCATACAATCAGGGTCTGGCTATGGTTTGCTGCCTTACAAGGGAACACTGTGCAAGCAATGTTTCCACAGAATTGAGGAAATAAAGATTTTTAAATGTGGAAGTTTGGGTCATTTTTAAAATGATTGTTCCAGGAACAGAGGCAGGAACAAACAAGCAAGTCAAGCCCCAGGAATCTGTTCTTGGTATAGGAAGAGTAAACTTTGTGCCAGGTATCAGGAAATAGGCCCAGTTAAGAAACATTTGCAGTTGAGTTAATGCAAAGCTCAGAGCAGCCTCTGCTGAAGCTAGCTTGGTATTCTTTTTGTTTTGACTAGCCCCTTGAAAGGTGTCCTACGAGTGGTCAACCTCAGAATCCAAGGCACTCACAGCAGGCAGCTTATCCAGGTATTATAAATAATTATGGCTGCTTTCCCTATGGCATTAAGGAAAGACTTGCTCAACTTGTTTTAGTTCCCTTAAGAGTAAGAGAGGATAAGATGGCTTTGGTTCATCTGATGTATACTGAGTTCAATCTATTACTAATAAGAGACCTAAAATTAATAATTGAAGAAAGTTTTGAAGGATTAATAGACATTGGAGCTGAAGTACCCACTTATCTTCACAGGACTGGTTATTCCATTAATCCAAAACAAAGTTCAAACTTAAGATTTATGAAAGGTTAGCGAGACTATGGAACTTATGGAGGCATTAGAACCTGGCTTGCCTATTCTAGCTGCCATTCCAGGAAATGCATATGGAATTATTATGGATTTGGAAGATTGTTTTTATACTGTCTCTTTGTTGGACCCGAAGGTCGCAACTACAGGTAGTTCCCCCTTGTCAAGACATGGAGATCGAGAGCGATGCAATCAGCAAGAGGTTTATTATTTCCAACGCATTGTGGTCGTCCTGCACGTGAGGTAGAGGTGACCCTGTGGAGCCCATTCAGGGACCTTATATAGTATTTTAGAGCAGTCTCTTTTAGGTACAACGTGATTGGCAGAACAGTGTGACTTTTAAACTGATTGGTCTTTAGGGAATAAGGTAGCAGGGGCTTAATCAGCCCCTCCTTTCCAGCCTAAATGCTTTCTAACCTGTTTCTCCCCTGTGCTTGGAGGGGTGGGGAGGGGACCCTGGTGGAATATCTCAGTTCTCGTCAGCCTCTCCCACATGTAATATCTGCTAGCTAGGTGGCCTTATCTCCGGAGAGGGGAAGAGGGGAGAAAATGCATTTCTTTCAATCCTGGGCCATTGTTGTTTGAGAAAGCCTATACTGACAAAGAATATCCGCAGGCCAGTTGGCCTTATCTCTAGGGAGGGAAGGGAAAGCATTTCTTTCACCTTTGCATCCTGATGATTGTAAAGAGTTTGTTTTTTGTGAGTTTGTGAAGCGATATCATTGGAAAGTTTGGCCCCAAGGAATGGCTAATAGTCTTAAATTATTTAAAAATTTTGTTGCTGCTTCAATACAAGAAGTTAGGACTTTGAATCTTTCAGTGTATATTATTCATTATGGAGGGTATTTTACTAGCTTATCCCTCTGAAGGAGTTTTACTGCGAACCTTTGTTCTTATAAAATGAGCTTTAACATTTTGGAGTGGTTGTTGTTCCAGAAAAAATTCAAAGGCAGTATCTTTTGCACTATTTGGGTCCTCAGTTATAGTCTAAACAAATTGTGGCATAGAAAATTCAAGTAAGGAAAGATAGTTTATTTACTTCAAATTACTTTCAAAGGTTGTTAGGAGATGTTGATTGACTAAAACCTCACCTTACGCTCACCACAGGAGGACTTAAGCCTGTTTGATAACATTGGGTATGCAAATTATAATTACTCGGGACAGTTAACTGATGAGAGACAAATAGCTTTTCAGAAAGTAGAAGATGCTATTGTTCAACAACAGATATGTTATATAAAATATAGATCAATTGTTGGCTGTTTGTGTTATTGCTTCTCATGTGCCTTCAACAGTTCTTTGGAAAAAAGGACCATTAATATGGATTCACCTTTCTTCATCTCCAAGTAAAGTTTGAACACCTTATTATGAAATTGTTGCCATTTTAATATAGAATTGTAGGATAGAATCATAAAAGTATTTTGGGAAAGAACCTGATGAAATGCTTATTCCAACAGCAATTAAATTGGTTATTGCAAAATACTATATTTGGCCAATTGCATGACAGATGTTTTAGGCAAAATTGATAATCATTATCCAAAAGACAAGTTGTTACAGTTTTTCTCTATGCATGCTTTTGTATCTCCTGTAAATTTACTCATGCAGCCCATAGAGAATGTACTTACTGTATTTACAGACTGCTCGTCTAATGGGAAAGGAGCATATGTAATTGGATCACCTGCTCATTCTCTTTAAGTTTTTCCCCACTTCAACACAGATAACTGAATGATGTGTTGTAGCCATTATTTTTGAAATTTCAAGCTTTTAATTTGTATACTGATAGCCAATATATAGCTAAGGGTCTACAATTGCTTGAAATTGTTCCCATTTTATATATTGCTAATTCTCAAATTTTGCAATTATTTATGCAGATATAGCTTCATATAAAAGCATGTACTGTTCCTTGCCTTATAGATGTCATAGTAGATTGCCTGGACAGACTCCTTAGGGCAATGCCACAGCAGATTTGTATACCAGGCAGATTATAGGCCTTATACAGAAACAATTGGCCATACAATCTCATTCTTTCTATCATCCAAATAGTAATAGTTTGAGACAATTTGTTATTTCCAGAAAATATTCATGTCAAATTGTAAGGACTTGATCTCAATTGTCCTCAGTTTCTCTTTGTACCACATAATGGTGTTAGTCCTTGAGGACTTATATCTAATCAATTATTGTAAATGGATGGTACTCATATTTCTGATTTTGGAATATTAAAATACGTACATGTGACAACATTTTTTCAGGCTTTCTAGTTGCAACTGCTTTAACAAAAGAAGCAACTAAAAACGTAATTAGTCATTGACTGATTTGTTTTTCTATGCTTGGTGTTCCAAACCAGATTAAAACAGATAATGGAACTGGTTATTACAGACAAGCATTTGATATGTTTTATAGACAATTTAATATTACCCATATTACTGAGATTTCTTATTATTCTCAAGGACAAGATATTGTACAACTTTAAAACAATATCTTCAAAAACAAAAAGGGGGAATTATATTCCCATACACATTATTTAAATCATACTTTTAATTTTTAAAATTTTAAAATTTGGATGCCAAGGAACTTTGCTGAGTGTCTACAGCACCCTACAACTAGGCATGCTAATGCCTAGGTGAAATGGAAGGATCCACTTACAGGCATACAGCATGATCCCAATTAGATATTTAATATGGGAAACAGGTCATGTTTGTGCTTTTTCCACAGGATGCTTGCAGGAGCATGCTAGCTGCCAGAGTGATTGGTGCTGATGCTGGGACAAAAAATGATGTTGACCTGTGAGCTCTATGAGTGCCCTGACAATGGTGACAAGAAAGCTGTTTTGGACATATATTCCTGACCTACCTTTGCTTGCCTGTATCCCAGATTGGACAAGCTGCCTTGCTTCAAGTTTTAGACCTTTTGGGACAGAGAACATGGAGACCTTGGAAAAATTAATCAAAAGGAAAAGTTATAATGACTCTTCTCTTTCCTTTATTGTGTCCTGTTATTCGGACTCAATCATGGATTTCCAATATTGAAAATGACAGTCTTCATTGGGAAGGCTGATTCTGGACATTTTCAGAGACATATTTGGAAGTTAGCTGCAGTTCTCTATGTTGTTATGTTAGCAAGAGATAAAGTTGGGACAGGATCTGGACTTTGAACAAGTGTTAGTGCATGTATCCCTGCTCCTAATCTTTTACTAGTTGGTCATGTTAAATTTACTTTTTTTTCCACATTATTTAATGTAAATCGCATTGATTGTATACTTTTTATTGTGTTAGTGTGCTGAAATCTGGCATGTCTGTTATGGTAGTCTATCAACTAGCTTTTGTTTTAATACCTGTGAATATTATAGGACCTTGGTATTCTGAAAAAGGCTTGTAAGTACTGGAAGAGGTGAGTCAGGCTTTAAGCAGAAGCAAGAGGTTAGTGGGCTTGATTATTGCTGATATAGCAGCTTTTAATTACATGAATAGCTAGCACCACTGCTTCTACAATTGTTTTGACACAAGAAGTTAAGACATCTACTTTTGTTAATCATTTATCAAAAAAAAAAAAATGTTACTAAGATAGGTGTTTAGAACAACAGATTGACTCCCTGGCATCCAAACCTCTGCAAGTTCATTATCATAAACTTGATTTGGTTGATAGAGGCCTGGCTGAGCCCTACAATACAGTATCTCCTTTGGTAGCTACATAAAACTCAAGATTTATGCTAGCCTGCCTTGGTGTGGGCACCTGAAAGGGGTGCAAGACTAAGTACCGCAGGGGGAGGACCCAAATGTCCATTTCTGAGTTCCCAGTGAAGCAAACCTGATTGCATAGATGTTGGTGTCTGCCCTTCCTTTGATCATACTCTGTGGGGATACCTACTGAACATTGACAAAGGCTAATCTCTCCTCCCCAAAAGACACCAATGACATATAAAGTGCTTGGAGGATCAGGTCAATACTTCCCCCCTCTGGTTAATGCCCATTCATCTTCATAGTATGATCATCCCTAGATACTCACTGGCCTCAAATATTGTTAAAAGGGAGGAGATGCTGTGAGTCAAACCCATGAAAATTACCTAATGTTCTATGAAGCCTAGCCACTCTTTATCTTAGATGGGATTTTGGAAAACAAGTAAATCTTGTGCCCCCATCCAACTCATCTTTACTAAAAAAAACCCCAAGAAAACAAAAAAGAGTGAACTGTGCCTTTCCCCCAGCCTTGAGTAGGACAAACAACCTAGCTGGAGTCAGTCAGGCCTCTCTGCATTTGCAACTTCCTACAGGAACCTTGAGGAGTTGACTGCCTGCTGAGCTAGTTGAAACAAAGGATTGGGTCTTTGGACTTCCCTTTTAAAAGGAGAACAGAACAATAAAATTCAAGCCTTGATCAGAAATTTTGTCTTGGCTTCATTCTTCTCTCCCATCCATCCCTTTTTCATTTCCAGCCTCCCTTTCAGGTAGACTCAGTTCATCCATGGGTGCTGGACAGCTTCAGACTTCTTTCATTTTCTTCTCTTTAGATGCTACCTGAAACTCTACCAAGGTGGTCTTCTCCCACCTCTGCCAAACTGAATTAATTAAGCTTGGAATGATTAGTAGTAATTTCTCTGGCTTTTTTAAAAATACAAGGAACAGTAGATGATGTAGTTATAAGTATTTTATTCAGGGAGCTAATATTAATGTTTTTTCTATGTTAAATGTCAGCAGAACATCCCAAACTGTGAAGTTCAAAGAGCTGTTAGAAGTTAGAAAATCTGTTAATGTTTTATGTGCGAACTTTAGACCTAGAATTATGTTTTAAATTTTGGAATTGACCATATCTCTGTGTGTATTTCTGTATCGGTAAAGTTTTATAGTAAATAGGAAAACTCCATATTCTCCTCAATCTTGAATATCCTTACTTCAATAAAACTAACTTAAGTTTGGTTTACATGCATATTAGATTATACATAGTAAGCACACCATGTCATATAAGTATGTTTACACATTCACAAGTGGAATTTTTCATATATACAATGTGTGTGTGTGTACACAAATAGATCTTTTATAAATGAACATTAGTGATAAAATATGAGCTTTCTTGATAAAAATTCATTTTCTTATGATGACATTCAAATTAATATTTTAATGACAACAAAATAAATATTTAATGAGAAAAGAAAGCCCTATCTCCTTACAACTACCAAATTTTAACCACATTCAGGCCTGTGGCAAGATAAACATCACAGCAGAAACTCACCACTGGGGATAGTTATTCAGCTCAGAACAACTGGAGAGGACAGGAAGACAGTGTTTGAGGGACCAGATGTCCCTTCCCAAAGGTTGCTTCTGAATTCTGCTTTATTCCAACTAGACTATATATCCTAATAACCCAGGTGACAAAGTTATTTCTTTATGTTGATTTATCTTATAAAACAATAAGTTGGCTCAAAATAACAAACCATACTAGCATAATGCAAATATATTAGAATGTATCCATTTGCATTTGAAATATATCACATTAGAAGTAGCAACTATGATCTGAGAATGTTGTACCCATAAATTAAAGCTAGTATTTTGGAGGTATTTGCAATTGTGATGGTCTAAAACATATTAATATCTTGATTACAATGGGTGCCAAAACAATTGTAATGTGTGTAATTGGTCAAATGAGTTAATTAATGGTAAGCAGGGTAATAATAATGAAAATATGAATTAGAAATAGTGAGAAAGGGGCTAAAACTTGAAAGCAAGAATGCTTAAGGTCAGAAATGACAAAGTTGAGGAAGCTTGTTGGGAAATTCTCTCAGGTTTTGTTCAGCAACATTTGAAGTACACAGTTAATGTCAAAGGAATGGGCGAGTCCTCCATGGAAAACAAAAATACCTCAATATCTACTACATCATGTTTAGATTGGGCAGATTATATAAGTGTGCTTATCTCGAGGGTCAACTGTTAGGAGCCAGGCCCTAACACCCTCCTTGGAATCTGCTTGGGCCTCCACACTGTCCTTGAGAATCTGAACACCCTCCCTAGAAATTTGCCTGAGCCTCCACACTGTCCTTGGGAATCTGAGACTTTCTGAGGACCACTTGTGTTTGCACAAGATAAGCTGGAGATGCCTGGAGCCAGGATCTTCACACCGTTCCTGGGTATCTGACCCTAGTGACCTTCCGAGAACTAGTTGTGTTTCCTCAAGACTAAAGTGTCCTTCCCACCTCTTGGAAATAGACGATCATAAAACAGTTTGACACCGGATGGTCTGGCTTGTTAAACCATGACAGCCGGGGGGCCATAAGCCTCCTTTCCCCTCCCCTCTACATTCTTTTTTCTTTTAAAGCAAACGTGTGTAAAAAATAAAGTAAGACCTAGACGGAACTTTGCCTAGCCTCCCTTCTCTCTCTCGCCCATTTTTCTTTTCAGGCTTAGTCCTCCTCGATCCTTATGAATAACTAAGTCCTGCAGGTCGGGACAGAGTGGCGCCCTAATGTGGGGCTCGAGGAACGGATCTTTGCCAGACGGATTCTGCCCATAAGAGGTGTCGCTACAGCTTCAGAAAGGTTGAGGACCCTGTGAAAGAGTTTTTCGTCCTCAGTAAGTGATTTTCATCCGTCTCCTAAAAATGGGCCAAAAGTTGACTAAAGAAGCAGTCTTTATCAAAGACTTAAAGGGATCACTCAGAGAGAGAGGAGTTAAAGTTAAAAAGAAAGATTTAATTAAGTTTTTTATTTTTATAGATAAAGCCTGTCCCTGGTTCATAATAAAAGGGGCAGAAATTCACCGGGGAAAATGGCGAAAGGTGGGACATTATCTTAATGAGAAACTGAGTCCCAAAGGGACAGATGCGGTCTCTGACACAGTCTTTACATATTGGGGATTAATAAGAGATATAGTAGAAGTTGCATCTTCTGATCCAGACAAACAGCAGTTAGTGTTGGTTGCGGAGTACTGTCTCCACTCTCTTTCTAATACAGAACCCTTGCCTCCCTCCCCGATAAACAATCGGACACCGGAGTCCTCGCTAAGTCTCCTTCTGTAGTTATAGATATGTCCAGGTCCGCAAATTCAGACATCCCTACCTCGGAACCTAAGCTTTTGGGGGAAGAGGCACCCCCTCTGAGACCTCCTTATCCGCCCTACCCCAGAAAAAACCTTCCTCCGTTCAGCGGACTTTCTCCAGGACTTTCCGATTTAAAAACAGGTCTTCCCTGCCAAAACCAATTAAGAAATACAGTAAACCATCCTCTTTCTCAGGGTCAGCCCCCTCCTTCCCACCCCAGAGCTGCCTTGACATTCACAATTGTGGCTCGGGATCTAAACGATAATCCCTTGGGTCCTGCAGAGACTTTGATCTTAGATGACTAAACTGCCACATGTCTTAACCCTGACCAGCCGCTGCAGCCTTCGGCTCCGTCCTATGGACCTCCTCCTTGTGTTTTCCAGCAACTGCACACATCTGCATTGTCTGTCCCTAGCTCGTCTCTCCTTGAGTCCAAAAAGCAACTCTCGGCACAGATAAGCGAACCTAAAGAAGTCCTAAAGTTATAGAAGCAGTTCTCCCAGCTCTCCACTGAACTTAGTTCTTTACAATCTGCTCTTCATGAGACTGTTCTCGCCCCTATTTCTGGATCAGCAAATAAGCCCCTCCTCAGTTTCAAACCCCCTAAAAGAACTCAAGGGTCTCATAGTGTTTCTTTGGCCTTCCCGGTGGTAACCCATTCTTCCGGGGCACCTAAACACCCTTCCACCTCCTTTGATCCTTCTTAGGACATGCTGAACGACCCTGACAGTGAGAGGGAAGGAGCTCGAGGAAGTGAAAGTGAAGGAGAGGACGAACCACCGACACTGTCCGGCAGACACCGCGAGTTCCACAAACTGCCAGCACCATCTAATGGGCACGGCGAGTTCCACAAGCTACATTTTAGAAATTTAAAGAATTAAATACTGCCGTCAGAACGTATGGGCCAAATGCCCCTTTTACTCTCTCAGTCTTAGACTCCTTGTCTCGGGGCGACTATTTGCTCCCAGGAGAGTGGATTCGTGCAGTTCAAGCGCTTCTCACCTGCGGTCAATTTCTAACTTGGAAGGCGGATTTTATCGACTGATGCCAGGTAGTTGCAGCCACGAATTTAAGATCCCCACAGTCGCCTTCTGGGACATGGACCATAGACAAACTCACTGACCAGGGAAAGTATTCAACAGAGACACAACAAAGGAGTCTGCCCCTTGGTCTCTTGGCCCAGACAGCTAACGCTGCTCTAGGTGCCTGGCTGGCTCTTCTGGCTGCCGGCTCAGCACTTACTCCTCTAACTAAAATAACTCAGGGAACTCAAGAGGATTATAGTGAATTTGTGAGCCACCTCCTAGAGGCTGCAGAGAGAACCTTGGGCCACGAGGCTTCCAATGATAAGATCATCAGACAGTTGGCTTATGAAAATGCAAACTCAGCCTGCAGGGCCGCCTTACACGGAAAAAACAGAGACAAGACTCAATGAGATGATTTGCCTGTGCTGCAATGTAGATTCCTTCTCCTCTAAAATGTCTCAGGCTGTCTGCCTTGCGTTGGGCGCCTCGCTCCAGGCTCAGAATACTCAAAAGGGTTGCTTTAGGTGTGGCCAGATGGGCCGCTTTGCCCATCATTGCCTCAGGGTCCCAAGGTCAGTTGAGCCCCTGCAGGTGTCCTTGGGCTCCTCGGGCAGGTCCTCACAGCCTTTCACCCTTTGCCCGTGCTGCCAGCGAGGCAAACACTGGGCAAACACCTGTCGATCCGCCACTGACATTTCCGGAAGCCCACTGACTCCTCTTCAAAAAAATGGGTTGAGGGGCCAGCCCCAGGTCCTGCTAGTCACCCCATTCCCTCCAGCCTTGGGGAACAGCCGGACAATAAACTCCCTCTTGCCCTCTATCAAGCCACCCCAGGGAGCGCAGGAGTGGACCTGTGTGCCTCCGCCCACACAATACTAAACTGGAGGACTGAGTACAGATTCTTCCTGTGGGAATTTTTGGGCCTCCCCCTAAAAATACTTATTTTCTGTTCTTGGGCCACGCATCCTCTACTTTGAGTGGACTCAGTGTCCACCCCTCCTTGGTAGACAATGAGTATACTGGAGAGATTAAGGTCCTGGCCAGCACCCCTTGGGGTCCAATATCTATCTCCCAGGGCCAACGTTTGGCCCAGGCTCTGCCTTTACCCTTAGACACCTCTCACCCTGCACTGGGCACACAACGCGGCCCTTCCCGACCAGGCTCCTCTGACTTGTACTGGGTTCAGACTATCACTAGGGAGCGCCCTACGTTAAACCTTAGAATTCTGGAAAAGACTTTTGAAGGAATCTTTGATTCAGGGGCCAATTCCACTGTACTGTCACAAGATTCTTGGCCCCGCCATTGGCCCTTACAAGCCTCCATGACCCATCTACAAGGAATTGGGCAGTCCAAAAATACCTTACAGAGTTCCCAGCTTCTAACTTGGGAAGACATGAGGGAAATAAAGGCATGGTCTGGCCGTTTGTGATTCCTGGCCTTCCTGTCAATCTCTGGGGCAGAGATATCCTCTCCCAGATGAAAGTCCTTATGTGCAGCCCCAATGAGGTGATTGCCCAATAGATGTTTGCACAGGGTTACCTCCCTGGACAGGGGCTTGGCAAACAAAACTTCCCATGTGTAAGGGAAGTCCTATACACATGACTCCCCCCACCCATAAAAAGATCGCACAGGCTTGGGGTTTGATGGCCATTTTTCATAAGGACCATTGCTCCTCCTGCATGCCAGGAAGACAAGATCACCTGGAAAGATGACATTCCTGTCTGGTTTGACCAATAGTCCCTCTCTTCCAAAAGATTGTCTGCAGCCATAGTGTTAGTGCAGGAACAGCTGGCAGCGGGACATATTGAGCCTTCTACTTCACCATGGAACACACCTATTTTTGTCATCCAAAAACGAAATGGTAAATGGCGCCTGCTACAGGACCTCAGAGCAGTCAATAAGACCATGGTCCCTATGGGTGCCCTACAGCCTGGTCTACCCTCCCTTGTGGCCATTCCTGATGGATAATTAAAACTAGTCATTGATTTAAAAGACTGTTTCTTTTCCATCCCCCTCTACCCTGAAGATTGTAAATGTTTTGCGTTCAGTCTTCCCATAACCAACTGTGTGGGACCTTTCCCTCCCTTCCAGTGGCGGGTTCTCCCCCAAGGCATGGCCAACAGTTTTACTCTTTGCCAAAAATATGTAGCTCAAATCATTGTCCCCTTCAGGTCACTCTTCCCTGACCTTTACGTGGTTCATTACATGGATGATGTTCTTCTGGCAGGGCCCAATGAGCAGCAGCTCCATCAGGCAGGATTACAACTTATTGCTGCCCTTCAAGACCAAGGGCTCCACGTTTCCCCTGAAAAAATACAAGTACACCCTCCCCATTTGTTCTTGGGGTTCAAACTGTTCCCCAATAAGATTCTTTCCCAAAAAATTCAACTGAGCCCTGATTCCCTGCTAACACTTAATGATTTTCAGCGGCTACTGGGTGATATTAATTGGCTGCGCCCTTATTTAAAGCTAACTACAGGTGAATTAAAACCTTTATTTGATATATTGCGAGGAGATTCTGATCCATCATCCCGCAGATATTGACCGCAGAGGCCCAGAGGGCATTAGCCAGGGTAGAACAAGCCATAGTCAACCAATCTGTTGGTTATTATTCTCCAGAATTGCCCCTTCACCTCCTCATCTTTCCCACCCCTTTTTCTCCTACTGGCCTACTTTGGCAAGTAAAGCTTTTATTTTGGGTGCATTTACCAGCATCCCCATCATGCGTGCTGCCCACCTACCCTCTCTTGGTCGACCACCTGCTACGTCTTGGCAGGGAGGCTGCCCTTAAACTCTTTGGCAAAGACCTTGATATTATAATCCTTCCCTATAATGCCTCCCAAGTCCAGTGGCTCATTCAGACTGATGATAATTGCACCTCTTTTCAGGGCACCATAGATAATCATTACCCTGCTGATAAGTTAGTCCAGTTTTTACAAAAGATGCCAATTGTTTTTCCTAAAAGGACAAAAGCCTCCCCCATCGCTGGAGCTGCACTGGTTTTTTCTGATGGGTCTTCTTCAGGTATGGCAGCTTTTAACATCAATGGAGCAGTCTCTCGCTTTATGACAGACTTCTCCTCAGCACAGATTGTTGAATTATCAGGCATTATAAAGGTGTTTGAGGTTTTACGAGATCTGCCTTTCAACTTGTATACTGATAGTGCTTATGTAGCCACCTCTGTGCCTCTTCTTGAAACAGTCCCATATATTCGTCCCTCAACAAATGCCTCTCCTTTATTCTCTGAACCTCAAAGATTGATTCTCGCCCTTGATGCCCCTTTCTTTGTGGGTCACATTCGTGCCCACTCCAGTCTGCCCGGCCCCTTAACAGAGGGAAATGATATGGTGGACCGAGCCACCCAGCTGATTGCCTTGGGGAGTATAGATTATAGGCCTGTTGAGCCTCTTGACGCTGCATGGCTGGCTCATAATTTACATCACCTCAATGCTCATACTCTCAGGTTATGATTCTCCATTACCTGTGAACAGGCTAGACAGATTGTCCGCCAATGCAAAGGTTGTTTGACACTTCTGCCTGAGCCACATCTTGGAGTCCACCCACGTTTGTCTGATTCCTGGGGAATTGTGGCAAATGGATGTTACACATTATCCTGCCTTTGGAAAACTTAAATATATTCATGTCTCTATAGACACCTACAGTGGCTTCCTTTATGCGACCTTACAGACAGGAGAAGCTACTACACATGTTATCAACCATGTCCTTGCCAGCCTGGCAACCACCCCAATACCTAGAATTCTTAAGACGGATAATGGTCCAGGATATACCAGCTCCAGCTTTAAACAATTCTGTGCTCAAATAGGCATTAAACATATCACAGGCATCCCTTATAACCCTCAAGGACAAGGAATTGTTGAATGAGCCCACCAGACACTCAAAAACATGCTTTTCAAATTACAGTCTGGGGGAGAAGCACTCTACCCCAGAACAGGCAATTTTAAGATTCTCCTCAATCATGCTTTGTTTGTTCTAAACTTTTTTACATACTACTCTGGGGGTAGATCTGCTGCAGACCACTTCTGGCATCCATCCACCGCTAATAACTATGCACAGGCTATGTGGAGAGACCCTTTACCCAACAAATGGCAGGGTCCAGTCCCAGTCCTCATCTGGGGCAAGGGGCACGCCCGCATTTATGACTCAGAGACACAAAATGCCAGATGGATTCCAGATCGCCTCATAAAACTATAACCCACCCAGGGACCCCCCTGAGAAGGCTTCTCATTGTGTTTAATTTCAGAGACTAAGAAGGACCAGAAATGTCCCTGTCTCCAATGATGCTGCTCCCTTGGATCTTCTTCGAGGCCCTACTGTGCTCCAGCAGCAAGAACAATCCCTTGCCACATCAACTTTTCAACTTTACATGGGTAATTCTTAATGAGGCAGGAGACGTAGCTAATTCAACCTCTCGGCTCTCTGCCAATATCCCTTGGGACCCCTTACAGGTTGATCTATGTGTGCTGGCCCTTGGGGCTCATGACTATTGGGACTACCAGGACTTCTTTGTACCACAACGAAAGCCCCCCAATCCTGTCTTACGGTGAGTATGGCAACCGGGATGTAGATCCCCAATGAAAAGGACCCTCATACAAATGGCCCCCCTCTATATCTGCCCCGGAGGACATCGAGACCGATCTCTTGGCACAAAGTGCAGTTTCTCTCCTGATTTTTACTGTGACTCCTGGGGCTGAGAGACCTCTGGAGATACTTACTGGAAACCCTCGTCTTTATGGGATTATATTACAGTAAAGAGAATAAACCCATCCCCATACAGCCTTACCGGTGGACCTGCCCCCCTGGATAATGAATGCATATTTAACTGGTGCAATCCCCTTTCCATCACTTTCAATAATGCTGGGAAAAAGGCCTCCTGGGATAATTCCAGAGGCTACAAATGGGGATTGAGACTCTATATGCCAGAACGTGACTTGGGCCTCACATTTAAAATTAAACTCATTAAGACACTTTCACAGGGCCCTACAATAGCTATTGGACCTAACGCAGCCCTACATCCTGGACAGACGAGCCCAAAAATTAAGATAGAGGCTTCCTCAGTTAATATAAGGCCAACCTTAAAACCCTTTGCTAGTACCCTTTTCCAACCGACCCTCCCTGTGGGACCTCCATTGTCATCCAACATTATACTTGATCTAGTTAACGTTTCCATTAAGGCCTTGAGAGACAATCAGACAGACTATTTAGAATGTTGGGTCTGCTGCTCCCCTTGACCTCCCTTCTATGAGGGAGTGGCTATTATTGGTGAACTTCTCTTTACTAATGATCCCAGTCAGTTAAGGTGGGGCAAATACTGAGCGCTTTGGATTAACCCTTTCCCAGGTCTCCGGATTGGGCCTCTGTTTATTAGCCCCTGATATGCTCTCCCCTCATCAGTTGAACAACATTTGTAATCAAACAATTACTGTCAACTCCACCTTTCAGTACATTCAGACACCTGATAGTTCTTATTTTATCTGTTCCACCGGACTCACTCCTTATGTGGTCTCAACTTCTTTATTGACACACAGAGATTACTGTGTTTTGGTCCTTCTTATTCCATGAATTACCTTTCACCATGCAGAAGACCTACTTACATTTTGGGAGCTGGGTGCAACCCGTGCCAAAAGAGAACCTATTACAGCCATTACACTGGCTGTCCTTTTGGGCTTAACTGCCACAGGAGCTGGAACAGGTATAGCCTCCTTGATTTCTTTTACTCAACAATATAATCAACTTTCCATAGCCATTGATAAAGATATCCGTGAATTACAACAAGGCTTAAAGTATCTTAAAGAATCTGTAGCATCCCTATCAGAGGTAGTATTATAAAACAGAAGAGGGCTAGACCTCGTCCTTTTACAAGAAGGTGGTCTATGTGCTGCCCTTAAAGAGGAATGCTGCCTTTATGTAGACAAGACCGGGTTAGTTGATGACAGCATAGCAAAGATAAAAAAGAGCTTAACAGATAGAAAGAGAAAGAGAGAACAAGCTGAGGCTTGGTATCAAAATTGGTATCTCCCTGGCTTTCTACATTACTCCCCAGCATCCCGGGACCCCTTATGGGCCTTTTACTTCTTTTGACATTTGGCCCTTGGTCTTTTAATAGAATAACCAACTTTGTTAAGTCACAGATTGAGTCCACCCTCCAGAAGCCGGCTGCTGTTCATTACCATCGACTCAGTATCCAAGAATCCACTAAGGACCCTCCCTCTGATGTTTCATCTGACTGTCTACAGTTTTCAGTCTTAGCGGCAGAGGCAGAGATACCCTGGTATCGCAGGTTATGGAGGCTTTCCTAAACAGCCTTACGGCTCCTGATAGCCCTCAGTCAACAGGAGTGGCTTTTGGGCCATAAGCTGTGGAAAGGCCAATGACTGGAATGTATTGCAGTGCCATGATTCTCAACGCACGCCCTTAAAGGCTGCAGGGTAACTCAATGATGGGATTATTATGGATCCATTATCCGGGTGCACATCGAGACTATAAAAGGTCAATGCCGGAAATGGGGGCCATCCATACAGCCTAAGACAGAGCCCCTGCCCTAATAAAAATTGGGCATGAGACATGGGTGCACACTGCATAGCCTAAGACAGGACTTCCACCGACCCTTCTTAGCTGCTCCTCATTCATTGTAAAAGAAAGGGTGATATGTTAGGAGCCAGGACCTAACACCCTCCTTGGAATATGCCTGGGCCTCCACACTGTCCTTGAGAATCTGAACACCCTCCCTAGAAATTTGCCTGCGCCTCCACACTGTCCTTGGGAATCTGAGACTTTCTGAGGACCACTTGTGTTTGCACAAGATAAGCTGGAGATGCCTGGAGCCAGGATCTTCACACCGTTCCTGGGTATCTGACCCTAGTGACCTTCCGAGAACTAGTTGTGTTTCCTCAAGACTAAAGTGTCCTTCCCACCTCTTGGAAATAGACGATCATAAAACAGTTTGACACCGGATGGTCTGGCTTGTTAAACCATGACAGCCGGGGGGCCATAAGCCTCCTTTCCCCTCCCCTCTACATTCTTTTTTCTTTTAAAGCAAACGTGTGTAAAAAATAAAGTAAGACCTAGACAGAACTTTGCCTAGCCTCCCTTCTCTCTCTCGCCCATTTTTCTTTTCAGGCTTAGTCCTCCTCGATCCTTATGAATAACTAAGTCCTGCAGGTTGGGAGAGTCAACTCCTTGCATTATGGGTCAGTCAGCATGGGCTACACTGCTTTATGCTTCTCAGAAGACCTGATACTGGTAGGTCTGCAGTTTTAGAGAGAGACTACTTGCCATTTCTAGATTCCAGAGGCACCTGCATGGTTTTAGTCATGTCTGTTTATATTGTCTTAAGAGAAAGTCACTCCAACATCTGCCTCTATCTTCATCTATGCTCTCTTCATTTACACCCCTAAGCTTCTTTTTAATAGAATTCTTGTCAGTATGCTGATCCATTTATTATCTAGGTGAGTCTCCTATCTCAAAAAAACCATGCAGCCTTATTAATAGAACAACCTGTGTTGTGTAGTGTAAGATGTACATGTTATAGGGATTGAGAAATGAACATTTGAACTATATTATTATTTTGTCATATATAGATATATGTCTAATATATATGCTATAATGTCAATATTTATATCTATATATGGAATACACACACACATATATGTATGTATATATATACATAAATATATATATATGTATATATATATATATATTTGGGTTATTATCTACTTAAAATAGAGTGCAATTATGTCTAAACAAGTCCACTGCCAGGTGAAAATAGTGTAAGTTTAAAATAGACTTAATATTTGTAAACTATAAATATATCTTATCTTCATCAGCACTGAACCTATTGAAAAATTTATGACACAGCACAGTTGGGAACAATGTCTAACACAAAGTTGATTTTATCATAAAGGCCTGAATATTTCATAAATATACGGGGCGGTGTTTTGTAGACATGGAATTTTAAAACACAGAATAAAATATGCTAGGAATCGTGACCCTATAGTATACCAGAGATTTCCTTTTGTGGTCAGAACAGTGGTTTACTGGGTTAGTGTCTCACTACTATTGTCAGACAAAATATAATAATACTGCATATTAGCAGACTGGGAATAGGTCAAAATTGGAAGCACGAATGATACATTGTACTGAGTAGGTATTGTTTTCTTGCTATGATATAGCTGAAAAGGATTTCCTTAAGCTTTCATAACCACAGTTTCTGCCTAGCACAGTAGAGTTTTTTTTTGTCTCTTTCCTATGGAATGAGAGAGATTGTCTACATTTGTATATGAATACTTTGATCAATAAATTTGTTAATGAGTTTTTCCTGAACCTGTTTTAACAAGTTATTAGTCTTCTCATTGCTGAACAGTCAAGGAAAATTTGCAATATAACTTTACTTTGTGTCTTTATAAAATTTAAGATTCTAACTTTTAGAAATTATCCCTTAAAGTATAGAAACAGACTGAGAATTGATCAGTATAATTGATGTACTTAAAATTAGAGGGGAGAGCTTTTAAATTCACATGTTAAAGGAACAGTGTCCAGAAATGACTTCAGAGTAAAAATTTTAAGAAGTCTGAAATTATTGGTAGAAAATATTTTTTAACCTAATCGTAAATATTCCAGACTCTGGAAAGCATGAGATATTGATATATAAGTTACTGTGTTTTATTTTTTTAAATCAGAAGTACTAAGAATACATTCATGAGATAAATGAATAGTACAAATCCATAATTATTTGTGAGAAAGTGAAAAAGGCTAAAATTAGTAACTGAAAGTAAGACTTAGCTATGACATCAACATGCATTGCTTTTTTCACAATATAAACAATTATTCCCTTTCTTGATTTTTACCAGCATGATAAAAAACATATTTGCACAGCTTGAATTTAGGTCAAACATTTTAATATGGATTTGCAGATTTAGGCATGAAGGTATTTGAAATTTTTTGAATTAAAAGTTGAGGATAATGATGAGTTCTAACCTGTGGTGCTTCCAAGCACTTCCAGCTAAATAAAATTTGTCCATGAGGCACAGAATAGTTATTATAGCTTATTAGACAGCTGCTGGGAGCACACTCCTGAGATGAAAACACAAGGCATCATTCATCCCTGATGTTTTAGCAGCTGTTTAATGAAAAGAGTCAGCTCAGTGTGTATTTAATCTATATAATAATTTATAGAACCACAGCCTGGGACCAATGAGGTATAACTTCAAAGTCCTTGTTTGTTTGCAGATTAACAAAGAGACTTACTTTGAGAACCAGTTGATTATTTAGGAAAGAGACTTGGGTGCTTAAAATTCTTAATTTCAAGGTTTCCATTTGGTCACATTTCATTTGAGTATACCACATAAAATAGAATTTGAATGATAATGTTTAAGAGTTTAATCCAGTAAATTAATCCCCTTATGGTTGTTAAAATGCACATTTAACTTTCAAACCTAAAAGATATCATTACAGCATTCTATTGCAAAAAGTGCTAACATCAAAGAATATTATTTCTAATGCCCCTAACAACACAAGCATCTACAATTTATCTTTGCTTATGATGTAATCAAAGTTACTTAATGAATGCAAAACATTATATTGACTTATTGGTAAAAAATAAAAATTTTTAATTTGAATATAAATGTTTTCTAAAACTTTTATATTCTGTTTTTGGACTAAAAATATTGTTAAAAAATGAATATGAACTAAACTGAATTTATGCAAATTCGATATTGTTATGACTGTCTTTTTGGAACTTCCCTAGTTAGTATATGCAAATCAATCAGCTCATTTTCAGAGGTGAAGCTTTGAGGAAATAATTGAGCTATAAGGATGGAGACATCATGATATGATTTAATAAAACATATATATGTATAATTTATACATATTATATTACACATATTATATATAAATTATATATATAATAAAAAATATAACTCTCTACACTCTGTCTTTTGCTTTCCCTCTTGTATCCCCACACTTCTCTTTTTAGTTCTCAAAAAAAGATAATTACTAACTGCAATCTAGAAACACCTTACCATGCAACAGATAGATCTGCTGACACTAGCATCAAGAACTTACCAGCATCAAGGAATGCAATATGTTTTTCGCTTTTTTACGTTAACTAGTTTGTAGTAATCTAGTTGTAGCAGGTCAATTGTCTAAAACACCCCCCCCACACACACACGTACACACACACATACTTTTTTTTCTGTGTGTATTCCCATGTGTTTTGTGAGTACAGGTCTACATGGAGTGTGCAGAGGTCAGAAGAAAACCTTGGTGACTAGTCTTCTTTTTGCTTTGTTCAAGACCTTTTGCTGTTATTATTATTCTTTGCCATCTACACAAGGCAATCTGATGTAGCAGCCTTCAGGAATTCAGGACTAAATGCTATATTGAAAAGAATAACTCTATGAGATATGATTGATATTGAAGATCTCTTCTAGAATGACACTAAAATTTTTTTTCAGTTAATTTGTGTTTTCTACCAGCAGTATAAAGTTTTTCTCAAGATCTTATTGCATACTTCAAATAATTTCAATAATAATTAAAGAATTCAATGCAACACACACAGCCAGAACCAAAACTTTTTCAAAAATGAGCATAAATTATGAACACAAAAAATGAACATAGATTAACAGATAGTTCAGTACAGACTTGTGATGTCAGATAAACATTGCTTAGAAAGGATTTTTAAAGTTTATACTCTGAAATATAAATCATAATTGAAGTTTGATTGAAGAAAATATAATTGCATTAATAAAATAATTAAAAAGAATGTATAAAATGGCACAAGACTGAACAACATCTTGTATTAGTGAATAAATTAATAATGATATTTCTGAGTATGGACAATAAGCTCTTTGAAATAATCTGACATGATCTTACTGTGATTAGATGCAAAGCTTTTGAATAAAAAATGAATAAAAATTAAGCTTCACAGTTTTTTAGTTATTACCCCTGTTTTTAATTTTAAGTCTTTCAGTTTATACAAAATTTGTGAGAATAATCTCTATTACTCTAATCACTTTTATCTTAATAGATTCAATTTTTCTTTTCCTTTCTTTCTATTGAATTGATTCAGCTAGTTCTAAGAACAACGACATTCTTCCAAATAACTAAAATAAATCATGACACAGAAGGAAATTTAACATTCATGAAATGTTTTCAAGTACATATTCTTTTAACGTTATGAAAATTGTTTTCACAATGTAATACAAAATAGTGTTTGTTTTGCTGAAAGGAGCATATGCTTAGCTTTTTATTCTCTCCAGATCAAAATTAAAGTACAGTAAATTTCCATTACAGTACTCAATCATCTATTACATAATATTGAACAAAATGAGACATGGATCATTCTAAAATTATTTGATTAATCATTGGTTTTCTGCAAAGTTTTGTGTCAAGTAGATACAAGCTAAAGTCTTTTGTGAAGAAGGACTCTCAATCAAGATAGTGGCTCCATAAGACAGATCTGTGTAGGTAAGCCTGGTTTCATCTGCAGGCAGTTAGATGCAAGGGTACTGATAAACTCTACATATGATCCTCTGTTGGTACTTACACCGTTGATTCTGCAGGGAACAGATCTATAGACAGAATATTCCACTCTCAAAATGTCCTTTTTGGCCCTATAAAACTCCCAAACTCCCTTCTTTGCACAGGATCCATAAGCACAGAAAGATCCCAGCTCTTCATTGTTCTAATGAAAAGACAATCTGTTCCTTCTGCAGCTCATCTTCCTCCCCCCTGCCCTTTTTTTGTTCTTACATAGCCTCAGTTGATCCTGCTAGTACATCTGGTAACAAACAGGTCTGAATTTTCCCACTGTGAAGGCTATTCTTGGTTGTCATATGAGAATTACCTAAAAACCTATGTATTTGGGCACACCTGAGAGAGATTTTTAGTTAATTGTGTCACTTAAGGACAGAAGACTCACTCTCAATTTGAGCTGCACCTTATGTTGGCATCTTCTACATAAAGTACCTAGGTGAAGTTTTGGCTTTTCACCTGCTTGCCCTCATTCTTGCTGGCCAGATAATTTATCCTGCTGCTGAGGCATTCCTTTACTATTATTAGAACCTGTTTCTTCAGGATTCTGATGTATCTAAGACCAGCTGAGATATCCTGTCTTCTGGACTAAACAACTATTGGATTCTTGTGCTTTCTGTATGGAGACAGCAATTGTTGGAGTAGTTGTACCACAGCCCATAAGCCATGCTAAAAAAATCTAATAAATGCCAAATATTCTCTAAGCTCTGTTCCTCTACAGAACCCTGACTTATTCTTTCTATCTTTAATCCTGCCCTTCTGTTTGTTTTTACAGTTCTGTGTATCAGGTTTTACCAACTCAAACTACTAAACAAAATATCCTAAACCTTTTCTCAAATGCTAATCTGGCCAGTGAGTCCTGATTTTCCCTTCCCATGTAACAAATTTTTCTTTCACTCTGCATCTCTATGTGTTGGAGATGAACTACTGACGTATTCTTTAACACAAAATTTTAAATTAGATCTAAGACCTCTTCTCTACTGAGGGACCCCTAAATTTTGCCAACAACAAGAAAATTTACTTCTTGTCCATAGGATTACTCATAAGACAAGTTTGCAAATTATCCTATGCTGTTTAAGGTCACTGAGAAACTAACTCTGAATATGTGAATTGGCCCTATTTCTAACTCAAGCCTATTTGTCTCAAAATATCCTCTCAACTTACCCAACACTGCAACCCTTTAAAAAAGTTCCTCATGTTTTGGTAGATGATCCAACCACAAAATAATTTCTTTGCTACTTCATAACTGTAACTTTGCTGCTGTTATAAGTGATTGTTGGGAAACTCTGTTCCTTAAGGTCACAGTCTACCATATCTGCACAAGTCCTCTGGTCTCTCTCAGTCCAAATGGAGGACTCCATTTAGTAGTAGGGCTTCCTCTTTTCTGACCTTGTCTGCAGAGCCTGACTCCCACTGGAGGAAGATCTTACAGCCCTATGCAAATTTACAAGTTCAACTTCCTCTTTCCTGATAAGAACCTTCCCAGAAAGGACCTGGAATTCCTGAAATGCATTTCCATACAAAAAACAAGGCCTTCAGAGTAAGCTCCAGCCAGTGATTTTACAATTACCTTCAAATCTTCCCATTCTCCAATATTCACATATAGCTCTTGGTCACCCCAAATAAAGTGTTTGTACTAATTCATTGAAGGTAATCTAAGAGATCTGTTGATGAGCAACTACCCACCCCTAGCCAAATTAGGATCCTGCAAACACCACCAGTTCCAGACTCCCTATCATCCTTCTAGACTGGGCATCATGGTGGAGGAAGCAAGTCATCTATTCAGAGCTGTGTCCCAATACACATACCACAAATGGTAATGTAAATATCTGTGATTTCTGCTGGTCCTTGGTTCCCTTGTGAAAGAGTCTTTCTATCCCTAAAGGGGTTAAGACCCACAAGCTGAGAACCACTGTTCTAACCAGATGCACTTGATCATACAAGACCCTTGACTCTGTGACAGGGGAAAAGGAAAAGGAAATAGTCCAAATAAGTAAAGACATTTTGGTTTAAATGACAGCTAATTAGCAAGCTATTTCCAATATAGGTTATATCATAATATATAAATGCCTACAGTAAATACTACTGTATATACACATATACAAAAGGTAAAAGCTAGACTCCTGACTGTACCAGTGTAAAACTATATAGTGATTTTTGAACTGCTGAAACTCTTGCTCCATTCTGGAAATGGGCAAGTAACATTCCTAGGGAAACAAACACAACTTTGCTTTTGTTTGGAAGCACCTGTACAACTTTTTTCTTCCCTTGCATCTTCTACAACTCTGAGAGAGATCACAAGCTGTGATTCTGGTTACTTTAACCCATAGATTCTGCTTCCTTGAGCTGGGGCCATGAAATTCCTTCCTTTGTTTCTTTATCTTACTATTTTGCAACTACCTGTCTAGGACATCATGCCTCCAATTGTTGGACCCGAAGGGAAGGTCCCAACTACTGGTAGTTCCCCCTCACAAAGACACAGAGATCGAGAGCGATGCAATCAGCAAGAGGTTTATTATTCCCAATGTACTGGGGTTGTCCTGCACATGAGGCAGAAGCAACCTCATGGAGCCCGTTCAGGGACCTTATATAGGATTTTAGAGCAGCTGCCATTAGGTACAATGTGATTGGCAGAACAGTGTGACTTTTAAACTGATTGGTCTTTAGGGAATGAGTTAGCAGGGGCTTAATCAGCCCCTCCCTTCCAGCCTACTGGCTTTCTAACCTATTTCTTCCATGTGCTTGGAGGGAGTGGAGGGGAGGAAAGCCCATCCCACAGGGAATATCTGCTAGCTAGGTGGCCTTATCTCTGGAGAGGGGAGGAGGGGAGGAGGGGAGGAGGGGAGGGATGCATTTCTTTCATTCACCCTTTTTTTTTCTTGGTAGTATTTCAATCTTGAAATTACAACTCATTTTGATCTAACCCTAGGTACTGTTGCAGTAGCATCATAATCTGCACCATGCTTATGTGCTCCATAATGAAAGCCAGTAAGCGATTTAGGATGCAATGTCCAAAGGTTAAAAGTAATACTAAGATTATTAGGGATCTTTTTCAGCAGGGTTCGAGCATCTGGGCACCATATGGCCGCACATAGACCGGATCTCCAACCTGGAACTGGTGGAATGTCTTGGGGGTTCCAGGCTTGTAGGCAGCTGCCAGCTGAGTGCACACCTTTCATTGTACCACCTGCAGGCCTTTTAACCTAGCATACAGATCATTATTACTATGACAAGTGGGTTCTATGATGTTACCTAAGAGGGTTAGGGGTGCTGGAGTCCCATACAGCATTTCAGAGGGGGTTAGGCTGAAGCAGGATGGGGTATTTCTAACTCTAAACAGGGCAAGGGGAAGGAGCACCACCCAGTCAGCTCCAGTCTCCATGGTCAATTTAGTTAAGGTCTCTTTTAGAGTTCTATTCATCCTTTCTACTTGCCCTGAACTCTGAGGTCTGTATATACAAGGAAGTTTCCAATCGACCTCTAGATATCTGGCCACTCCCTGACTTACCTGGGCAACAAAGGCTGGGTCATTGTCAGATCCGATGACCTTGGGCATGCTAAATCTGGGAAAGATTTCTTCCAGTATCTTCTTGACAGCCACTGCAGCAGTTTCCTTTTTTGTAGGAAAAGCTTCTACCCATCCTGAAAAGGTGTATAGAAAACTAATAGGTATTTGTAGCCATACTTGCTGGACCTCTGTGAGGTCCACTTTCCAGTATACTCCTGGTCTGTCCCCTCAGTATCTCTTACCAGGGTCAGTTTTATTTTGGCAGGCATTCACCTTTTAGCAAGGCTCACAGCTGTGGACTATTTGTTCCACTAGGTGTTTCAGTCCTGCTATCTGTATAGATGTTAATCATTTTATCCCTTCCTAGTTCATGGGCCTTGGTGGGAGTAATAAGCTCAGCCTTTTGTGCCAAGGTTCCCTCTGGTAGGGCCTGTGCACACACGACTCTCTGTCCATCTACTACAGCCCCATCTGCTTTTTGTCTTCCTTCTTTCAGGAAGCTACTCCCATCTGTGAACCACGTAGCCTCAGTGACTGCCAGGGGCTAGTCAGACAGGTCTTTTCGCCAGCCATGTGCTTCCACAAGCACTTGTGGACAGTCATGGATAGGAGGTTCAAGGTCAGGGTCAGGGAGCAGGTGGCCAGGTTCAGACCCATTGAGGGAGCAAACGTGATTTAGTCCGAATTAAGCAGCAAAATCTGATAGTGGGTCAAGTGGGCATTAGTGAGCCACCGGTCAGGGGGTTGAAAAACTATGCTCTCAAGTGCTCGAGGAGCAGATATTACTGAGTCTTGTCCCTAAGAATACTTGTTTGCATCCTTGAACAGCATGGCAACCACTGCTATAATTCACAAACAGGAGGGCCGCCCTGCCACCACAGGGTCCAGCTTCTTAGATAGGTATGCCTCCAGCCTTTTCCATGGCCCCATTTTTTCGGTCAGAACCCATTTTGCTATGCCTTTGCTTTTCGACTCAAATAAATGCAAAGGCTTTGTCACATCTGGGAGGCCTAGAGTGGGGGCTGACATTAGTGCTGCTTTAATGTCATTGAATGCCCGTTGTTATTTCTCCCTCCCACCCCCCAAATAAAAGGTTGTTTGTCCTTAGGAAGTGGGTAAAGTAGGGTTGCCATCTCGGCAAACCCTGGTATCTGTAGTTGACAGAAGCCTGCTGTACCCAGAAATTCTCTAACTTACCTTGGATTAGTGGGCGGTGGAATATGGAACACTGTTTCTTTTCTGGCTTCTGACAGCCACCTTTTTCCATCTTTTAGCAAATACCCCAGGTAACTGACCTGTTGGCTGCAGATTTGGGCTCTTTTGGTTGAACCGCGGTAACCCAGTTCTCCCAGTTCAGTGAGAAAGCGTCTTGTCCCTTGAGACACAGTTCCTTGCTGGGGGCTGCCAAGAGGAGGTCATCTAAAAATTACAAAAGCATTACCTGGGTGTTGGTGGTAAGAAATGTGGTCAGATCCCAATGCAGGGCCTTGTAGAAGATAGTGGGTGAATTCTTGAAGCCTTGTGGAAGGTGAGTCCACGTGAGCTGGCCTGTCATCCCAGACTCCGGGTCTTTCCATTCAAAGGTGAAGTACTTCTGGCTTTTAGGAGCCAGTGGCAGGCAAAAGAAGGCATCCTTAAGGTCTAGAACTGTGTCCCAGGTCCTGGAGGGGGCAGAGAGTTTAACAGGTTATATGGGTTGGGGACCATTGGGTGGAGGTCAGTTACCCTCTTGTTTACTTTCCTGAGGTCATGGACCAGTAGGTAGTCACTAGTCCCAGGTTTCTGCATGGGAAGGAGCTGGGTATTACAGGCTGATTGGCATGTTCACAGGATCGCCAGCTGGAGGAGTTATAAGATGTGCGGTCGAATTCCATCTCAAGTCTCCTTGGACATGGGATACTGGTGGACATTTATTGGACTAGACTGGGCTTTTAATTCCACATAGACAGGGGGTTGGTGCTTGACTTTTCCCATCTCTGCTGTCTCAGCCCAGGCTTGCGGATATTTCTGCAACCATCAGTCAATGTTCTTAGTCTTTTGCTCTGTATTTTCAAAAAGTTTATACTCATCCTCTAATTTGAGAGTCAAACCCTGGATGATCTCTCCCTGCCGATCTTTAATTTGTGGCTCATCTTGGTAAGGAAGTCTCTCCCCAACAGGGGGTATGGACATTCAGGGATGACAATGAACAAGTGGGATACCTGCACACACTGAGGTCCACCGTTTTGGGTAGTCCATGAATATTGCTTATTGCCTGTAGCCCCTTGAACCCAGGACCTTTTACTTGAAATGGGTCCGTCAGATTGCAGGAAGACCAAATGTTTAGCTCCAGTGTCCACAAGAAACTTAGGCTTCTTGTGGAGGCTTCTCGTCCACTCTAAGGGTTATCCTGGGTTGGGGGAGGGGCTCTGAACCCTGTCTCCCCTAATCACTATCCTCCTGCATAGCCAGTATTCTAGGGCCCTGGAGCCACCTCTCTCTCTCTTTTCAGGGTCATAGGCACCCTTTTTCTTCCTTATGGAACAGTCCCTTTCCCAATGGCCTTTTTCTTTGCAGTAAGTGCATTGGTCCTTAGCCAAAGGTTCTTTTCTGTTGCTAGGTATTCCCATACTAGGCTCCCTGGTCTCCCTAACTACAGTGGCCACTATCCTGTGTAAATGCCTTTCCTGTCTCTTTTCTCTTCTGAGCTCCCTATCTTCTTGTTCCTTCTGTTTCCTTTCTTCTTTCTCTTTCTCTGTCTCTCTATTATGAAACACCTTTTCAGCTACCTGCACCCGCTCTCTTAATGACTTATCCTGTAATCCTTCAAGTTTCTGCAACTTCTTCCTAATATTTCTGCTAGACTGGTCAACAAAAGCAACAATAACCATTGCTCTAGGATCATAAGGAGTCAGTTGGCAGAAAGCCTCCATGAGTCCTTCTAGGAAAGCAGAGGGTGACTCATCTGGCCCCTGCATCACTTCTCTCACCTTGGTCAAATTTGTGGGGAGCTTGGCCACCCCTGAGACCAATCATCAGAGTCTGGCGATATACCTTCAGGTGCTCCCTACCTTCAGGGGTGTTGAAGTCCCAGTCTCGTCTGGTTAGCTCGAACCCTGCATTTATATCCGCTGGTAAGAGGGAGGGGCACTCATCTGCCCCGGGATGTTTTTTCAAGCTTCAAGGGGAATGCACTGTCTCTCGTCCGTGGTAAAAAAGACCTGAAGCAATTGCTGGCAGTCATCCCAAGTGGGTTGGTGGGAGGAAAGAAGGGAATCAACCAGGTTAGTCAGGCCCTGTGGGTTCTCAGAGAAAGAGAGATTATGAGTTTTCCAGTTATACAAGTAGGCAGAGAACAGCCTACTTGAACAGTAAAGGATGATGACCCTGGTCATCAGGAGCACCATAAACTCTAAAAGGGAGAATGTGAGACTGTTCGGGGGTAGGCCCACACCAGCTTCGGGTCCCCTGGGCCAGTCCCACCGGGTCGGGGGGAGGGAGAGCAGAGGAGGCAGGTGGAGCCGAGGGACCCATCCCAGGAGGCTCCGCAGCTGCATTGGATGGAGGCCCAGCCTCTGATGTTGCCTGAGACAGGACAGCAGGGGGTATGAAGGAGGAGGTTCATGAAGGAGTAGGTCAGTATCTGAGGCAGGGAGGACATCCTTCTTGGGTCCCTCTCAAAGAGCCATGATAGATGTTCCTGTAGACCCTAGAAGAGGGACAAAAGGCCATACCCACAATGGGGGGGTCAGGCTTTCCCACACAGTAATGTATGGAACCTGATTCTGGTGGCCCCTGGAGCCCATCTCAAAGACACACCTTTTGACAGCCACTATAAGAGGCAGAGAGAAGGAGCTCTCCACAGGCCAACCAGTCTGGAAAGTTGGCCATTCTGAGGAACACAGTGTTTCCCACTTATGTTTCTTAACTTCTAGTTAAAGATTATGAGAGTCAAACCTAGCGGGGTCCTCACAGTCTATCCCATTTGGTCCAAAACTGTCCTCAGTCCAAGCATAAACACAAAACAAAAGACAGAGAGATGCCAACGTGTCCCTGCCATGAACACATCTGCAGAAAAACAGAGGAACTCAGCACTGGCCTCCTTGCCACCGTACTCAGATAGTGTCTGATCATCTCGACCCAAACCCCTAGGTGGGGCTGGATCTTCTTCACCCAAACCCCCAGATGGGGCCGGATTTTCTTGACCCAAACCCCCAGATGGGGCCGGATCTTCTCAACCCAAACCCTGAGATGAAGCTGGATCTTCTCGCCCAGAGCCCCCAGATGGAGCCAGATCTTTTTAACCTGAACCCCCAGATGGAGTCCAGAGTGTCCTCTGAGACCCTCATTGCTTCAGTGTTCCTGGCACGTCTACCCACTACCTTTCGCAACTACAGACACCACAACTCCACAGTGAGTTGCACAGACAAACCGATTAGCAGCGGTCACCCAGAAACAGAAAGACAGGAAAAGTAGAAAAACACAAGCACGATAGATGCAGACTCATAGCACAGACAAACAAAACTGAGGTACCTTCTTGTCCTCCGGTCTCTAGTTCAGCAAGGAGGAGTTTCCCAGCCAATGCATCAAAATGTTGGACCCAAAGATTGCAACTACCTGTAGTCCCCCGGAGATTGAGACATGGAGATCGAGAGCGATGCAATCAGCAAGAGGTTTATTATTTCCAATGTATTGGGGTCGTCCTGCACATGAGGAAAAGGCAACCCTGTGGATCCCGTTCAGGGACCTTAGATAGGATTTTAGAGCAGCCTCCATTAGGTACAATGTGATTGGCAGAACAGCATGACTTTTAAACTGAATTGTCTTTAGAGAATGTAGCAGGGGCTTAATCAGTCCCTCCCTCCCAGCCTACCTGCTTTCTAACTTGTTTCTTCCATGTGCTTGGAGGGAGTGGAGCAGAGGAATGCCCATCCCACAGGGAATATCTGCTAGCTAGGTGGCCTTATCTCCAGAGCGGGGAGGACGGGAGGAATGCATTTCTCTCATTATAACTATACTAATTTAACTAACGTGTCTTTTAAAATAAAAGTGTAATAATCCACATTTCTTCTGAGAGATGGTGGATCACACAGGGACTTGAAGAGGATGGTCTCTGTTGGCTCATTTGAGGAGAATGCAAACATCTAGTTTGCTGCTATCTTGGCTGGTGACCTCATTAAGATGGAAGCAACCATGTGATTTCTCCACCATCTCTACTAATGATATAAATGAGGCATACACAGTGTGACTCCTTAATATCTTGACTAATGTAAACACAGGGCACAGAGCAAACTCTCAGTACTCATAAAATATCCTATACTACTGAGTCCTTTGGGTGTTCCCACATCTTTTAGTGTTAAAGAAGGTTACATCAGAAATTCAAGGTGGTTATTTTGTAATTTTACCGTTTTCTTTTAATTCTGACACAGATTTTATATCATATGTTTCTTGGCTTCTACGGACCACCTGAGGTGCAAAGGATAAATTACCATATGTTAGACACAAACTACTGCTAAGAAAATGAGGATACACTAAGTACACTGTGTTGCACTAAGTGTCTGATATTTTAATCTGTTATCCCCAGACCCTTTTCTTCTAATTGAGATAAAGTGTAAATTCTCACCTCAACACTTCTTTGTGTCAGATGTGCCTATTTTGCTTCTGCCTGATCAAATGGTATGTTTACTAAAGGTCTCTATTAAATTTCACTTTCACAGTAAGAGTAATAAAATACATAATATAAAAAAAGACCAATAATGTTTAAAATCTTGGTTTATTGAAATACATCTTATGAGTATATAGATTTTCTACATGTGATTATATTTTTTAGTATCATGTTCTTAGCACCAAATTGATTTCTAAGTAAGTGGCTGTACAAAGTTGTTAACTTGGCCTGACTTCACTTTGTTCAGAGTAAAACTTAAAAATTATAAGAAACAAAATAATGATTTAAAAGTCAAGATGTATATTTAATTAATATTATAATAGAGGCAAAACAAAATAGATAATGGCCCTAAAAGTTACTTTGTGACAGTTTACATGAATTTTTAAAATACAAAATTTTCAATCTGATTTTAAGGACAAAACATAGTTATATAATTCAGCTCAAATGTTATCACCTTGAACCATATTGCATTGGGTTCTACAACATGGTTCCAATTGCCTGGGAGTCTAAATGAGTATTAAGAAATGATTAATCCTATTCCAGAATAATGTTTTTCTTTTTGGTCAAATGTCCTCCTGTTAGATAAGAATAACTTATGTCTGTGATTATTAAATTACACACACACACACACACACACACACACACACATACTCACACACACACTTTAAGGAGTTTGAGGATGTTTTTGACCACTACTACTTCTTTTAAAACAAACAAATGAACATTTAAAGTTTCCTTTTTTTTCAAGATTTTTAGCTTAGTGGGCTTATGGTTTTGTTTTTGTTTTTTGTTTGTTTGTGATTGTTTTTGTTTTTAGCAGTATCTCTTATTATACAGGGTTTTTGTCTTATCTAAACTGAACATCTGCCACCTTTATACTTTCAGCTGTGCTGGTATAAAATGATCACAGTGGGGCTTGTTTAATGTTAATACTCCTCACAAAAACACGAGATGAATAAGCCATCTTAGTCAATTTTATATGTACCTTAAAAAAAAAAAGTCTTTTAAAAAAGTATGAGGCCTATATATGTGACTATTAAAAGGCTTCATACATACTGAATAAAGACTTTCCAATGTAACTGTTGGTACTATCTACACTCCCTTCTGTAACCTCTATTCAATTAAGCCCAGTAATGTCATGGTTTCCTCAGGGCAAACATGGATGACACTGAACTTTGGTTGTAATTTGGGGCCCTATAAGGAGAGGCCAGACATTTCTTAGTTTCCCCTCTCCCCTAGGGTGAAAATTCTTATAACAGATAGCAAATGAATTTGTTATTGCTATTATCTCTCATGGTATTAAGAAATAAAAGAAAAGTTTAGATGGATGTAAAGGTAGAAAATGTTTTAGAAGAGAAAAATTTATATATGAAGAGTAAGATATATGGATATTTCCAGAATGGGACAAAAGACTAGAAAGCTTCTTTTGCAAGTTATGAAGATTTGAGTAAAATATTCAGATATTTCAGAAAACATTAAAGACATTCTGGATCAGCTTAATATCCTTCAGGACCAACTGGATTCTTGTCTGCTCCAAAAATTAAAGAAGATATGTTACACTCCCACCTTTTCTCTCTCCTTAGGATCAGAAATGACAGGTTGATAATGTTAAAACCTCAGGAAAGAAACTTCCAACTGGAATATTGACAGACTAATGACATCAATATAACAACTTCTGTTTGCATATATAACTTTGAGGGGACAGCTCTACAGATAGAATCTTTTACTGCGTAAGTTTTTGTTTCTACTCTATGAACTGCCCCAAGAGCCTATGCCTCCTCACACAGGTGAGACAGTGGGCCTTCATTGTTTTAATTGAGGATAGTCTGTTCTTAATGACATTCCCTTTCCTTTTCCCTTTCCTTTCCTTCCCTTCCCTTTCCTTTCCTTTTCTTTCTTTCTTTCTTTCTTTCTTTCTTTCTTTCTTTCTTTCTTTCCCTCTTTCCTCCTCCTCCTCCTCCTCCTTCTCTCTCTCTCTCTCTTTTCATTTAGCCTCATCAATCAAGATTTAAAAATGTGTTTTAGACAAATGTGTCTATAGTATGTGCACACCATTTTGACAGGAAATGAATAAGGTAAGAGAAGAGATGAAATGATTAGGTAAAGTTAACTGTATTATCAAATGTAATGTACCCAACCCCACAATAGCACTTTATTGTTATTTTCTCCTCAAAGTGCATTTTAGTTAGTGAACACATATGAGTTTTAAAACTGCATGGTATATATAATCTGTCATAATCTTGTCAGTTAGATGTTTTAAAAACATAAAAATATGTCTCTGTGCCTCCATAGTCTGACATATTTTCTCTTTTCTTATTTATTCTCATTCTTAAATCATTATCTCATGATACAGTAGAAGAAATAAGTGTAGAAGAAAAATCTGATGGTATAGAAAAAAATAGAAACTTCCTAGAAGAACAGGAAAAAAAAATAAATGAGAAGGTAACTATTTCAGTCCACAAGGAAAGGAAGCAGCATTGAACAGTGAAGGGTAGAGGGTGGATGGTAGGGAGTAAAGAAATCTGTGAGAGGAGACTGAGGGGTGGGACAACATTTGGAATGTGAATAAATCAAATAATTAAATAAAAAATCTTTTCTATGGAACTGGTAGGGAAGGAATAGTAGGAAACTGAAGAGAGTAGACTACTGGAAAATATCATTGGGCACATATATACAACTCTCAATTCTTTTTATCAACCAGGAACTAGGAAATAGAAGTCATAGCCCAAGCACAGAGAGTGTGCATGGAAGTTGTATGAATTTTAAGCCAAGAGCAGAATTTTTAACATAGAATTGTTAACCTCAACAGATACAAGAAGATTGAAATAATCCCATGCCTATCAAATCACTATGGAATATGGCTGGTCTTCAATGGCAAAAACAACAACAGAAAGCCTACATATGCATGGAAGGTGAACAAAGCTCTACTCAATGATTATTTGGTCAAGGAATAAAGAAAGAAAGAAATTAAAGACTTGCTAGAATTTAATGAAAATGAAAGTACAACATATCCAAACCTATGGGACACAATGAAAGTAGTGTTAAGAGGAAAATTCATAACTTTGAATGCCTCTAAAAAGAAACTGGAGAGAGCACATACTAACAGCCTAACAGCGCACCTGAAAGTTCTAGAACAAAAAGAAGCTAATACACCCAAGATGAGTAGAAGGCAGGAAATAATCAAATTAAGGACTGAAATCAACCAAGTAGAAGCCAAAAGAACTATACAAAGAATCAACAAAACCAGGAGCTGGTTCTTGGAGAAAATCCACAAGATAGATAAACCCTTAGCCAGACTAACCAGAGGGCACAGAGACAGTATCCAAATTAACAAAATTAGAAAAGAAAAGGAAGATATAACAACAGATTCAGAGGAAATAAAAAAAACCATCAGATCTTACTACAAAAGACTATATGCAACAAAATTGGAAAATCTGGATGAAATAGACAAGTTTCTAGACAGATACCAAATACCAAAGTTAAATCAGGATCAGATACACCATCTAAACATTCCCATAACCCGTAAAGAAATAGAAGCAGTCATTAAAAGTCTCCCAACCAAAAAGTCCAGGACCAGATGGGATCAGTGCAGAATTCTATCAGACCTTCAATGGAGACCTAATAACAATACTCTTCAATCAATTTCACAAATTAGAAACGGTAGGAACACTACCTAATTCATTCTATTAGGCCACAGTTACACTGATACCAAAACATCACAAAGACCCAACAATAAAAGAAAACTTCAGACCAATTTTCCTTATGAATATGACTGCAAAAATACTCAATAAAATCCTCACAAACTGAATTCAAGAACACATCAAAATGATCATTCACCATGATCAAGTAGGCTTCATCTCAGGGATGCAGGGATGGTTCAATACCTAGAAATCCATCAATGTAATACACTACACAAACAAACTCAAAGAAAAAAAACCATATGGTCATTTCTTTAGATGCCGAAAAAGCATTTGACAAAATTCAACATCCCTTCATGATAAAAGTCTTGGAAAGATCAGGAGTTCAAGGAGCATACCTAAACATAGTAAAAGCAATATACAGTAAACCAATGGCCAACATCAAACTAAATGGAGAGAAACTGGAAGCAATCCCACTAAAATCAGGGACTAGGCAAGGCTGCCCTCTCTCTCTCTCTCTATCTATTCAATATAGAGCTTGAAGTTCTAACTAAAGCAATCAGACAACAAAAGGAGGTTAAAGGGATACAAATTGGAAAAGAAGAAATCAAAATATCACTATTTGCAGATGATATGATGGTATACTTAAGTGACCCAAAAAAATCCACCAGAGATCTGTTACAGTTGATAAACAACTTCAGCAAAGCAGCTGGATACAAAATTAACTCAAGCAAATCAGTAGTCTCCCTATACTCGAAGGATAAACAGGTTGAGAAAGAAATTAGGGAAATGACACCCTTCACAATTGTCACAAACAATATAAAGTATCTTGGTGTGACTGTAACCAAACAAGTGAAAGATCTCTATGACAAGAACTTCAAGTCTCTGAAGAAAGAAATCGAAGAAGACCTCAGAAGATGGAAAGATCTCCCATGCTCATGGATTGGTAGGATTAATATAGTTAAAATGGGCATCCTGCCAAAAGCAATCTACAGATTCAATGCAATTGCCAACAAAATAACAACTCATTTCTTCATAGGCTTAGAAAGAGCAATTCTCAAATTCATACGGAATAATAAAAAACCCAGGATAGTAAAAATTGTTCGCAACAATAAAAGGACTTCTGGATGAATCAGCCTCCCTAACTTCAAGCTATATTACAGAGCAGTAGTGATAAAAATTGTATGGTCTTGGTACAGTGACAGGCAGGTAGATCAATGTATTAGAACTGAAGACCCAGAAATGAACCCACACACTTATGCTCACTCGATCTTTGACAAAGGAGCTAAAAAGACCAGCATCCTTTTAGATCCAGTGGAAAAAAGACAGCATTTTCAACTAATGTTGTTGGTTCAACTGGTGAAGATTGCGAATTGATCTATTGCTATCTACAAAGTTCAAGTCCAAGTGTATCAAGGACCTCCACATAAAACTAAATACACTGAATCTAATAGAAGAGAAAGTGGGGATACTTCTCGAACACATTGGCACAGGGGAAAAGTTCCTGAACAGAACACCAATGGCTTGTGCTCTAAAATGAAGAATTGACAAATGGGAGCTCATGAAATTACAAAGCTTCTGTAAGGCAAAGGACACTGTAAATAGATCAATATGCAACCTACAGATTGGGAAAGATCTTTACCAATCCCCTGTCTGATAGAGGGTTAATATCCAATGTATACAAAGAACTCAAGAAGCAAGACTGCAGAGTTCTAAATAACCCTATCAAAAAATGGGGAACAGAGCTAAACAGAGAATTCTCAACTGAGGAAAGTCAAATGGCCTAGAAGCAACCAACGAAATGTTCAACATCTTTGGTCATCAAGGAAATGCAAATCAAAACAACCCTGAAATTCCACGTCACACCAGTCTGAATGGCTAAGATCAAAAACTCAGGTGACAGCAGATGTTGGCGAGGATGTGGAGAAAGAGGAACACCCCTCCATTGCTGGTGGGAATGCAAGTTGATACAACCTCTCTGGAAATCTGTTTGGTGGACCCTCAGAAAAATGAACATAATACTACCTGAGAACCCAGCTATTCCACTCCTGGGCATATACCCAGAAGATGCTCCAACATGTAATAAGGACACATGCTCCACTATGTTCATTGTTGCCTTATTTATAATAGTCAGAAATTGGAAACAACCCAGATGTCCCTCAACAGAAGAATGGATACAGAAAATGTGGTTCATTTACACAATGGAATACTACTCAGCTGTTAAAAACAATGACTTCATGAAATTCATAGGCAAATGGATGGAACTTGAAAATATCATCCTGAGAGAGGTATTGCAGTCACAAAAGACTCAACATGGTATGTACTCACTGATAAGTGGTTATTAGCCAAAGATTTGGAATACCCAAGTGTCACTTCACTGCAACCTTAGGGCTGAGTGTGAGGTTCCAGATGGAGGAATTGAAGAAGACACTGAAGGAGCTGAGGGAGTGTGCAGCCCCATGGAGGGAGCAACAGTGGCAATTGGCCTGACCATTCATTTCTCCCTGAGACTGGATCACCAACCAAAGAATACACATGGAGGGACCCATGGGGCTGGCCACATTTGTGACAGAGGGTCTTGTTAGACATCAGGGGAGCAGAGGCCCTTTGGCCTAGGTGTGTTAGATCCCATAATATAGGAGAATGCCAAGGAGGGAAGGTGAGAATGGGTGGGTCGGTGGTTATAGCAATACCCCTAAAGAGGCAGGGGGAAGGGGATGGAATGGCGAGGTTCCAAAGGAGAGATCTGGAAAGTGGGAAACATTTGAAATGTAAATAAAGTATGAAAAAAGGCATCTGAAATGTGGCAAAGATTTGTCAGCTAATCCCTTTGGTAGGTAAACAAGGTTTTGTATACACTACTCTTGAGGCAGCCTGCTTTCCAGTTCCCTACCTTGCAGAGTTCACAGCCACAATTTGCAACCTTTTTGTTGTTTTTGTTTGACCTTTTTCTTAGCATGTAGAGGTTTTCTTATTGCTTTCTAATTTTCTTGACTACTTACCACTCTGAAATAATTGGGTTTTACTCACCCTTTTGGTTTTAGCTAAGGGGTCTAGAGCCATGAGAGGGATCTATATCTCTGATCCACAAGGTACAGGAGTCTGGGTCCATTTGCCTTTAGTTGTTACTTTCTTTGATCATCATAATTAAAATGATCTTTTTTCCTAAAACAGACTTGATGCTTCTCTGTTGGTAATGTAAGTTAGATGCCTTGTAAAAGAATTAATTTTATATAAAAATATTATATGTATATTTATTTAAAAGTTATGAAAATGTAATTTTTATAGGTATTTTAATAGTGGGGACTTAGAAACATTTAATATATTACTCTCATGATAAAGGTTTTAGTTACCATTTCTACATAGACTTTATTCTCTTTTACTTAAGCAAAAGCACATTTGTGGCCCCTAATTGCTATGGTTTCAGTGAAAGTTTCCCAATGATGCACATGTTCAAAGCTCAATTGGCCCCTTTCTAATTTCAGTTCTATTGATATGATAAAATATCCTGATAAAAAAGCAACTGTGAGGAAAATTATATTTGGCTCACAAATATTTGTGACTATCCACTTCTTTTGGAAAATCTGAGAGTTTGAGACAGTCATTCCAAACCTATGTTCAAGAACAGAGAGAAATAGAAACACTCATGCTGTCTAACTGCATGCTAGTTTAGTAACCTGCTTTCTCTAACCTTCCAGAGTCTAGGGCCCAGCCCATGAAGCAGTGCTGCCCACATCAAGCAGTTGTCTCATTTCTGACCCTTTTCTTAAGTGTTTGCAGATGGTGGTAAGTTGTCACTTAGAAATATCCATTATTCTCTCCAGTTTTCTTTTATCAAGTAAAGGACTCACCAGTTCTAAGACACTGAATGTGGCAATTTATTGATATATCTATCTATGTCTATCTATCTATCTATCTATCTATCTATCTATCTATCTATATCTAGAGATAGATATAGATGTGTGTATGTGTATTATTACAAAACACACAACACATAGATATATATATGAGTGTGCTGGCAGTGTTGGCCATTGGTAGAAAATTTAGAAGGGTATGATCTAGCTGTAGAAAGCACCTCACTAGAGATTTGTGCTTTCCTGTGGCCTGGCTTCCCTGATTCATTCCATTTTGTCTGAGTTAATGGTTGCACTGTAATGAGTAATTCCTCTGCCAGACATTCTAATCACTGTGATATAATGACACAGCCATACAGTAATAAATTCATTGATTTTGCACTGAAATCCTAAGCTAAAGTGTAGCTTTCCTTTTTTTGGGGGGGGGGTGCATGTGTACATATGTGTCCACATATATGTGTGTATGGGTATACAAGAATGTATAAGTGGGTATGGAGGCTTGGATTTCATTCTTAGGATGTTCTAGGATACTATCTTTTTTTGATTTTGTTTGTTTGAGATAGGTCTCTCACTGGCCTGGAACTTGCTATGTAGCTAGGTTCTCTACCTAGTATTATAAACATACATGACTATACCCAGCATTTTTATGTGACACTTAAGGACCACACTCATACTGGCATTATTCTATTGTCTGAACCCACTGCTACTTATCTAATTTTGATACCTTGTCAATATTTCAGTACTAAATAGTGATATGGTCATAAATTTGCCCACATATGCAGCTGTGGTTTGTAATTCAGAACAGACTGACTTGGGAGTACATGGAAAGGCTTCCTTTTGAGCAGTGCTGGGCAAATCACTCAGAAGAGATCCCCAGTCTTCAAAGCCATGTGATAACTACTAATACTAAAATGTTGTGCCACACCCTTACCCCACAACCTTCTGAGAACACCATCCATACCGTTATGAGGGACTCATCACTATGGCAGAGATTCATGGCTGGAGATTACTGCAATCAACCATAGGTGATTCTAGCTGAAATCAGAACCTAATATACTGATATACTGTACATGTGGTATATGTGTGATAGTGGATTTTAATTGTCAAATTGATAAGACCTAGAACCACCTAGGTAGAGTTGGGCAATGAAGGAATCCATAGACAAGGCTGGCCTGTAGGCATGCCTATGATAGATTTCTTTTTCTTTCTTTATTTCCCCTCGTAATGAAATTCTTTTTTTCTCTTTTTTTATTGGATATTTTGTGTATTTACTTTTCAAATGTTATCTCCTTTCTGGGTTTCCCCTCTGGAAAGCCCCTCTCTCATCTACCCTGCCCCTGATTCTATGAAGATGCTCCCCCTCTCATCCACCCTCTCACACCTCACCCCTACACTTTGGAAACCAGCCTTCACCGGACCAAGTAGTTGAAGGAGCTGAAGGTGTTTGCAACCCCATAGGAAGAACAACAATATCTACCAACCAGACCCCCCCCCCCCGAGCTCCAGGGACTAAACCACCAACCAAAGTGTACACAGAAAGGGACCCATGGCTCCAGCCACATATGTAGCAGAGGATGGCATTGTCTGGCATCAATAGGAGATTTCTCCTTTCTTAATAGGGTTCTGTAAGAAGAAAAAGTTTAGCCCACTGTGGATAGTATCATTCCCTACCTAAGTTGGAGTCCTAGACTCTAACAGTAGATAAAGCATGTTGGGCAATAGAATTGTGTATATTGATTTTTCTGCTTCTGATTACGTCTGTGATGTGACTGGCTGCTCCAATTTTGATTTTGCCCAAGTCATCACCTGCAAACTGTTATTATGAGGTAAACTGGACCCCTTTTCTCTTCTTTTACTTTTTGTTAGGATAGTTTATTGCAGCAAGATATAAAACTATGGCAGTATATGATATTGAAGGTGGTACAAAATCCCCAACTATGTGCAACGGCCTATAGACTTGAGACATTTTCTTGGCCCAATGATAAGTTCCAGTAGTATTGTGGTTATCGGCCTTTCCTGCTTTTGTGAAATCATGTCTTGCTCCAAGGTCTGTTGCCAGTGATCAAAACAAAATGAATGAAAGTAAGGCATTAAACATCTATGATGGTATCAAGCTGATCCAAACTGAATCTCTTAACCACACACTTACAGAATTTCAGAGTGTTATACACTTATGCTAGAATCCATTTTGAAGCAGGAAGCCCATTATCTTGCCGTATGCTATGCTCCACATTGTACTATATATAAAGGCTCTGTCTGAGATTCCATATGAATGAGTGGCGAAGACAGTCCCTCAGCCACCAATATTATGCTAAGTTGGCTGAAACTTAAGCTTCATCACTGTAGGACACTGGAGAATTCCAATTACTAGAGATATTTCCTAGAACTTCTTCATTGCTAGCAAGATGTACCCAAAAACTTGAGTCTAACCTACTGGATTGTATGTCTCTGCCTTATTCTGAAGCATGTGTAGAAGCTGTGCTTGTGATCTCTGAGTTAGTTATAAGACATTTAGAGTAAGGACATAGCTGCCCACAGATAGGATTTTGGGTACTGTAGAGACAGCTTATGTTACTGACTACTCTTGCAAGTAGACTAAAGTTAGTTTCAGAGCACCACTTTGGGTGGCTCAAAACAACCCATAACTTCAGATCAAGGGATCCTGACACTCTCTTTTGATTCCATGGGTACCTGTAACTGTGTGTATATATGTACACACACACACACACACACACACACACACACACACACACACTTACAAGATGGGATTTTTGCCTTTCTTTGTGACCTTGCATAGATAGAAAGCACCTTTATCAATGTTGTAGAAAAAATGAATAGGGAATATTTAAAGAGTATTTTTTTGTTGTTGTTGGAAATATCAAATCATTTTTAATTTTACTATTGAAAGGATAGTGAACATGTTGAAATGTTACCTAGGCTATTTTCTAACAAATAAGTATCAAATTAAAATTCATGATGTTATCTGCTCCCAGCATGCTTTGCATCTTTCTTTTTTATTGTGTCTTAACCATTTTAGTCCATCATGTGAATTTGATGTGTTTTTAAATGTTGATTTTTCCCACAGATAGCATATACACAAAGTTACTGGTTAATTACGTAAATCAGCCATTTTTTTTTTTTTTTTTGATCACTTCTCCATCTCTAGACATGGATTTTATTTAGACTCCTAGAAAAATATATTCTTGTGTTTTGGCCACTGGGTGCCTATACTTATACTTCTTGAGTGGTATAATGAATCAAACTGTTTACCTTAAATAAACAGCCATAAAGGATCAATCATCACAACACTTCCACAAAGCCTTCCCTTTTCATCATTTTCTGAGCTTAAGTCACACGTTCAGAAATCTTGCAGCAGACAACTGACATGTCCTAACTCATCTCTAATTTTATAATTATAAGAACATAGGAAGCTCAAGCAAAATACATTTTTTTTCTTTATAACAAAGGAGTCAGATGTATCCATATATTGACTTCATAGGCCTTGGCAATGGTGAAGGCTGCACTGCTGACTGCCTTTAAGCTCTTCTGTTGTTACAGACTCTTTCTAGCACATAGGCACCTCCAAATTTAGAGGTTGCTTTCAAGTTTTGGCCTTTCTTTATAATAAGATTCTGGATGTATTCACTGTAGATTATTAATCCACTCCATTTAGTTCCCAGGAAATAAAGTGCAAATGGCAGTCTGTTCTCTGTGACGTTTGAAACATTGTTCTTCAGCAGGCTGATAAGCACACCAAAGCTCTCAATTTCGATATACTCATATTTCTCTTGTGCACTTTACTTGTAGCCTGGGAGCTTCTTGGCTAGTTAAGATTTATGCAACAGTTCCCTTATTTTCTGTAAATCAGATGTGGTTGCTAACAGAGCAAAACCATAATGCTCTCCCATATATGTTGCCCTTTTTGCAGTCATTTCTATAATATGCATCTTTCTCTTTGTTTTTTTTTTATTTCAAGAGATGTTAATGATTTTTATACTAATGGTACTCCCATGCCTTTCATTTAATGCTGACATCATAAATTTTAGTATTTTATTTTAATATACCTACAGTACCAATACCAATAGATATGCATTAAAGTCATCATTTCAGGCTAGATGTCCTATGAACTATGCACACTTTCCATATGGTAACATATCATCGCAGCATTTCCTTGACAGCTGTGCACATGCTCAAGGATTCCTTTCAGTGCAAGGTGACCTCCACCCTGAAGGACATTCTGAAGGTTCTTCAGGCTTGAACTGGATTTGCTTTTTCCCTACACTGCTCTCTGATGCTAAGTATAAAACCCTGTAGTCAGATCTTTTTAAAGGCTCTGTCTTCTCTTTTTTTTTTTGAAGGGATTTACCCTAAATGAGGTTCAGTATTACATGAAACCACAATGACAAGGATCCTTGACAACCATCAATTTGCTCTCATAAATGAAAAGAGCTGATTGGATAACAAGGTAAGTTTCATAAAGAAAACTGCAGAAAACAAAATGGAATGATTTGGTTAGAATGAGATGTTTGATGTTTGTTTGGCTTTGAACAAATCTAACACAATTGTAAATTCACAGTGTGCAAAATGGATGAGCAGTGAATTCAATGAAGAATTACAATTAGCTTGATGGGGGGCTGTGAGGTTCTAAAGAATAGAACCATAAATTTTGCCAACTGCATAGTACCTTGTCTTACAAGACCAAGGATTTAGAGTGACTTGTCATTGTTCACAATATTTATCTCCCTATCCAAGTCTTAGCTGTGTTAACTCATTGGCCATTCATGAAAATTCTTGAAGATAGAGAGGCAAACTCATCTCAGACCTGACTGCCACTGATATGCTCTTCTTGTTTCTCAATCACACAAGATCAGCCTTTACCAATATATGCTGGGCAGTCTATTTGACAAAGAGAATGACCTACAATTAATGTTATTTTCAGAAAAAATGTATTCTAAATTTCTTATTGTGATATATTTTATAATTTAACACAACTGTGTTTTCAAAGACCATGCCAAGTTTCCTTACTACACCTTGAAGTATTATTTATCTTGGCTACTATGCACTCTTCAAAAAATACATTTATCTCCTACTTTTAGTTTTCTATGTGGACCACTATGTGGATTTATGCATTTGCTATTAGCAGCTAGGGGAAGTCATAGGATCCCCTGGATCTGCAGCTGTAGTGGTTGTGAATAGCCTGACTTGGATGCTACAAACTGAGCTTGGAAGAGCAATGTAGGCTCTTAACTATTGAGCATTGCCTCATCTAAATGCTGTGCACTATTTTTGAGGCTAACAAGCTTCAGCATCTATCTTTAAGAAAAGCTGTGTAGGCTTCCCTTCCCAGAGTTAGTCCATGGATCATTTAGCACAGTGATGGGGATGGCTTAGGAATTTCACTATCTGAAATACCCTTTGATATGTTGGAAATGTTTGCTTTGACTTTATGTGGTGAACCTAAACTCAGAAATGTTTGTGTATTCCACGTACAATTCAGAGCCTACCTCATCTTTTTCTAGCTCAGAAGTAAGTTCAATAGATTGGGGAAACATGTGAAAAAATGGTCATAAAGACTGGAGGATTAGAAAAAGTGAAATTATCCTAAACTGTTAGCTGTGAGGTGCCCAGGGGCACAGATTTAGGCAGCTTCATTCAGCAAGCACTTTTTACAATGTTACCATATGCTAGACATTATTAAGATAATAGAAAGACAGGAGATAGGTAAATGGAGACTCCTCTTTAGGCCTTTACAAAATAGATGCTATCACTCAGGTCAAATTTCAACCACACAGATGTGAGCATCATCTGACAAAGCATTTTCTACTTTTCATTGGGTTGTATGACAATCAGTAAATACATATTTTAAGTGTAAATGTAATTGTGCATTTTTTCACATGTCCCTTGGAGAAATCCCATGATAGTACAGCAATGGGGCAGATTTTACCACCATTGACTAATCAGTGGCCACTTCTAGGGTATCAGCAGGCCTTTCCTATTCAGGTCTAGCATCTTCACAGTGACAAAATGAGCAAGTGGACCAGGTAACTGCTGAGTTTCCTCTCCACATCACAACTGAGGCCTCTGCTCAACTCATTAAGAAATTATCAGAATTACTGTGCAAAAATTAAATGCCATTAGATCATAGCATTTTAATCTGATAGTGTTCTGTAAATGAGCAGTTTAATCAAATGCTTGAGACTGCAGAAAGAGGGCTTATAATGTCAGAAAGGGGCAAGTTTGTATAAACTTAATGAAGCAATTTGCTGGAGGCAGTGTGTATGGCTATTGCCCAGCTGGGTTTCATATTGACTGCCTGTTTGTTATAATGCATAGTATAGGTACTGGATTTTAGTGCTTAAATTCCTACCTGGAGGCTTTTATTAGTTTCTAAGCCAGCCTCATATCTATTTAAGAACCTTAATTACCTCCTTTGAAATAATTGCAATTATTTAACTTATGTTCTCAAAGTTCAGGGAAAAAATGCAGCCATAAAGTAATTACTCTCCAATTCAAATGAGCCCCTTCAAATGTTTCCAACACCAGGTTGCTGCTTTCCATAATTTACGATAAATGGTCACTGACTAAACAGATAACAGAGTAGTCACACTATCTCATTTCTGATCCCTTCATTATTCCAGAGTATAGTGAAATTTAAGTTTTATCACTCTCAGTTGTGGACCACAATGGTAGGTTATATTTATTCTCAATTATATGAACCCACCATTGAAGTTGGTAAGGTAATACATTATGTAACATTGAGAATTACCTTGTGGTTAGATGTAATGTTGAGTGCCATACTTGCAGTGTGTGAGGCATGAATCAAGATGAAATGTTTCAATGTCCTCATTGTAAAGATTCTCTTGTCAGCATAAAGCCCATGGATGTTATTGTACAATACAGAAAGTGACACAGAAGAAGGTTTGCTCTCTTTTACCTTTTATGCTGATGCTTTAGCTTCATATCTACAACCAATCTTGGACAATGATGAGAATGTTGGATATTAATGAACAAGGTAATTTGTGTATTTTGTGCAGCACACACACATGGTGAAGTCACTAACAGACAGTTTCTGACTCAGAGTAAACTGATAAACCCAACTGAACCTATTGCTCATCAATACTCATCTATCTAGTTCTCAAAGATCCAGTTAATGTTGGAAGGATGGCTAAAAACTCTTGGATGGCTTGAGGTAGTACTTAAGCAGTGGTTCATTGGTTTGTTAGACACTGGCTGTCATACCAAGACACTCTATCTGGTTCCTCAGAAAACATTGAAACAACCAGATAGAGAATGGTGTGTATATTAGCCCCAACAAAAGCAGAAGACTTCAAGGTCGGTACAAATCAATAACAGAATGGTCCAACTAATCTTAGCTGACTGCTTTTGTGTGTCTGTTTGAGCAAGACATTGATCCATTTCTCTGCTGTGTTGGAACTCTTGTCTTCTGAGCCCAGCCTGACTGGTACCCTTATGAAAGATCAGCAGCTGTTTACCCCTGGGATCTGTATAAGATTGGGTCTGTTGACTTTGTTCCATAGAGGGAAAATGATGCTTCCCAGACCCACCCCTCTTAGCAATTTGTAGAGCAATAAGCTATTGCTTGCATTCCTGTTTTTTTTGTGGTATTCCTGCCCATATGCTGCTCGTTTTTCTGTCAGTAACCTACATTAAATTCATTGGAATTGTTTTTTCGTTTCTGTTTTTTGTGTCCTATCTGGGATGAGTAGGAACAGTTTACACAAAAGCTAAAGCCAAGACGTAAAATGATGTGTTCTCACAATAAGGATAAAATAGATAAAGCCATTGGAATATAATCTTGTTACAGAAAGAGAAATAAAACAGTAAGATAAATAACACTTCTGAGTTCAATGTTATACTACAAAAGAGTCAGGAAAATGTTCTCAGTAGCATAGGGTTAATATCTTAGTTATGGAGAAATGAAGGACCTGTTAATATCTTGAGGCAAATGTATATGACTCCAGATTAAGTTTGGCTGGGTGGATTTTAATGTGTTTATTAACTTTATTATATCAATGATTGAAAAGAAAATTATCCCACACAAAAATGAATCAAATTCTAGTTCTATACATCCCAACCAAGAGTTAATATGGCTATGCCAAAGCTGTGGCATTTTACACCGGACTTTACACAAACATATTTTGATGTGCTTATCTGCTATCATAAATAAAAAAAAAATTATAACAAAGTTGGGACTAGAAAACAATTAATTTATAAACTTCATATTTTCTTCATACTACATAAGTGTACTTCATATACTTCATAAAAGTGTTTTGTCTTTTCTGTCTATGATCTACATTTGAGCTTTTCTGCTTTCACCTGATCAGATGTGTTTCTAGAGGAAATAAAAGGATCCTGGGGGTGGGGGAGACCATCAAATGGCACAGAGAGTGTCAAGTTTCATGAGAGGAAGAGAGATTCAAAACTTCCATAAATGATAACTTGATTCATAGAGATAAACAGCTGTTATCAGGTGTAGGTCTCTAATTTCTGAGTTTGGGAGGTTGATGCAGAAGTGAGTTTCAGGATAGATAGGAAAGCAGTGATTTCTTCAAACATACACACACACACACACACTAAAACAAACACAAACAATAGAAATGAAAACAAAATGATTTTTAATGTAAAAATAAAATAAAAATTAAAAATAAAAAATAAAAATAAACATAAAAACTAACATAAAAATTAAAACAAATTAAATGTGTTGAACAAATTTTATTTCAAAGATAGATATACAATTATAGCTTTTCAAGTGTTACATTACTTAAATTGTTATTTATGAAAATATTGTTTAATTGATACAGTAAAATATAGTTGCTTTCTAATGTTTTATGTTAACTGTAAACACGGATTTATTGTAAGAAACATAGTGACAGTGTTTGTTCTTTGACTAACTGTGGGCATGTAAAAGGGTCTAAAATGAATGCAAGCAAGCCATCCTTTGCCTCATGTTCCTAGTTTCTTTTTCTTCCTGTGCAACAGCAAATTGTGTCATATTTGATGCTTTGCTCTCTGAGTCTATTTTGCTTTTTGTTATTGTTAAGAAGGAAACCCATTCTGATGCCATCATTCCATAACCATTAATATGTTTGTATCCTGTGCTCTAATACAAGGAAACCGACTGACACATGGAGTGTATATGTGCTGTCAGAGTGGTCAGTGAGGAGAATGGATGTCTTTCTTGGAAGGATTTTTGTCCTGCAGATGTCTATTACTCTATTCAAGTTGAAGGTTTGAACCGTCATTTTGAAATTCCTGCAACATGGCTGGTTTTTTCCTCAGTGTCTTCCATGAAGTATAGATATTAGAGCATGTCCCACTTTCTTCTGCTTTCCATTTGATACCTTCCAGGTCTAAGATGGGGCAACCTCAGGAAAGAGAAACTACAGGCGGAAACTCAAGGCCAGGACTATGTGATCGTTCTGCACATATCTTTGCTCAGATCTGTTTTATTCAGATTCCACCCCATATCTCTCATTCATATTTCATATTTAAAACAGTTTTGCCCTAAATACTCTGATCCACTACTCATCTCCTGGTTTTCTTCTTTAATTACTAATGTCTTGGGCACTGCCCACTGTGGAGGTGTTATCCCTGGGCATCTGGTCCTTTGCAGAATAAGAAACCAGGACTTTAAGCCACAAGAAAAGACACTATTTTGTGACCAGAGTCACTGTTTCATGGGTTTTACTGACCAGTAAAACTCAAAGCCTTCACCACTTCTTCATGCCTTGAGTTCCAGTTGCCCAGTGGCTCTCATTCACTAGTGATGCTCCTATAGTTCATGTGAGTTCACATGACAAAAAGCTGAAATAACTCTGTACTGGAAAATGATGCAAGATTGCAATTTTTTGGGGGGGGTTTCAATCTTTTATTTACATATAAATATATTAGATGAGATGAAGCAATCTTGGTGGATGGTTGCATTAGATTATTGTTTTGATAGGTAGCTTGTCTAACAATATCTTATCCAAATAGTCAGTAGATCTACGTATCCCACTACCTACAGACTTATATATCCATATACTTTTCTTTTTTTATAATTTTTCAAACTTTATTTACATTTCAAATGTTTCTCCCTTTCCAGATCTCCCCTTTGGAACCTCCCATTTCCTCCCTCCTCCCCCTGCCACTTCAATGTGAGTATTCTTCTTTGTATAGTTGCTGATATATACTAAATGCCTATGTAAAGCTTGTTTGTGATTGACATTTTGGGGCCAGATTATTACATGTAAAATAGTCATCTTTGGCAATTATGGAACAAAGGAAGCATGAATTGAAACAATAATTCATATTTCATTAATTAGTTCATCTTATATCTGTTAATTTACTGAATAATACTTATTTAGGTTCGTACTACAGGATGTGTGTGTGTTTGTGTTTGTGTGTGTGTGTGTGTGTGTGTGTAATGTTATAAAACAAAGCTACTTTTTAACTTATTTATGACCAATTTATTTTGTCACCAAGAAGTTTAGAAAAGATTCATTGAAAATTAGTTATGCCAAAATAAATGTATTTTATTGAACTATGCAATCAAAATACAGATAGTTTAGCATGTTTATTGACACATAAAATTGTTTTTATTCTTTCTACCTTTCAGATTTTTCTAACCATGGGATTATTAATGTCTGAGTCACATAAAATAGTTAAATCATATGAAATCTCTTTTCATGAGTGAATTTTTTCAAACATGCTGTTAAGGAATAAGAAATCTCATTTTAGTACTCTGAATTGTTTTAACTATTCTTGGACTTTTTGTGTTTTCATATGAAACTGAAAATTATCATTTCTAGTCTTGTGAAGATTTGTGTGGAGTTATGATGGGAATTAAAGAGAATTTGTACATTTCTTTTTGGTAGGACTGCCAATTTTACTATGCCAAATTTACTGATCTGTGAGCATGGGATAGAAAGATCTATCTTCTGATACCATCTTCAACTTTTTAGTTCAATGACTTGAAATTTGTATCATAAAAGTCTTTTACTTGCTTTATTAGAGATACACCAAGATATTTTATATTATTTGATGTTATTGTGACAGGTATTGTTTCCCTGATTTCTTTCAGCCTGTTTCTCATTTGTACATAGCAGAATGATTGGTATTTATGAGTTAATTTTAAATTCAACAAACTTAATGAAAGTGTTTATCACCTGTAGGAGTTTCATAGTGGAATTTTTAGGGTTGAATCTATCTATCATCTAACTATCTATCTATCTATCTATCTATCTATCTATCTATCTATCTATAATGATATGACCACATACTGTCATATCATCTGCAATTAAAGATCCTTTGTACTTCTTCCTTTCTAATTTTTATTCTATTGATCACCTCCTGTTTTCTTCCTGCTTTAGCTACAATTTCAAGAACTATATTGAATTAGTAAAGAGAGAGTAGACCATCGAGTTGTTCCTGGTTTTAGTAATATTACTTTGAGTTTCTGCCTATTTAAATTGATGCTGGCTATAGGCTTGCTGTAAAGTGCCTTTATTGTTGAAGTATGTCTCCTGAATCCCTAATCTCTTTAGACCATTTATCATGAGGCAGTGTTGGATTTTGCCAAAGTCCCCCCCTTTTATTTTTGTATCTAATTCGATGATTGTGTGCTTTTGTTTCTCAGTTGCTGTTTATAATGGTTTATATTTACTGGTTTGTATATGCTGAACCATCCCTGCATCCCATCCTCTGGGATCAAATCTACTTGATCATGGTGGGTTATCTTTTTGATGTATTCCTGGATTTTGTTTGTAAGTGGGTTTTTATTTTTTTATTTTTTTTATTTTTTTTTTTAGGAATAGAGTTTATTCAGGGCATGAGGAGGGGATTTAAGAGGGTAGTAAAAGGCAGAGAAAATCAGAGAGAGGAGAGTAGAGAGAGACGGAAGGGAATGGGGACAGAGGGGGAGCAAGAGGGAACAAGAGAGCAAGAGGCAAGAGAGGTTTGTGTTTTATTGAGAATTCTTAGATCTATTTTGCTATCTCTAATTTCAAGTTGTATAGAGCCACAGTAATTAAAAAAAGACAGCATGGTATTAACATAAAATCAGATATGTTGATCAAATAAATTGAATATACAGACATAAATACCAGATACCAATGGACACCTGATTTTTATAAGAAACCAGAGACACCGAGGAAAAGACAACATATTCACCAATGGAGCTGGTCAAAATGGATAGCTGCATGTTCAAGATTCTAAATAGATCTGTATTTATCAAGCTGCATAACTCTCAACTATAAATGGATCAAAGACTTCAACATAAAACCAAAAATACTGACCCAGATAGAAGAGATAGTGGGGAATGGCCTTGAACTATACATACTTTAGAAGGCCAATATCTAAAATACATAAAGAATACAAAGCATTGGATATCAAGAAAACAAATAACCCAATTAAAAATGGGGTACTAATCTAAATAGAGAATTCTCAATATATGAAAGTCAGATGTCTAAGAAAAACTTGAAGAAATGTTCTACATCCCTAGTTATCAGTGAAATACAACCCAAAACTACTTTGACATTTCATCTTTCACCTTTCAGAATGGCTAAGATCAATAATACAAATGACAGGCTCTTGCTGGGTAAGATGTAGAACAAGGAGAACAGTCATTTATTGCTGGTGGAGTGCAAACTTGTACAGTTAGTATGGAAATCATTTCTTTCTCAGAAAGATGGGTATTAATCTACCTCAAGATCTAGATATTGTTGTTCTCAGCCATATACCCAAAGTACAGTTCATTATATCATAAGTCACTTGATCAACCATGTTCATTGCTCTTCTATTAACAGTAGTCAGAAATTGGAAATCGCCTATCCTTTGGAGGGGGTACTGGATGGCTGGAGGAGTGAAGAGAGGAAGAGAGGGCATATGGGGAGAGACAACTAAAATTAAGGACCACGTGAGCAGTAGTATGGAAACCTAATATTGTAGAAGTTTCTTAAAATATCACACACACAACAAGTGTGTTTATGTGTGTGGTCTAAAAGAAATTGCCAAATAAAGAGGATGATAAAGTCCCAACTAGTCATCTCTTATAACCACATGAAATCTCCAATACAAGACTGCATTACATCTAATGGAGTTGTGGGCCAAAGGGGTCCCATGGGAATCCCTAAATACTCAGGCAGTTGCCAAGAATATACATATTCTACAAAAACTGATGGCAAGACCCCATTGCCAAAGACAATACCCACACAACAAATTGTTCATGGAGAAGTCAAGCAGGTGTCTAACAGAGCCTTCACTGCTATGTTCTAGCATCTTTGTTATAGGAAGGTACTCTGTACAACCAAAAGAGAAACAAACACCAACTCGACCACAAAAGTTTTGATCTACAACGGTATTCTGCTTGTAAGTTATACTACTGCAATGGTGTACAAAGCTTGTGGAGACAACCAACAATAGTTTATTGTCTTAAGGCCTTTCCCACAAGATGAAATCCAAAACTGGCATTGCTTGGTAACCAAGGTCCTGAAACTAGATAGACCAGAGACCTAGGGAAAACAAAAACACACTAGTCTTTAAAAATATAGCAATAAAATGATTACTAATGACTTTTTTTTGTACTCATAGATCAAGGATTTGCTTAACCATTATGAGAAACTTTTCCTTACAGCAGATGGGATCAAATGCAGAAACCCGCAACCAGGCATTACACAGATGGGGACAATCTGAAAGGAGAAGTGGACATCACCCTGTTCCTAACCCAGAAGCTATCAACAATGGATAAATAGTTGAAATGAAATTTTAATTTTCTCCAAGTGAGTTTCATAGGAAGCAAACTACTCTTAGGGGTAGGCTGCATGCCCAGTAGTAGATGGCTAACAGAATACAAACATGGTGGTGTCTTCGGAAATTCCTGTCTCACAATGTCATGCCAGGGCATTTCTTTTACTCTTTTTTTTTTTTTTTTAAAGTATCTTGGTTTTTGTTTCATTTCATTTTACTTATATATATTTTTCTTCTCTATTTTCATCATACAGATCCTTTGCTTATGTATTATGATTTGTAGTTTAGTGTTTTTATGGGATTCTTGAGGATGTACAAGTGGGTATCTTTCTTGTACCTTCTCTTATATTCTTTTACTTTTATTTGTTGTTTGTGTTGGATTCCAATACGTCAATTTTGTTTTATTATATTATATATTACATTATATTTATTATAGGTTATTCTTTAGAAGCCTGTTTGTTTCCTAATTAGAAACAGAAAGGGAGTAGATCCAATTGGAAACACAAATGAGGAGAAATTTGGAGCAAGGAAAAGTATACTCAGAATATATATCTATATATGTTCTGAGACAGAGAAAGAAACATATATGCGCATATATACACATACACACACACGCACTCACACACACTATATATATATATATATATATATATATATATATATATATATGCACACAGAGAGATAGATAGATAAAAGTGTTCTTACCTATAATAGACAACAATGCCCTACTAAACAAATAGAAATTCTAGGAAAGTGTTACCACTTTCATAGGTGTTGGTGATTGACATTCCAGAGACATATGAACACAACAGGTTATGATCAATACTCTTGGTCACTCTTCAGAACCTGACAGTAATGCTTGTTGTGAAACACACCACTTAGTTAAGTCATAGAACATGAAGAGAACAAGTTGCTACTGATAGAGATGCTTCACCCTTCTGATTAGCTTTCCTAAAGCTGAAAGGTACTATGCATTCTACCAGAATAAAAATCTAATCATCATCTTTAATGTTAATTGTGTTTTTTTAAAAATTACCAATAAAATAACAAATCAAAATAATTACAAAATAATAAAAAATGGAAATAAAAACCATTTGATATTGAACACATTTTTTTAAATTTATGAATGTAGCTATTTGTTCTTTCCATAAACAACCATATTCGCTGGCTTGATATTCTTCTAATTTGTTTTTAAGAATACATGTGTGTGTGTGTGTGTGTGTGTGTGCATTCCCATGCACATGTCTGAGTATATGTATAGATATGTATGGCAATATCTTGGTGGGAATAGCTACTCATTCCTGTGAATTCTCAAGGAGGCCAGTAGAGGACATTGGGTGAGTGTCCTTCTCTATTATTTTCCACTTGTGTTTTGATGCAGGATCTATTCTTAAACCAGGTGTTCATATTTTCTCAGTGAGACTGGAATAGAGTAAACCTCAGGGAGCCCCATTGTCTCTTCCCTTTTTGCAGGTCAGGTTACAGACTTGTGCAAGATGCCAAGCTTGTGATGTGAGATCTGTACTCGGTCTTCAAATTTAACCAGCAAAGCAATTTAACCACTGACCCATATCTTCAACTCCTAATTCCTAGTTAATATTTAAATTGATATATTATTGATAACAGCTCAATTTCAGATAGTAATAACATTTGAAACCCAAGCCAGACACCCCTTCTCTCATTGGCATGCTGACTCAATGCTGTTTTCTGCATCTGGTTTCTTTCCTTGTGTTGAATTGCCTACTTCACATAACTTTCCCTCTTGAGTCCCCACTACACCACCTACATCACATGTGTTCCACTGCTCATTACTTATGTTTATCTTTCCCATTTTCTACTTCCTTTTAAATGAGAGAAATTCCCTTTTACTTAAATTATATATTTTCCAAGCTATGGGGACAACATATCATGTTTTAATTAAATACATATATAACATTTCTTTCGTACTCAAACTTTCATAAGAAGAAATATTTCCTGGTATCCTTACCTAAAACTCATTGATGATATGCATTAGGCATTAGAAATTGTATTACCTGAGCACAATTTTAAGAGAGGTCGTGTTTTTTATAATCACTTTGATAGCAGTACATTGTACTGTGTTTCTGTTGACAGATGTTCTGAAAAGTCACATCTTGTTTTAACCTGAAGCCCAACGTGAAATAATTATGAACAATTGTAATTTCTCCAGATCCTGTACTTTCATTGTATTAATTTTATCCATCCTATTTTCAGCACCCTTGTTTGCTTTTAAATAAAGCAGTGGAGGCTGAAGAGATGGCTCGATGTTTAATAGTTATCTATGCTTTTATAGAGAACTAGAGTTAGTTCTCAGCACCATATGGAACTACTCAATCTACCTGCACCTGCAGCTTTAGGGGACTCACAGATAATAGCAAACATATGTGAATATTAACATGCAGGCATAGGGGAGAGAGAGATATTACAAACGTGTAAATACTAACATGCATACACACAGAGACAATTACAAACATATATAAATACTAACATGCATACACACTCATACACACACACACACACACACACACACCTGAAATGCTTAGAAATTCACAAAATTAATGAGTAAATAACCATGTTTTGGCATAATATTTAGTGTTTCTTTGAAAAAGAGCAAATAAATTTTGTTCTCAAGATAGACACATGAACTTTTAAACGTCTATTTCAATATTGCCTATCATGATCTCCTTGAATTTTGTGTTTTGTATTTTTTGAGACTGGGTTTTATTGTGCATCCTAGCCTGGCATAAACTCATCATCTGCTGGCCTCACTTTCCAGCATGCTTGGATGATATTTTGTATGAAATACAGTTACTGAGTAGCTGGCCAACCATTATTCTGAGATTTTAACCAACAGATACAGCAGGCAAGTGTTCAAACATATCAGCAATATAATAATGCTACATTTTATTTTCTCTCTTTCTGATACTTTCTACTTTCTCATTCTAATAAAATTCTCAATCAAAGACTCCAGTTAATAAGAGACATTTGCATACTGATTAGTAATGACATTATCAAACACATAATACCTTTTATAGGATGCAGGATTTGAATAACCATCAACAATGATGGGGTCATCAAAATGTAACCTTATTAAAGTGCTTTTGATTTCGTTAATAACATTAAAGATTAAATTCCCTCTGCATTTCACACAAGATCTTCTAACACAATAATATAAACCGTTCCATTTATTTTTTTTCATACTTTATTTACAGTTCAAATGTTTCCCCTTTTCCAGATCTCCCCTTTGGAACCTCCCCATTCCCTCCTCCCTTCCCCTGCCACTATAGGGGTATTCCCCCAACCACCTACCCACCAACTCTCATCTTCCCTCCTTGGCATTCTCCTATACTAAGGGATCTAACACTCTCAGGTCCAAGGGCTTCTGCTCCTCCTGATGACTAACAAGACCCTCCTCTGCCGCATAGGTGGCCAGCACAATGGGTTGCTCCATGTGTATTCTTTGGTTGGTGATCCAGTTTCGGGGAGTATCAAGGGGTCAGGCCAGTTGCCACTGTTGCTCCCTCCATGGGGCTGTAAACTCCCTCAACTCCTTTAGTCCCTTCTCCAAGTCCTCCATCTGGGACCTCACACTCAGCCCTATGGTTGCTGTGAAGTGACTCTTGGGTATTTCAAACTTTTGGGCTAATAAACACTTATCAGTGAGTACATACCATGTTGATTCTTTTGTGATTGCTTTGCCTTGCTCAGGATGATATTTTCAAGTTCCATCCATTTGCCTGTGAATTTCATGAAGTCATTGTTTTTAACAGCTGGATAGTATTCCATTGTGTAAATGTAGCACATTTCCTGTATCCATTCCTCTGTTGAGGGACATCTGGGTTGTTTCCAGCTTCTGGCTATTATAAATATGGCTGCTAGGAACATAGTGGAGCATGTGTCTTTATTACATGTTGGAGCATCTTCTGGGTATATGCCCAGGAGTGGTATATCTGGGTCCTCAGTTTTCTGAGGGTCCTCCAAACTGATTTCCAGAGAGGTTGTATCACCTTGCATTTCCACCAGCAATGGAGGAGTGTTCCTCTTTCTCCACATCCTCGCTAACATCTGCTGTCACCTGAGTTTTTGATCTTAGCCATTCTGACTGGTGTGAGGTGGAATCTCAGGTTGTTTTGATTTGCATTTCTCCGATGACTAAGGATGTTGAACATTTCTTTAGGTGCCTCTTAACCATTCGAGTTTCCTCAGTTGAGAATTCTCTGTTTAGCTCTGTTCCCCATTTTTTTTGATAGGGTTATTTGGATCTCTGGAGTCTAGCTTCTTGAGTTCTTTGTATACCTTGGATATTAGCCCTCTATTGGACATAGGATTGGTAAAGATCTTTTCCCAATCTGTAGGTTGCTATTTATTCTTATTTCTACCTCTTATTGCTGATACGAAAGAATAAACAATATATCATACAAATATAATACTGTCATGTTACATTTTCTTCTTGCAGTCATTTGGCAATAAAGACATATTGTAGTCCATATTAGCTTATTTTGAAAACTAGCTTTTGTTGTTCTTATTTTTATTTAAGTTTTTAAATATTATTTTTCAATACATAACCATTTAACTCAAAGTTCTTGTAATGAGAGCTTGAAGAGATATCTCAGTGGGTAAGGGTGCCAGCTGTCAAGATGAAAGCTTGACCTCAACACTCTAGCATTCATGTAATGAGCTGAGTATTGCTGCTTGTGGTTGTAACAGTAGTGTAGGCATGGGAAAAATAGGCAGATCCTGGAATTTAACTTATCTACCATTGTAGTTTCTTTGGTAGATCAGGTTCCTTTTAAGTGACTCAGTACTATCAACTGAAATTATCACCTGCCTCTGCCAGATGCAGAACATTTACACTGTCCTTCCGAGTTAAATATTTTTCTCTCTGTGACATGAACAACCTTTATAAGGTCCCTCTGAACATTACAGCTATGTCTCATTCCCTCTCTATTGTGTTTTCTCTGTCTCCTGGTTGGTAGGTCTGTCTCAGTCTATCTATTTATCTATCTACCCACCAATCCATCTACCTACCTATCTATCCATCTATCATCTATCATATCATATTTCTTTCTTATCTAATTATCTAACATCTATCTATCTTACCTATCATAATTTGAATATTTCATAAGATGCTGTCATTTTCACTTATGAAAACAAAGCTTAAACTGTTTTAAAAGACCAAAGAGATTTGGAAGTTTTATATTAAATGGCCAGAATATTTGTTTAAGAATGATTTAATTATCATTGATAATAATATAATGCTTACTCTCAGATTTTTATTTGATAACATTACCTAATTTTGTCTAACTGGCATATTTTCTTGGGGTGTCATGTCCAGTACTTATTAAATAAATTATAACCATGTCATACTCATAATGTCATTGTAATGGACTTGAGGTATGAAAATAAATATCTGCATACATTGATATGCTATTTTAAATATCATTTGTGATTATCAAATTGCAAATTGAACTTGCTGTATCATAAAGGTAAAACTAAATTTATGCATTCTAGGATATTTAATTTTGAAACAAATCTCCTAAGCACTTATATGTTTTAAAGACAAAATATTAAGTTTTTAATCAGCAAACTCTCTTCCAGTTGAGTGCATAAATTGTCATTGTTGATTATCTTCCTGACAGTCTCAGTGTATAGCCCTGGAATGTCTTGAATTTTGTTTGTAGCTCAGACTGGTCTCATATATTTGCCTTAATGTTTCTGACTTTAGAGTGCTGTCACTCCAGTATCACACTACTACATGAACCAAAAACTCAACACTCTTGAAATACTACTATCTTCTGGTGACAGTTCTTCTTTTTCCCTTTGTTACTCTGATGCTGTTATAATCTACATATCTGCAGTCATTTCAATCCCTCCTTACACAGGAGAGAAAGAAAAGCTTCTCCTGAGACCATGAGAATTGTTTATCTACTCCATGGCTCATGTGTCAACTGTGCTACACCTTGACTTGCAAATGGTGCACTGCCCTTTCAATGGAGAATGTTAACTAATTTATATGACCAGTTCTTCAATGTGGGAAACCAGAAAGATCATTACTTCAAAACTCAATTGTGAACAACAACAACAACAAAAAAATCTGAAAACTATTTGCTGCTTAAAATTATAATACATAAATTGGAGATGGCAGAAAAGGGAGAAAATGTAATATTATTCATCCTTCCTAGTGGAGCATCAATCAGTAGTGTCCAAAACTGAAACTGATTGACTTAATACTTTCCATAATGATGGAGGAACCAGAGGAGATGCATAGCAACTATCATTTCTATGATACCTTGTTTACCAGGAAATTTTTAGCTTTCTGGAATTATTTTCAACCTTTTTTTTGTTTGTTTGTTTTCTAAATTTGAACATGGAAAGAGAGCTTTGATTTATAATTTTTACCTTAATATCAAATTCTAGGTATAATCACTACATCCCCAAAGATGATACACTGCAACTGGGAGACATGAGAGGAATATTTGCATATTTTTTCCAAGTCATTTTGAAAAACTTAGCGGTTTGTTATAGCCCATTAAATTGTGACTTTACAGTTTCTAAGTATTTTAGTAAATAAAAGGGCAGTAAATAAAAGCTTGTGAAACCATAATACATGGGAGTAAGTGCTCAAATATTACCTTTCTATGAATTGTAATTTAAGTTGTCACTTAAATTCAAGGTAAGATAAATGTTTTATACACTATACAAAAGAGACCAAAATTACTGTTTATCTATTGGAAGAATAACTCTATTATTTTCTAACTTCTCATTTTCTGAGTTAGATGTGTTTAAGGTTGTGTTAAGATTGTGGTTGCTAGGCTGAGACCTGGCACAGGGGACAAAGAAGTCTGTTGTCAAATCTCACTACTTGTGTTCCTGCCTGGAACTCACATGGTGGAAGGCAAGAAACAGCTCAAATGGGTTGTTTTCTGATTCCTACATATATGCTAGCCAGGAAACACAGGCATGCATGACCTCACACCCAAGTACATATGTAAATAGCTGTAACAAACAATTAAAATGAGTGTTTCTATTTAGGAAACACTAAACTTGAATGTGAGACTTTCTGGTTTATACTCTTAGAAGAATGTGCAAAAATACAGAAGTTTTAGTGATGAACTAGTGTGTTCTTAAGAAATCTTATTATTAAATGTTAGAACATTTAGCTTTCAAAGTCCATAGTTTTATTTTAAATAATGCTATCTTTTGTATTTTTTCAGCATTTAAGTCTTATGAAAATTAAATGAATATATCTTGATTCAGGACAACTGACTACAGTTCTAACATGTCCAGTTGTTGTCCAGTTGTCTTTGCCTATTTTAATCACCTTTACGAATTTGTATACACAAACAAAAAAAGATTGTGGTCAAAGAGATTGCATAGGTTAAAGACTAGTTATTACCTAAAACATTTAAATATTTTACCACAATCCCTTAATCAACCAATTTGTACTCTTTGACTTTTTCCTCAATATTGGCAGGAGACTGGCTTCTACCAGTGCAGCCACTATGGGGTCGTCTATCTCAGCAAACATGTTTTGTCTTGTCCTGAGTAAATACCTAAGAGTAGTATGAGTAGATCCCTCAACAACCAGATTAACTGGTTTCCAATTTGAAAGTAGTATTTAAAATAATTTGTTAGTAAAATTTAACCATATATAAACAATGGGTCCTGTGAAATGCTATAATGTTGACATATGTCTACCATGGATTTGGATCTTCTTTTTACCACACACTTGTCTGCTTCCCTACTTCATTTTTCCTTCTTTTTGCTTAACAGTCACTATTTAAATTTAGATCTTTTCTCATTGTGTATGTGTATTTTATTTTCTCTACTCATTCATGTGTTGGTTGATGGGCATCTATACTGATGACATAACTATCTACTGTGAACAGTGTGTAATTATCTTTATTGGATGTTGATTTTTATTTACACATCATGAGCACACTCAGAAACTGGATCATCTTGAGGTCCTATTTTAACTTCCTGAAGAACCTACAATGTGCAAATGTTCTTCCCTTGAACTGCCACCCAACACACATTCTTATCTTCATCCTCACCAACATTTGTTAGCTTTGTTTATCTGATGGTAGATATTCTGATAGATGTGAAATAAAATCTCATCATAATTTTTATTTGGAGTTCCTTGATGGCTAAACATTTTGAACAATTGTAATACATGATTCACTTGACCATTATTGGTTGAGGCACTTATTTTTTCTTCTCTCTCTCTCTCTCTCTCTCTCTCTCTCTCTCTCTCTTTTGATTGTTTGATTTCTTTATATAATTTGGATACGAATGTCACATGAATATGGTAGAGAATTCCCTTCTTTCAAATGGTCTACTCACTCTTGTCTTCTTTGCAGAAATTGTGGCTTTGATGCCAAACTATTTGATGATTCTTACTATAATTTCCTGAGCTATTGGCACCCTATCAAGGACAGTATTGTTTTTTTTCTAGATCATAAGTGTACCTCACCATTTTTGGCCAGCCATTTCAGTGTTTTAGGTATTATTTTAGATTATTTTTGGGTTGAGTTTTGTAGAGGGTAGGATGTAGGGCTTGGGTTTCAATCTCACACATTGAGCACTTAATTTTCTCAGTAACACTTGCTAAATAGACTTAATGTTTTTAAGATATACTTTAACACTTATGGATATTGACAGTATCATTTTATGTCCCACCTGCAATGTATCATACTCACTGAAGGTCCATGATATCACACACACAGGACATCGGTATCTTTCAATTTTGTTTATTCCACCAGTGTGCCATGATATCTTCTAAGGGCTTAATGCTAAATTTTCTTATTGTGTTTATCTTCGTTTCTTCTGTTTACAATCATGCATGTAACATATTTTATAATATTTTTCAACATTAAATTTGGTAGATATTTTTGTCATTTAATTGATGACAAACCAAAAAAGAAAAACCTTTTAAATTCTGAATTTGTTGGCTAAAAGATGCAAAATGGTGTCCTAGTATGCTCATAATTTTACATAACTAATTTCTATCAGATTTCAAATTTAGTGATAACAAATTTACTAATATTTACTTTGTAGGTTGATATTTTAGCAACTTTTGTAATGTTGTAAAGATGAATCCTGCATTATTGTTTATGGGTTTTACTGTTTTAGCTTTAATATTTAATTCATAGTTCCAGTGACTAAATTTATATATGGCATAAGATAATAGTCAAGGTTTCATACTTTATTGAACATATTAAGTTCTTTAGGACATTTTGGCTCCATTAAACAACATTGGAACCAGGATTAAATCACTTGAACATTGTACCTTATTTGAATGTTCATTTTTGTCACATTGATATGCATGTCTATACAAAAGATGTTTAAAAATGCAATCAGATAGCATTATCCCTTTGCTCTTTGTCTTTTCCAAACTCATTTTAGCTTTCAAGCTCACTTGTGCCTCAGCATATGTGTTAGAACCATTTTGACAACTTGTATAAAATTGCATGCTGGGATGCTAATTGAGATTGTAATGAATTTTAGATGTAATTTTTAGGCACTTGACAGTTGACATCTTGACAATGTCTTCTTGTGAACATTTCAAATTTCTTCATTTATTAAGTTCTCCCAAATTATTTCTGGAGTGCTTTGTATATAAGTATGAAGTTTGATATATATTTTTAATTATTGACTGGCACATGCTATTTGACAGGGTATTGATGGATATCTTGTGATATTTATTACTATTTTGATTCAATGTAAGGATTTTATTCAGCTTCAGATTATTTATTGATTCAAAGGTCAGGTAATTATTTATATGTGTGTGTGTGTGTGCGTGCGCGTTCGCTTGTATGTGTTCATGTGCATTATCATATTATGCTTTCTATGAATGAGGACAACATCCCTTCCCTTCTTTTGTTATCTCACACTTTTTTTTGTTTGTTTGTTTTATATTACATTATGGCATTGGATAGATTTTCAGAAATAACTGAAGTTATTACTCTAAAGTTATGTAAAAATATTAACTATTTCAACATTAATTATAATATATGTTGTGGGTATATCATAATTGGTTTCATCAGACTACATTTCTCTTCCTGTTACCATTTTTTAAGATCTTTTATTGCAAATATTTGCTGACCTGGGATATAATATTCTTCTACTGTGAGAAAGACAGTTTTGTTTTATTCTGTTAATACAGTATTCACTTGACTTTGACTTGAAAAGTATAAACTGACCTTACGTTCAAATAATGTACTATTATTATTGATGTACTATTAATCTGTTTACTAATTTTGATTTAATACATTTGAGGAAATCTTATAGGTGAAATATGCATGCATAGTTTTCTTTTCCTTTTTTTTCTTTGTATTAAGGACAATAATGGCTTTAAAATCTGAACTAGAAATACACTTTCTGCAATGGCATTTGAGGTTTTATGGGAACATGATGTTGTATATGACAACTAATGACCCATGAATACATGTGATAATCTTCACAGAAAAAATTATACTATTAGTTTTATTTATATTATATATGTGGTATATATTATTTATTTGTATTCATATTATATATTTATAAAATAAATACATAGTAGCATTAAGTAAATTATGCAAAAATAAATTTAAATAATTTTATTAATGAATTTATTATTTTTACTTAGTTTTGGTGGTTGTCTCTTACCAGGAAGGGATTGTAACATTCTTTAAGATAAATAACTTTATGTAAAAGTAATACCACATATGTAGACTTAAATTTTCTTTCAATTTTGAAAACAATAGTTTGTAATTAGCAATAATTAAAAACAATCTGTAGCTGTTATTTTCCTTTTACATATTTGTCCATTGTTTGAGGGTCTTCTAAGCTGAAGTTGTGCTAAATCATTGGATATCACTATTTTTGCCTTCCCAAAAGTAGTATGGCTTCTACATTTGGTGCTATTAATCTAATTTACCAAACCTTGCCAAATGTTGGTTTAAATGTTTTTGTTGTATTCTATAGCTCTATGAAGTCTGAAAGCTTTCTAAACTCTTAGCTTGTGAGTTCATAGTTTCTATGAACTCTGTTTCTATCAGAGTTGGAGATGTTTGTTTAAATGTTTTACTATTATCATTTCCTTTCTCTTTCTTCCTCCTTACTTTCTCCTGTCTCCTTGTCTTTCATCCCTGCTCTCCTAATGCTCACCTTTACTTTTATATATTTGAGCACAGAGGATATTAATGGAATCAGTTTCAGTATTTCATGTGCTAATTTATCAACTCCTTTATTTCGATGTCTGCTTGCATTGTGTACATTTTCCTAGTCATCCATTTCTGCTTTTTTATATATCTTATGCTTTCCAGTTTTGCCTTTGTCTCTAAACACAGGTATTGTGTTTTTCTTTTTTTTTCTTAATTTTCATTTTGAATATTAACATCATTTGAAAGCAGGAACTGGACAGTTCTAGACCCTGACCACATTTGAAAAATGGCACAGAGGGACTACTTTAAAAGTCTTTGGATGAAACATGCTTCCTTCATTCTAAATGGAAGGATTTGGGCTTTTCTCTTCCATTTGTATACATGACAATGGTTTGAATGACACTCCTAAAGAATGTTTTCCCTTTCTTTCTAGAATGCAATACTGTTTAACTCCATCACTGCATACACTGGGTTAAAGATGTGAGGCATTCTCTGTTGCTTTATGCCTGTTATTCTCCCCCTCTATGGTTTCCCGTATACTGTTGTGGATATTCTAGCTCTTGTGCCCATCTCAGTTCCACACTCTCTACTTGCATTTGCTGTTTCCCATGTTACACCTTGAAAATAACTTCAAGAAAAACATATATTGAAATTAAAATATTTCCTATTCTTAGGTTCCCAGTCCTGTATTCTTTTGTGCAGAATAGGAAAATACATGTACTTCTCCCAGATTGTTCTTTCTTGCCAGAGTGGAAGAATGGCCACTGACTGCATATTAGATTGATTCACAGGTATTGGTCATCATTTGCAATTGAAGCAAGAAATACTTTGAAGATGTCTCCTTGCCTCTGGCACAGTTCAGAATTTTCATACAAATGCTACTTTATAAAGTAAAGTTGTTTCCTGCTCCCCCTGACCAGCTAAATTATAGGAAATTCTATGTGCCCCTCTACAGTTACTGTTGTGGGCTGAGAACTTGTAATTCCACTTTATAGCATGTCTAATCAGGGGTAAGAATGATCATATCCATATTTATAGATCAGAAATTCTTCCCCATGTCACCCAGGATTTAATTTAAAGTTTTTGATTGGGCAAAGAAATTTTTGGCACTAATTATGGAGATTTGTAAGAGATTAATTTCTCATCTAAAAATGAAGCCAACATAGATATAGCCTTAGACATGGTCTTGCAATTGATAAGTTTTGTAATTTAATTAAAACCAGACAAAGAGAATTTCCAGAGCCATAATATATGCTGTATCTCTGTAGGAGTACAATAGTATTCAATGCATATAAGCATTGTATCTATGGCTATGATCTGTGACTAAAGAAAATGAGCTTCATTGGTTTCTAATTTCCAGTTTATTGACTGTTTGTTACTCCCTAACAATTTAAAAACTAAAATTAAGCATCTGGAACAATGGCCATTTGTCATTTGTCAGTGTCTAAAGTCCAGAAGTCCCAGTATGGTTTAAGTTGGTGATATGTCTCAGTCACTGTTAAGATAGCAGCCATGTGTTGGCTGGGATTTCAGTCATTTTGCTTACATGACCCTGTGCATTAAATTTCAGTTTCTTATCAGTTTGTTTGTTGGATGGTACCTGGATTATTCAAGCATGGGAAGAATGCAAGAGAGTAAACATGACAAGGACAATGTCTATTGTAACAGCATCTCACAAGCGACAAGTTATCACTTCAAGATGTTCTAACAGTAGAGGACCCACTGTGGCACCATGTAAACAGATCATAAGTAATGGTTTGAATATATGGAAGCCGACTTGGAGGTTTTCGTACAGAACATCCCTTAAACACAGAACAGTTCATATCTCCCTGTTTCACAAAATACCCTGATTCCATATTAAGATCTCTTGAACTTTATTCAATTATACCTTTCACATTACTACTTCTTAGACCATACGGGGACATACCAAATTAGTATCCAAGATTAGTTCACCATTTAAATCCTTTCTTGCAAATGCAACATCCAGTCTATACAAATTTGTTGAATATTATAACAAGAAAAACATACGCTAATTTCTATATATTAATATATTATACCTGTAGAAATACTATTTTAATAAATCATGATGTGGGGTTGCTTTGTGCCTCAATGATTTATGTTCCTGAATGAAAGACACACACTGCTTTTATATTTTAGTATACTCTAAGCAGCACAATAGTTGGGTAACTGCTTAGCCTTCATGTTGTTAGAAACTATCTCCCACTGATAATACTTACTAATTTTTATGTTCTATCTTGGCTCTCTAGACCTAGTTGAGCAGCTCTCTGAGACACATTTCCTTGGCCCCCTTGCATAATGTCTCTGCTCCTCTCTCCTGTCCACACCTCAGACAACATGCTGTCTCCTTCTTTCTCCTTCTCTTAGAGGTCTCAAGCCTGGAAAACTTAAACTGATCTTTCTCTCTCTCTCTCTCTCTCTCTCTCTTTCTCTCTCTCTCTCTCTCTCTCTTTCTTTCCTTCTTTCTCCTCCCCAGATATTGGCTATTGGCTGCTCCATCTTTTTTATCTATATAATATCTTTATTATCTATATTATCTATCTACCTATCTATTATGTATCTATATATAATATCTATATATAATAATAAATATCTATATCTATATATCTATATAAGAATGAACCTGGGGCACAAACCCAGAAGCTATTGCTGACCCTTTCATGCAAACTAATTTGGGAAACCACATTAGCATTAGAATACAATCACCTACACAGACCTATATTCACACTATTTAGAATGATACTTTTTGGATATAAATAAATGTAGCAATGATTTCTTTGACTTAAAACACAGGGCTTTAGATACTAAAGTAATTTGTGTTTATTGCTTGATAACATAATGCATTTAACATGAAAGACTTATCAAAAGGCATTGAAAAATTTAGGGTTACTATTAATAAAATTAAAAGTTTGCTGCAAATGTCTTATGAGAATAAGAACAACACATTTAAATAGTATATAAAAGTGAACTTTTCCTCTGATAATAGAATTGAACCAGATACACTGAATAAAGAATTCATATTCTTCATTTATTTCATGCTGATATAGTTAGGCTTACTCAAGGAGTTAATTGTTTTTAATTCAAGTACAGTATCAACAATATTATTTAGAAAATGATTTTCACTAATTAGCCAGGCATAGTGGCACAAGCCCATAATCTATAAACTTGAAAGGCAGGATAATCAAGAGTTCTAGAACACCTTTTGCTAAATAGGAAGTTGAGATCAGACTAGACTACCTGAGATTCTGTCTCATAAACAAAGCCAAAGATAATGATGATTTCTATACATTGCATTACCCTTTTTTCTAAGTATAATTACCCTCTCTTCTAATCACCTCCACTCTCCATCTTAGTTTTTAATAAAATTATATTTAAAAAGCTTAGTGTATTAGATTAGACAACAAATGATTGGGTTGGGGGCCACATCTGGTATATTTCATTTTAGAGCAGTGCCCTTCCATGTGCTCATTGCTGACTTCCATGATATAAATTCTAGTAATTTTTATAACAGAGATGGTTTCAAATTGGACAATATTATGTTTGCAATAACACATGAAATCATATTAAAATGTACAATCACATGGATGATTTTAAAATACTGGGAGCATTAATACAACAGTCAGAAATTAAACTCAGTTTTAACAGTTTTTACATTTTTATCTTAAAGTGGTCACCTGATGTAGGCATTATCAGTATTTGTCATAATTTTCTGGAATTACAGAGCCTTTGAATATTTAAACATTCCAAAGGGTATTTTTAGATTGTTCAACATGATATGAACTAGTTATTTCAACAATGGCTGACTACACACTGGAGAAGCTGAGAACCTGGTTGACTTAATCCATAAGAATGTATTTATCAGCATTCTCTATCTGGCACTAAAGGTCTGGAAGATTCCAGGAGATGTATGTTGGTTTTTAGTCCACGTTGGAAACTGTATATTACTACTAAGAAGAAAATTATGCTAAGGAGCCAGATGGAATTTTGCATCCTCTTACACACACATAATTACTAATTAGTCACACTAAAAATGTAAATATTGAAAACATTGAACTGAAAATTGGTGAAAACGTATTTTGTGACAGGAAAAAATACAAATTTAATTAGACAATGGGGTTATACTATAGCAGCATGTATTATGATTGAGTATATGTTTTATGTTAAAAAAGCTACTCATGAAAGTTGAACATTTAAATCACTGCTGTGAGATGTAAGTAGAAAAGAATTTGTACACTTTCCAGTGACACATCATGGCATATGATATTTATTTTAAAAATTATTATTTATGCATTTTTAGAACAAAATTATTTATTTTACATGTATTTTATAGTTTGCTTATGCCTTATTAATTTATTCATATATGTCAGACATGTGTCTATATAGTTATTAATATTTAAATATCTTTCTAGTTTTACTAATTAATTGACATTCTTGGGTTAACATACATAAAACTGCAAGGAAACAAACCCATGGGTTGAAGAAAGGAACCATAAATATTAGCTTAGTGGGAGAGAACATGGATACTGAAATCGCTGGATTCCAAATTATTGTGGAGTCTTCTGTGGTTAAAACACATCACTGAATAAAATGTTTGTATTTTATTTGTTTTGTAAGTTGGAGCACATGTAAGTCTTTGGAAAATAGTATCTATTCAGAAAATAGCATCTGAATAAATAAAAATATCCTCATTTTATATCCAAGGAACCTGGAATTTGTATATGTGGGTGTGTATATGTATGTGTGAGCATGTGTATTAGTATATGTGCTTGTTGGTGAATGTGCATGTGTGTGTTTATCTGTGCAGGCATGTGTGTGTGTGTGTGTGTGTGTGTGTGTGTGTATGTGTGTATGCAAATGTGTGTATGTGTGTTTGATTGTGTGTGTTTGAAGTGGTATAAAAGTATGATTTGGTTTAAGTAGTATCCTTCTCTTGAAAAGTGATATTTTTATCCAGAAAGGCCCATAATACAAATATGCTTCTATATTAACCCAATGAGCATAAAATTACTTGGTCATACTAATAATAATGTTCTTTAACTACAAGTATGGTAAATCCTTGGAGGGACACTGGTGACAGTCCAGTGAATGAGTATATTTAGCTGTAGACATGCTTCAGCAACTTCTGAGTGGATCATGATTTGTTCATGTTTTATTGGGATAAAACTTCTTCAAGCAAAGCATTTCTTCTATTTTTACTAGTATTGTTTTTTTCTGTGTTTATATAGAGCATAATTTATTTCTTTTAGGTGGCCTTTTACCTTTAATATACCAACAGCTTTTTTCAGAAAAACCTTAAGTACAGTAATAATTTATTTTTGTCTCATTTTTTTCAATAAAGTTGCAGTTTAGCATAAAATGATTTTCTAAAATACACCAGTTCATCAATATAGCTCATCAGTAAATTTATAGCTCCAATTACCCTTTCTTAATATCATTTCAGAACTTAATTTTCAGCAGACTGGAGATTATTTGGGGCATAATTTAAATAACACAATGTTATGCATGTAATTTAAGAACATTTTGTTAGAGCATACAATGAGACTTCCATTTATTCTTGTATTATATAAAAAGAAGTAGTTTTACAGTTTAAAAGCACTAGTACAATTTCTAAAGGGAAGCTCTGTTATTAGCTGGCAGATTCAAAGACACATCAGTCATTATCATGATTCTGCAGAATACAAAGTGTGTTTTCCAGGGTTGGACCCACAAAAAAGGCTGGGGACTTTTGATATGGAAAACTGTAAAGTGCATGATCATTATTATCTTAGAAAATACATGTTATTCATAATAGACATTTTCAATCTAAATTGAAAGAAATCAAATTATATTTTTCTACCCAATACAATATTAAGATTTGCATGTATTAATATTGCATATAAAGCAACATTAAATCTTTTGAAATTAGTTTTGATTTGTTATACAAAGTTATTGGCTTCATTATGGAACTGAATGCATGCATGCCATTATACTCTGTTCTATTCATTTTACCACCATCCCATTTTGCTCATTTCTTTCTTATAGACCCTTTCCTCTTTCCAAATAGTCCTCCCTACTAATTTCATGTGATAGGAATTTTGTTACTCTCTGGTTTTACCCCTCTACCTCCCTCAATACTCATTCTCTCTATGGTCCCATTTGTATCATTTTCTACACTCTCCACACCACCCCACAACTCCCTACACACACACTTCAATTAAGATTTCACATATTGTTCAGTCTATGTATGCCCCCATAGGCCCAGGTTAGTTGACTCTGTAGGTTGTCTTGTGGTGTCCTTAACTAGCTAATGGAGAATGAACTAACAATCAAAGAGTATGCAAGGGCTGGACTTTGGACCCCTATACATTTGTAGCAGATATGTAGCTTGGTCTTCATGTGTGTCTCCTATGTTGGAGCAAGGATCTGTCTCTGACTCTGTTGCCTGCCATTGATCTCCATCCCCTAACTAGACTGAGGAATTGGCCTCAGTAAGAAAGAATGTGCTTAGTCTTGAGGGATTAGATGTCTCAGGATGGAGTAGTACCTAAGAAGGGCTTCCCCTTCTTTGAGGAAGAATTTGTAAGGGTGGGACTGGGAGGAAAGGAAAGAAGGGGGTGGCGCAATCAAATTTTAAAGAGAAGAAATAAATAAATAAATTCCACATATGAAAGAAAAACATGTGCTATTTTTCTTTCTTGACCTGTCTTGTTTCACTTATGTTAAGGATATGCTATGATATTTCTTCCAGATGGATTATGGCTTCTCCTGCCTATTGTCCCAATACCCATATAGCAGAAGCAGGTATATTGTCACAAATTTGAGGCCAGTAAGATCTATGTGACTATAACTAAACCATCCAGATCTATTTGGGAAGACTCAGTGTCTCTACAGGAATTTGTAGCTTTTACAGTAAATTATAATCAGTTTCTGTAGGATGATTGTTATTCTTAGAGATCTTTAGCTGTGAGTTCTAACTATAATCCAGCACAGGCCAGAGAATCTTCTTTCATTTTAAATAATTGTCTCAATTTGTTTTTAATACTTCATTTAGTCTAATGATAACCAAGAAAGGTTGCATTGCAGAGTAACCAAGCAAGGCAAACAGAATATTATAAATATAGAAACAGAAACACAATTCTGGATGGTTCCAAGAACCATCTTCAGTCCCTTCTGATTTGCTTGGTAGAAATGAAAACCATGAGGCACGGGAATTTCATTTGATCTCAGTAGCTTTTCTTTGCAAAATTACATTAAACTTCACCCTTCATTCGTCCTGATGAAAATTCTCCTTTAAGCCTCCATTCCCATTTAGTGAATTTGACAATCAACCCCCCACCCCATGCACTCTCAAATTTAGCTAGTTAAATAATTTTCAATTGTTGTAGTTATAATTTGCTATCTTTGGAATTTTCACTGTATTACCATTATATCTGAATTTCTTGGGTATCTGACATTTAAATAATCTTTTAGTCTGATCTAAACTTTTGTGGTAGAGGGGGTGACATTCCAGAGCTTTTTGTATGCTAAGTAAGCTGTCCAACACAAAGGAATATCTGTAGCCTTTGTGTTTTGGATACAGTGTTTGTGTTTGGAAGTTGCTCAGACTTAAAACTTGGGATTTTCATGTCTCAGCTTCCTGACTGCTGGCATTACTAGTCTATTACATCATCCTGGCCATAAAATTGTTTTTAAGATTATTTGAAACATTGAATTTGGGTGTTTTTCAGAAATATTACTGTAGATATTTTGTGTGAGTCTTTTTCAAATACGTCTTTAATTTTGGTAGAACATTTACCCAGGGATTACATTTCTAGGCCACTGTTAATTATTAACGGTAAAATGCTAATCCAGTCTCGAGTGATGTGTCTATGTACATTCCCACTCTTCATGTAGGGATATTCTCATTACCCATCTCCTTATCAGAACTTTGTTATACCATAAAATTAATTTTAAATGTTCTGGAGGTTCATAGTGGAACCAATGCTATGATTTTAATTTGAATGTCTCCTAAGAGATTAATTTTTTTGTTTTCTATTGTTTTATTTTATGAAATAATTTATATGATATACAACTTCTTTTTTTCTTATTAAAGCATTGTTATTATCTCTAGGTTAGGACAGAATTTCATAGTCTCAATACTCTTTACTGTAAGGATGACTTTTCATATTAATGAAAATCAATTGATAAGCTTTTAAAAATGACTCACTACATTTTGTATCCTTTAAAAAAAAAAAAAACCTGCTTCAGGAGATACAGCTCAGTGGTAGAACACTTGTATAATTTATGTGAAGTTGTGCATTAAATTATTATTAGCCTTCAAAAATAAATGATAAATTAAAATTTTTAAGTGTGATTAATCTTATTCTAAGACCATAAAGATAATTTTCTCATTTAAAAGTTCTTTGGGCTAGAGATATGGCTCAGTGTTTAAGAGGTCTCTTCCACAGACCCTGAGTTTGATTCCCACCACCAATGTGGTAGGTCACAGGAGCAGACAAAACACACATTCACATAAAAATTACTAAAGAGGGTCAAAGAAGGCAGAAGAAAACTTCTTTTAATCTATGGTCTGTGGTGGATAATATTGTCAGGATCTAGAGTAACCTAGCAGACAGAGATCTATACATGAATTTGAGAGTGTTTTTGGATTAAGTTAACTGATGAAAGGTTAAACTTCATTGTTTTGAGTCATATTAATTGAGGTCTAAGTCATAGATTCCTGAGTCAATTTTAAAATAATTGCTTATTTTCTTTATGTACTCAAATAATTTTCAAGTGAAAATCTACTTTTAGTTTTAGAAATAATTACTATCTATTTTGAGATGATCTTTGAGGCACTCTGGGTATTGTAATAAAGCTTTCTCTTCACTGGCCTGTCCCATCTCATCTTACTCTGTCCCCTTTTTTAATGAAAGTTGGATGTTGTAATATCTTACACAGTGTTACTTCAGTGTATATGTATGGCAGTGTGTACACATATGGAAGTGTATGATTGTGTGTTATGAGCGTATATGTAGGTATATGTATATTTGTATATGTAGGTATATATTTATTTGTGTGTCTGCATGACTTTATATATGTGTTTACTGTTTGCTGTTGCATTCATCCAATGAGATTTAAATATCAACAATTTTATTATTCTTAAGTACCTATTAAGTTCTTTTAATCAATCTTTAAATCTTCCCTTTGTGACTTATCCTTGACATATCTCTCTGTCTCTGTCTCTCTCTCTTTCTCTCTCCCTCCCCCCCTTTTTTTTATATGTTTAAAAATCTTTTGAATTGTATGGAAATATCAGTGTATAAATTAGTTACACTAACTGCATAATTTTAGCTTCTATCAGATGGGTGTTCCTTTGTATCTGGAAAATAGGTAGGATCGTCCCCTCAGCTCATTCAGGAACAAGGCTAACTGGGCATGCTAAGTGGGATTCTGATGTTCTTGATTCTTTCTTCATTCCTTGAGCACGTGAATACACCTAGGCTTAATGTTAATGGCAGCTTCTACCTACCTTTATCTTATGATGCCTTCTCAAAGCTACAAAAATTTGTGACTTTCTGAAGCAGGACTGTAGATGTAACATTTATGAGCCTGCTATATTTGTAGTCTTAGAGGCTTACTGTTGAATAAACTCACCCTTTCTACTTCTTTCTGAACTCAGGATGGCTGGATCAACTTAGCTGTTCTGGCTCAAACTTCTCTCCAAGCTGACTGCTTCTCTCACCTTTTCACTGAATTGCTCTATTTGACCTCAAACTAACTCTGGCAGCCAGCTTTAATCTGCTGGATCCTTATTCTATGACTTTAACTGCTTCTGCAGACCTGCCCTGAACTACATAAACTTACAAACGAACACAACTATACTGAACTGCACTGCCTCCTCTGTCTGTCTCTCTATCTCTCTGTCTCTCTCTGTCTCTCTGTCTCTCTCTCTCTCTCTGCTCTTAAATAGATTCTCTCTCCTGTGCTTTGCTCCTGAGAGTTAGGTATATCTTATCTCTGACTCATTCTGTCAAATTATTGTCTGATTTGTCATTTTGTCTTCCTCTCAATTACATGTCACTTTTAAACATGGCTACTTTCTTCAACAAACTAATTTTGCCTTAAAAGTTTGTACTAAGGGCATATGTGTATTCCAGCCAGATAATACTGTAATCCAGAGCATGTCTTCATTCCAGGAAGATTGTATCTTTGAATGTGATTCCTTGCTAGATCAGCCATGTTACTGGAAAATAATTCCTCTACATAGAAATTCATAGCTCATTAATCACAAAAATTATTTGATAGAACAAATGTAACATAGAGGAATTAGCTGCAAATCCTAACATTTTTTGTTTGTTTGTTTTAACTTTTCAAATTGTGTAAAGCAACATGTCACTGTCCATGGTTCTATCTCAAGTTGTATCCCATAGTTAGGAGGAGAAAATTACCCTAGAAAACATTCTTTGTCTGTGAATTTTCACTTTATGTAATCTTGTTTTTCTCAGTCACTTTCTCTTGTCTTTTGCAACACAGTCTACAACATTTGCATAATGTTCTATTTAATGGCTTTCTGAAAATGATAGTTTTATTATTTTTAACATGATAATAAGAGGCATATTATTTTAATAATGTAACACAGTGGTTTTGTTTAAATGTTTATATAAATAGCCATTAATTTAGCATAAACATAAAAATTACATTTAAGAAGTTTGGGTTATTCTACTTGGTGTGTTTTACAGTGAACTCAAAATAGAATATTAATTTATTAACATATATGAGCATGTGTCCATACTATGAATAAACCGATTCAAAAACACAGGCTGACTAATTAGAAAATATTCAGTTCCTATGTATATAAAATAGATATTTGGGACATTATATGTATGTATATTTTAGGTTAAAGTTTAGTTCAAAATTTACCAAGAGACATGGAAAAGTTACTTATTGTTTTTTAATTTATAAGAAGAAAAAAATAATCTGTCAAGTAATAAGATGGAGTCCTGTGGCTCTCAAAATACTCAAAATTCAGAAGTTAAAAAAATACTAATATATTTTTAAGTTAAGAAAAAATTTAAGCAATAACAAGAGTGTTATTACCAACTACTCAAAAATGTTTTATTTAAGGACAGATTTTCAAGAAATAACACACAATGGCCCCATTATATGTTGATATAAGTGGCAAGAAAGCTGAGGTACTTACAAGAAGCTAAGAAAGGATACAACTGGTGTATATTCATCCAGCCTGGCATAAACATTGAAACAAAGACCTAATTTATTAAAAAATTAGCAATCCTGTCTAAAGCAAGGTTAAGGCACAGACCAACATTTAATGCTATACCTTGACTCCTGCATGTACAGTATGGCATGCAAGTACCCACTTTCACACATACAAATACACATACACATGTATAAAGATTCTCTAAGAACAGTGTTGGCTCATGAACAGAATTTAACACTGCTCCAATAACTTCTCTTTAAGATATGACTAATTCTCTTCTTTTGTCCACTGTAAACTCTTCCATTGTTTTCTACCCAACTAATTGCAAATTGAAAAATTACAAGCTAGCAGCAATGTTTGCCAGATACAATTCCTGTAAAAGATGATACAGCCAATGAACAAAAGAAATCACAGAAAAGTATAATTCATGTGACATCATATTCACTAGGGAAGTTGATATCATGTTGAAATGACAAACTCAATTACCACTTATATTTAATAACATATTGAGGTTTGAGCTGTGTTCCTTGTCATGATATAGATTTATGGGAAGCCTTTCTGCCTGCTGTCTCATCACATGTGCTCAGTGAGCTAAGAAGGCTAAGATGAAAGTTGAACAAAGAGTGTATGCTTCCTCTGTTGTGTGTAGTTTTAATGCTACTACCTTTGTCGAGGGTCTGCCAAACTACCAGCCCTTCCCTGCTTGGGTGCCATCTGTTGTTTTTTGTTTTAATTCCACCACCTTGAGCTCTAGATCAGCCATGCTACTAGGCCCTCTTGGACTCCATTTTTTTCTACCCGCCTTTGCTCTGGGAAGTGACCATTCTACCAGCTCCCACCCAAGACCCTTGAATCCTACCAAACGTCCTTGGTCACTACCCTGTACTGGAAGCCACAGACTCCAGCTCCAGCTCCAGCTCCCCCTGAGACCTCACATGGTTCCTCCAAAGCACCACAGAAGAAACCTCTCTCCTTCTTTGCATCTGCCTTTTCCTCCTGGGACCCAGAAGTCCTGCCTGTATGTTCTAACCAGCAATTGGCTACTGGCTTGCTGGCTTACATTCTTTCTTTCTTTCTTTCTTTCGTTCGTTCTTTCTTTCTTTTGATATTTTATTCACATTTCAAAGTTTTCCATCTTTCCAGGATTCCCCTTTGGAATACCCCCCATTCCCTTCCCCTCCCCCTGCCCCTATGAGGGCATTCCCCCTGCACACCCACCCATCCACTCTCATATTCCCTCCTTGGCATTCCCCTATACTGGGGCATCTAACACCTTCAGGCCCAAGGGCCTCTCCTCCCCCTGATGGCTAACAAGGCCCTCCTCTACCACATATGAGGCCAGCACCATGGGTTACTTCATGTGTATTCTTTGGTTGTTGGTCCAGTCTCCAGGAGCATCAGGTGGTCAGGGGCCCCCAGCTTTCTTTATTGATAAATTAAGAACAAATTGGGGAGCAAGACGTTAGCATCAGGACCTCCCTCTGCACCCCTCATCTAAAACAAAATCCAACTATGTAATGTAATTATCCTCTGAACAACTCTAGCTCTTCATATTCACTGTGGGATTGTTTCCTGAATCCTTCTTTCCATGGTTGATGACAACATATTCTTTACCCTTATCCTGCATCCTTATCCTGAGAAAAGAACAGAGAACTAGGGTGTTTAGCAAGTCTGAACAGAGTTTGAACAAATAGTGCCATTAGGTAACAGACTGCACAAGACTGTCTGGTGTCTAATGAACAAGGTTTGGAAATTCAAAACGGTACAAGCTAAAGGACTAAAGTTGAAGACATGGCATATTATAGACTACTTTCTGAAAATTTTCAGAATTTTAGCTTTTGAGGGCTAGAGACATCACTCTGTTGTTGCAAATACTTGCTAATCTTACAAAAGACTGGGTATGTCTCTTAGCACCCACATGGTTCTATACTACCATCTGTAACTGCAATTCCAGGGGATCTGATACCTTCCTCTGACCTCTGTGGGGACAAGGCTTGCACAGGATGTCATATAGGCAAACATTTACATCATGAAGTAAAAATAAATTAAAAAGTAAATAGAAAGAAGTTTAGATTCTATAACCTGTGAGATGATAAAATACATTTATTTAATATTTGGTAGTTTAATTTCCAGTTATTTTAAATATTGAGGTCTGCTTTGGTATGTAAAATATGGACCTCAGTCCCTTGTCTAGGGTTCTGAAATCAAATACTAACTAATCTTCAAATTGATCCTGACTTATATATGACTTCTAATATAGGCAAATCTAAAGCTCCATTAAATAACAAGAAGGCAATAAACAAAATAACAACAAAAAATGGATATCTAACTATAGGGTTCCCTGATAAGAGATAATGTGTGAAATATATTGTTAGGATACAAAAATATGGACAAATATCAAGATAAGCCAGTTATTTCTTCAAAGCGAATACTTTCAATTGTGAGTACCATTTCCTAAAATTTTCCAACTAAAAATACCTTGAAAACTATTGAACGTGGAGTCCTTGCTGAGACAGTAAAATCATAAGTTTGTGATTAGTTGGGAACACAAAGTGAGAAACTATCCTGATAGACAAGATCAACAAAGCAATTCTAAGCCCATCGACTGAGTAAGAAAATACTTAGTAGTTTGTTGAAGATTATGAACATCATTACTTTATTCTAACTGCTAATAACAAGCTCACAAATGAAATATTTCACTTAAACTATTCTTGTGTTTCTGGTTATATTTTTGTAAATTAAACAATAATATTTTATATTCAAATCTATATCTAATACACAAGTATAAAATTGTTTAAAATATATTCTATATTGTTGGGGCTTATGTAACAGTCATAGAATTCATTTCATAGAATTATTTCTTTTAAACTCCTGAAAATATATGACATTGACTAATATATATTTTGTTATAATAAATGTTAATGTGCATTTTAATAAAAAAGATATAAGTGGATTAGCAAATAATAAAAACTAGAAGCTTTATTAAAAGAGAATTTAGAACAATGACAAATAATTTATATGCAAACAATAAAATGATGGCATATTTCCTACAAAGCTGTATTTCATGAAAGGCAAATAAAATCCAAATATATCATTATAGGCGTAAAAAATATTGAAAACTAATGAACTCTCCATGACAGTAAACCTCTTCTTGAGAAAAACATCTGTGAAAATGACTGTATTTTATATTTCTCAGCCATTTCATTAGTTCATAGAGATATTTGTTCTCTTGCTTTTCTAGAAGATATTTAATTAATAAGATAAAATTATTAATAACTTTGACTTTTTTCAGTTTAGTTACATGTCTAAATATAATGATTAAAAATAGAAGTAAGTACCAACAATTATGTCTATCATTTTGTGGCAAATATGAATTTAGCTATTATTTTTTTATTGCTAAGTAAAATAAATTTTATTTTAAAAATTAAATTGATTGAGAGCACTTTTTAAAAATCTTAGGCTTAAAACAACTGCAAGCCTAGAATATCAATGATTCAGAAAATGGAATATGAAATAGAGGGAAACTTCCTTTGCCACAAAATGCTAGGACTCCAGGCCATGAGCATGCCATCAAATCTCAAGCCACTTCTCAGTATACTACACTAATACAAAGCAAATGGACAATATATAACACAGTTACCTCCACTCTTCAGAAGAAAGCAGCCCTTAAAAACAAATGGGATTTATTTTAGAAAAATACACACTAACCCCTAGACCAGGTAGGACCTAAAAATCCTACTTTGAACAGCCAGAGCTCATAATTTATAGTAGATCCCTTCTTGAATATCTGTTATTTACAGTGTTTGAAGAACAACAGTCAAGAAGTTTGATGTGTAACTCAATTGTAGCATGCAAGTGTAGCAAATTGAATGCTCTGTCCTTAATTCTGCTACCACTAAAGACAAAGAAGTGCCTGGAGAGATGGGTCAGCAGTTATAATCACACACTTTTTTGCATTGGACCCCAGTTCAAGCCCCAGAAATCTCATGCAGCTCACAACAGCTGTCACTCCAGCTCCAAATAATACAATACTCTCTCCTATTTTCCGCAGATACCTGCACACATGGCATATAGTCATACAGACACAGATACATACACACACACAAGCACATACACCCAAATACACATACATACACTGACACCCACAGGTATAAAAAATTAAAATAATCCTTACAAAAATAAACTAAGTAATCATATAAGAGTAAACTTTGCCTTTGTGTCCATGTTTTTGTGCATGATTTTGTGCATCCTTTGATGAGCTTTTGAATCATGATAGCCACATAAGTAGAATTTAAGAATAGTATGCAAGAGACAAACAAAGGTAATGTATAAATGAGATAGTATATAATAAATAGTATTCAGATCTGCAGGCATATATCTTCAAGAATAGCAAGTGTATCACTATCTATTGGTCTGTGTTTAAAAGAATCTATAAATGTGAGGATAATCCTTGTAAAAATGTCCAGAATTGTCTTATGTAATAGAAGAATCTTCAAGTAATTCAAAGAATGAATATTGTATAAGTGAACTTGAAAATTTTTCCTGCCTACACTTTCACATAAAATACCATATATTTACTTTTTACCTAAGTGGAATCATATGTCATAAAGTTGAACAGAAACTAAAGCATGCCTTTGCCCATTATTCTCATTGGGAACAACCTCCATACTCTTAGACAGTAGAGGAGCTACAGAATGCAAATGGAATTAATTTGCATATCTCCCGGTGGCCAGGTTGTCCACCATAAACCAACTCATTCCATCAAATTATATGTTCATTGATGGTGATTTTAATATTAAATCCATTGGTGATTTTAAAATCCTTATAATCCTGGCACCTGTCCATGAATGGACCCACTAACTGAGGGTCAACACTTCACAAAGGAACCTTTGGAACCATCACATCACTTAACTGGAACACAGATCAGATTGCCTCAAAATTTGTGATTGCAGATTGATCACTTAAAATGTGTGTGTATTTGTGTGTGTGTATTCATGTGTTCACACATGAATGGAGGCCTGAAAGTGTATCAGATTCCTTAGAATTAGAGTTATGGGTTGTTTGACCTGCTTGATGTCCAGGGCATGGGTTCTCCATCTTTGATTCTATTATTAAACAAGTGCTCTTAATAACTGAGCTGTTTCTCCAGCCTCAGGTTGATGTTTCTAACAAGGAACAATGCTGAATCTGAGATTTCCCCATCCCTTACAAGAGGTTTTTATTTTTGTCTTTAAGGGCCACTGCATTGTTAAATTCTGTGGGGTTTGAAAAATGTTCAGTGCTTTGTTTTACCATTGCAAGAGCTTAGGAGGAGTTTAATTTTCCTAAAATAAGCATCCCACAAGCTGTTTTATTAACTTAGACTCTTAAATCTCTGTGGCTTTCTCAGAAAGCTATATGATTGGAATCAAGCAGTCAGTACTCTTGGAAAAATTACTGTTTTTATTTACCAATGTATGTTTAAGATCTATCCATATGGGTCAGGCAGACAGTTCACTTGCACGAAGTGTGGTTGTTGTAAAACCCTGTTAACCTAAATTAAAATTTCAGAACCACCATAAAAGTGAAAGGTAACTAACTCCACAAAATTTTCTTTTGAATTCTACATAGTTACTTCTTCATTCTTACTTAGTGTAACATGGTGGAGTACACGCACACATAACATGAATGCTTAATAATAATGAAATAATTTTTTAGAAAAATATCTGCCCATATCGTTTTGTGGTATAGAATTTTGTTGTTTTTAATTGTGAATAATATTCAATTGGATGATATGCTACTGTTTATCTGTTTTTCTGTAAAAGTGTATGTTGCTTACAGATTGGTAAATATGACTAATGTTGATTCAAGCATTCCTACACAGGGATTTGTGGACTTGCATTTTCAAAATGAGCTGAGCAAATACCTCTGAGGGTGAGTACTGAGATGCTCACTGAGCTGTAGTTTGTAAAAATTTCCTACTGCCTTCTCAAGTTTTATCACTTCAACATCCTGCCAGAAATTAATTTGTTTACCTAGTACTTTGATGAACATTGTTTTCATGCATGTTCATAAAAAGGTTTTGTAATTTTTTAAACAGTCTTTATATTGCTCACGTTAATAAAATTCTGTCCTCATTCACAGATAAAATCACATACACATGTACACACACACACACACACACATATATATATATATATATATATATACACATACATGTACAAAATATGTGTATATACTTAAGAGGTATAGGTCTTACGTCTCTTGGTCTTTTTCCTACTGTGATTTTCACTACTTTGTCTTTGAAGAATTATTCATCCTATTCATGACACTATATCTGTAGACACATAACTGTTCTAAGTGGCTATCTTCTTCTCAAAGTCCATGGAGAAGTTCTCTTGATCTTTTTCAAAAATTATTTTTGCATAGTGAGAATTCATTAGACCCATGTATCATCTCTCTGTCTATCTGTTTATCTATCTATCTATCTATTGATCATCTATCATCTATCACCTATCTGTACATGTATCTATTTATCTCTGTTTTGTCTTTATCCCATCTCTCTTTCCTTCCCTCGTGTGTTCCAGTTTCTTTTCCTTTCCCATTCCTTCTATTTGCACTATACATTTATTGAGCTACTGCAGTGTTTACACAAGAACCAGGCTATATTTCATTGAAATACTCTACCTTATTTCCTTCCTATTAGTGATTCTCTAGGTTAATTCTTCTTTCCTATTCCTTGTTTCTGTCTTAACTAAACCTTTCTTTAGTTTCCTAAGAGATGAGAAGCAACTAAGAACCTTCTTACATTTCTGTCCTCTAGCAAAAACATATCTAAAATGCTGCCTCAAAGTCCCGGTCCTGTTCTGTCAATGTCTATTCTCCTGCTTGCATTGATGTGATGTGTTACATCTTTTATTATTTAAATATTTTTAAATAAAAATTAATAAAAATTATTTTAAATATTTCCCTCCATTCTTACTTGGATGGGTCCTGACAGAAAGTTTACTGTCAATCTCTTTCTATAGATAAGGTGCCATTTCCTTCTCAGAATTTTCTTTTGGTTTGATTTTCTGCTGTTGAGTTTGCTGTTCACTAGGTTGTCTTATTTTTTCTGCTGTTAATTACCCTGTGGTGTGCCGTCTTCTTTCTGCTTGGAGGTTTATTATCTGTCATTATTTTTGGTGAATGTTGATGTTCTGTTACTTCAAATAATTTGTTCATCTCCACTGCTTCTCTTTATTCTTTGTGCTTCAAATTTTGCATTAAAACCTTTTTACAATATCCCACAGTCCCTACAGGTTCAATTCTGTCACTTTATTTCATTTATGCTTTGAGATTTAGTTTGACATAATCCACTGTACTACTTGGAAGCTCTCTGTTCTCTTCCTTATCTGTGTTGAATCTATCTTGGAGCTTATTTCTCTATTGTTGATTTCAAGACATATTATTTTTAATTATATGTATGTTTCTGTTTCTCTGTTTATCTGTCTGTTTCTGTACATAGATTTATGCACATGAATATGTGCATCTGTGCAGACCAGAGTACCCAATACCTTCTGGAGTTTGAATTAATGGAGAATATCAGCTACAAAACATGGATACTGGGAACCAAACATAGGTCACTTGTGAAAGCAATAATCTTTCTTAACCATTGACCATCTCTCTAGCACCCTTTCTTGGTGTTTTAGATTTCTGACCTTTTTGTCTGAGTTTTCCTCAGCATATCATTATTCTTGCTCACATTGTAAACTATCTACACTCACATCTGATTTTTATGAGTAATTACAATATTAATATAAGGGGTTTCTCTGTGTGTTTTTTCCTTTAATCCTCATCTAATTACAGCATCTATGTGACTTTTCTGCTTGCTTTGTCTGATCACACTGTTAGTTGCCTTTCAATTCAATGCATCAGGAAGTTTTCAGCTGGAAGTCAGAATGCTTGTGGTACCTACTAGCAGCAATAAAAACTGCACCTCTACATTTGCATCAAAGCTATTAGGTCGGACTGGATCACCAACCAAAGAATACACATGGAGGGACCCATAGTGCTGGCCACATATGCGGCCGAGGAGGGAGGGTGTTAGATCCTGCAATATAGGAGAATGCCAAGGAGGGAAGCCAAGAATTGGTGGGTGGGTGGGTGGGTAGTTGGCAGAATACCCCCATAGTGGCAGGGGGAGGTGGAGGGAATAGGGCGGTTCCAAAGGGGAGATCTTGAGAGAGGGAAACATTTGAAATGTAAATAAAGTATGAAAAAAAGCGCTATTAGGTTGGATGTCTACTTAAATTTTTTCTGTATCAAAAAGACTTTCATTTTTTTTAAAGGTTCTTTCTGTTTGCTTGTTTGTTTGGGTTTTATTTTGATTTGCTCTCCTACCCACCTCTTGATTTTGGTCCTAAGTCTTTCTCAATCAGTCTGTAAAAGGTATAGCTTAAATTATTCCTCTAAGACACTGCTACACTGTAGCTCTGTTCATTGGCAGAACATTGTATGGTATACAAAGAGTTCTTCAGTTCTGTAATGGTCTAATCATACCTGCTACAAAAAGAAGCTTCTTTGATAAGAGTTGAGAGCAACACTTAACTGTGAAGAAAGAGGTAGTTATTTAGAATACAGTTAGGGATTGTGCTGATTTAGCTGAATAACAGCAAGAAGCTCTTCTCAAAGATCCATGACTACACTAGCCCTGGGAAGTTAGGTAAGTTGTTTCCAGTAGTAAGTGTGATGTTTCTTCTCTTGAGTAAGTCTTAAGTGCAATTAGGCTGTTGTTAGTTTATTGCCAAGATATACATGCCACTATGGCACCTTCTGGGATATTTTGCCATGTGTGTCTTTGTTTTTGTTCATAGGCAGCACGTCTGGGTGGAGCTATTGGTTGCTTCCTTCCCTTGGCAAGTTGCATAGCACTAGCTGGTACCATGAAAACTAGTCTTCAGGGAGGAGGCTTTTAGGTTAGAACCAGGTTCTATTTCCTCGGTCCTGTGCAATGTGTCTGAAACAAGAGGCACTCACTTTTTACCTCTGGCAGGCAGCCAAGGGTAGTAGCAATAGACTCTAACAAAAATTTAAAGGGGTTTTTCAAGCTTAGTACTGGGATTTTGCTAGATACTCCACAGCTTGTATAACCCCAGTATATATGTGTTATCTTTATAAAAACAGATAGTACCTGAGAGTTAGCAAAAATTTCCCTATTTCTTCTTTTACTGGTCATATACATACATATGATACTATTATTAATCCTTAAGCTATGGTCTATAGATACATTACATGAAGGTTCATTCACATTAGTTAACATATTAGTTCAACACATATTATTTTTTTGAGCCATGATACTAAAAATGTATCCATTTAGCAATTCACTCTTAAAAATTGTTTTTAAAATTTATAAAAACATATGTGTACTTAATTGTTATAAAAACTTAAAGGGAATTTAATATTTAAGAACTAATAGCTATGTGAAAGATTAAAAATATAATTTAACTGGTATACTTTTGCTTGCAATAAAATATGCACACATAATAAATTAATGAATTAATATGCAACATCTCAGGCACTAGGAAATATTATGATCTAGTAGACATGATATTGAAGTCATTTCAATGATAAAGATATGTAGTAAATTTTTCAAGTATTAGATACAATGTTAATTCATTTTAGTTACTGTAGGTAACTGCTCTTAAAAATAACGCATCCATTTATACATAATTATCATTTATAATGCCCCACAAATCATATTTCATCCTTGTGTTGTTTGTGGTACTTTTAAATGTCCATGTTAAAATGCAAAAGGGCCACATGGTTCTCATGCCATCTCACCCCTTTCAAGTTCCATCTGACTCATTTTCTCCATGAAGCCAATGTTACCTCAGGTGTTAGGTAGGTACACCTAATATTTATTTACTTTTATTGAGGTATGGCTCTATTAACCACTTGAATATGAAGAAGCAAACTTCAGAACATTCTTGAGAAACCATGCTTTTAAATGAAGTAATTGACAGGACAATCTTATTCTAAGCCAAGCAAAGTGTTAGTGTGGGAGATTTCCATGCCCAGGGTTCACTATACTTCTTCTATGGTTTTGCTCCTGTTTTGGCAACTGTTTTTTAATCTGTCCTCTCCCTGCCTTGTGTATGATTGTGTAACCTCTTTAGGAGGCCTCAGTTATAAAAACACATCCCTGCTCCCCACCAGTTGATTGTTAGTGCCCTAAATCCTTTGCAGTTGATCCATAGTTTAGTATAAGTACATTTTCCCTACTTTATATTTCTTCCCCATTGCAGTAGAAGCCCCAAAACCAAGAATTTGTAAGATACTCTCAGTGAGCCACTGAACCCCTACAAGCTGTTTAGTAATGTATCATCTGCTTCTTCGTTACCCATTTCTACTCTGAAAACTTCTTTATCTAGAATCTTACAGAAAAAGTTCATTTCATGATCCTTCTGCTTAAGCCTAAAAAACATTTAGAGACATACAGGAACATACTGAGGCCTCAGATGAACAATGGTTTCCATAACAGAAGAGCTTCAATCCAAATCAAGCCCTGACTTCTCTCTCATATACTTCATACAATCATGTTCACTTCTGTAATTGGTTAGGTTCATCAAATATGCTCTAAGGGTAGTACTGTCTAGTAACCCCATTTCTTCACTTTAGTCTTCACCCTTCGTCCTACTGTGGTCTCAGGTGAACTCACTGGGAGTTCAGGTGAGGAAGTCAGCAGTCCCACTGTGTGCTCAAATGAGGAAGTCAGCAGTCCTGCAATGCTTCTCTATTTTGTAACTTCATGAATATCAATAAACGCCTCTTTTGTTTTGAACATTCATTTCATGAAGTCATTCAATGATCTTCAGATTACCTATTTTTTAGCAAGAGTTACTTAAAAACTTTGAATGTCATTTTATCTTTTAAAAAATGTAAAACATTTGCTGTCCCCTTGAGGTCACTAACAGGAGTTATTTTTGCATTCTTTCCTCTTTGAATTAAAGGTTTATAAGTAAATAGACTAAACACCTTTAACCCAGAGCACAGATTGGCAAAAGTATATTTCTAGGGGGAGTATGGCCTGGTGGGTGCCTGCTGTTCTATCTTAAGAATATCTTTATTATATAAATGGCCATAAAAGCAATATTTTATCACATACAAAATTTTAAGGATTCATATTTGTGTGTCTGTTGTGGGTAGAACTCTGTCATCTTCAAAAAATGCTTTGAATCCTCTATGCATCCTCTATTAAATGTGAATATTTCTAGAAAAAGTCCTTCTTGGTATGTTGATATGGCTTCACACTATATTAGTGTGGGCACTCAATTTAAGGATCCATTTTCATTTTAGAATCTGGAACCAGACAAAATACCATAATGAAGATGATGGCAGATGTGGGAGTTATATAGCTATAACCCATGGGATGCTAGGATGGTAGGCAACTACCAGCAAGTCAGTGAGACGCACAATGCCCTCAGCTTGGTGATAGACTTCTGGAGTCTAGATTTGTGACTCTGTTGTTTGAAGCTACATAGTATGTGTAAATTTATTCAGGTGGATGTAGAAAGCTAGCTTAGTAAGTACAGCATATAAGTGAAGTAGAGTTGATAGAGCCATGCTCATTCATTCTATATAATACAAAAAGTTTTCATACAATGACAGGCTGGACATGTAATAAGGACCATCATTCCTACAAAGCCTAAAATGTTTATTTTCTGATTCATTTCCAGACTATGTGTGTAGAATGTTGCAGAGTTGAGGTCAGGATGCATACCTTTAGATCTGGGGTTTAAGACGAGCATGAGATTCACGGGATGAAAAGGAATCTTGAGTTCTCTTACAAACAAAAGAGTAAGTTTAAGGTTTAATAAATATGCAAATAATTGTTCAAATAACATGTTTCTATTGCTACAATATATATTAATATTGACAGATCATATATATTTTTTCTATTTTTTGCATTTAAACTGTGCCATAGGATGTACCACATACACACAAAGTAAGATGATGCTTCTCCTTGGCTTATATTAGAAATCATGAAAAAGTAGGGAATCTGAATAAGGTTGATTAAAAGCAATGTCATAAGCCTGTCTCTACCTCCATAGGAGGCCTAAGATCCAGCTTCTCGATTCATGTCAGTTTTAATCATGTTACAGAGGCCTGCCACAGTGCAGATTCTGAAAGGTACTATCAATTACCTGAAAATCGAAATACTAGTGCTATTTGCCTCAGGCCTTTACTCTGCACTAACCAAGAGTTGGGAGCATAGTAGAGCAGTCATGCTGCCAAGTGATCACCTCAAGCCATCTTTACATATTCCACCTCTTGGGCTGATTATCTATCTCCGAATGATGGTGTGGGTGACAAAGAACAGCTCCTAAAGGCTGTTTCTGCAATCAACTAGCCAATACAGTTAAAGCGTATTACCTGAATTACACAAAAATTAAAAAACAAAAAATGCCTCTTCGAGAACAATGATTATGGAAGGAGAAAAAAGTCTTACAAAATCTAACTGTAACAGAGAGAGTATGCCTCACATACCTGTGGTGTTGCCACCTACACACGTGTTTAAATTTTTGGTTCAGGATCTTTACTTTTCTAGAACATTTGTGGAAATATGCCTTCAAGGGATGCCAATAAGTTTTTTTATCATTGTTACCACAGAAACTTGAGAGAGGAAGGATTTACTTGGGTTTATAGTTTGAGGGGATGGGGTATATCACAGTAGGGGAGGTTTGGAGGCAGATAGGCTCATGGTGGTCTGAGCAGCTAGTAGCTATGGTTGGGGAGCTTTCTTGTGTTTAGACAGGTTAGGTAGAGAGGGGAGTCCAGATATCTAGCTGTAGATCTCCTTATACCATTTTTATTACATATAGGACTCCATCCTATAGGTGTGTTTCTGGACTCATTAAAGGCAGGTCTTCCATCTAAATTAACCTGTTTTGTAAATACCCTCACATCACACCTTCATTTGTGTCTTAGGTGGTTTTTAATCCAATAAGGTTGACATGTGAAATTCACTAAAACAGAACAGAAGGGTATATTCTTTTTGGAAAAAAAAAATGTTCCCCAACTAAAATAAAGGCAGTGAGCTTCCTGTAGTGACATTTAGAAATATTACTTATGGAGACATTCTATTTTAGGAAAATAACGTAATTTCTATATGGAGAGGAAGATGGGCAGGCTTGGCTTACATCCATCAGTACGCTTACATGATATGGTGGTCTGCTGAATTTCTGCCTTTTCTCCTGTAGTCTGTTGCTTATCTCAGGTATGTAGTTATCATTAATCACTCAGTCTGTACCTTTTATTCTGCTGCTGTGATAAAACTCTTAGCACACTGGTGAAGAAAGTGTTAATTTCAGTTTGCACATCTATGTGACAGAGCATTATTGAGAGAAGTCAGAGCAGTAACTCAGAACAGAAGCTTGAACCAGAAACCATGCTGCTCCCTAGCCCAATTTTTAGCTCATGCTTAACTTGCTTTTCTTATAGCCAAGGACCACATTCCCAGAGATTGCAGATCTCACCATGGGCTTGGTCCTCCTACATCAACCAATAGTCAGAACAATGTCCCAAAGCCATGCTCACTGGCCATTTCTCTATTGAGAGTTCCTCTTTCCAGGTAACTCTGGCTTGTACCAAGTTGACAATCAAAACTACCCAGCATATCATCTAGTCACTCTTTTGAAAGGGCTCAGGGGTCCCGCACTACATAGTTACTATTGCTATATCATTTACTGTCTCTAATAAACTTTGACTCAGAGGCCTCTCTTTTTACAACTGTGTGTGTCTGTTTTATATCAGATACTGTGGGTAGTGTTATAATAAAATACTGAACCAAGGAACTCAAGGAAGGAGAGGAGTAATTTTTTTTTTTTAGTTTACAGTTTTAGTGGAGGTACAAAATTGGGGGAATATCAGGACAAAACAAATGTAAAGCTACCAATCACATTGGTCAGCTAACAGAGGGAGATTGATGCTAATATTCAGATATTTTCTTCTTTGGCATTTAGTCCTGTGCATGATTTGGCCTACATTTAGACTGTGTTTAGAATTTAGCAAGCACCCAAGTTTAGAATTTCCAACTCAATTTACTTAATCAAAACAACCCCTCAAAGTCATGCCTAGATATGTATCTGGTTAGGTTTGGGATTAATGTTAACTCCCAGTTGTATGTGTGTATGTGTATATGTGCACAAGCTATGTTAGGCAGACATGTTAGGTTGTCAAAAAAATTAGGTCATTTCATAGTACCTTTTTAACTTTACTGATTTTATGAAATATTTGAGATAAAGCAAAGCTAAAATTTACTTTGTGCTTCTGAAATTCAAAACAATTACTGTCTTTCATGTCAACTGCCAGTCCTACCTATACTGGAGTTGTTGGCAGTCTTTTGCCTGTGTACAGTGGGAGAATTCAAGACCCCTAGTAACTACAAAAGTGTATCTCTAAGATAGTCTTTCTGGGATATGGAATCCATGTTTATTTGGGGCAGCTGAGGATCTGTTAGATACCTATTGGGATTCTAAATATTATTGGTTTAGCACTACAATGGAAAGATAATACTTCCCCAAAATAAGAAGCAACCTTCAATAGTAAAGGGAAGATGTTTTAAATTACCACCTGACTCTGTGTGCTAGGGTGAAATAATTCAATAGATTGATTAGCATATTTCCCAGAGTCCTTCAATGGATATCCTCCCTTCTTTATCTACAGCATGCAAAGAGTCTTTATGGCCCTTTTTGTACTTCTTGTCATTTTACTCTGTCCCAATGAATCTCTGGGGAAAACACTGTTCAGTCCCCAATTCACTTGAACTAGAATCTTAGCCCTTGCTCCTGGCACATAAAGCCAGCCATATTTCATAGTCAAGTTTGTAAATGATGACCTTAAACAGAGCAGTTGTTACTGCTTATTTCCCCTGATTTATATATATATATTTTCTGTTTAAAGAGCTCTGTTGCAATGCAGAGCTCTGAAACCAATCCAAGCATGTTCTACTTTGATACCAAATAGCATTAATTCAGATTAAAATGTTGATTTTCTCTGTATCACTGTTTGGTCTTAACCCATAAACCTTATTACAGGGGACTGAGTTATCACTCCTAAACTAAATTATTCATCCTTTATGTCAACATTTAAAACTGAATTCTGCATGCTTATTTTCTTCTAATTTCAAACCTTTTGATGTGTTATGTTGATTTGTTACCACAACAATCACTGTTTTTACTGGTTTTTGTATTTATTTACATTTGAAATGTAAATAAATAAAATCTCTTCTCCACAAACCCCCTATCCCTTCCTCCCTCTCCTGCCTCTATGAGGATGCTCCCCCATACACCCACTCCTGCCTCAGCATCATCCTAGTATACCCTACACTGGGAGCCTCCACAGGACCCAGGGGGCTCTCCTCCCAGTGATACTGGATAAGGTAATTCTCTGCTACATATCCAGCTGGAGTCATGTATTCCTCTAGTGTGTACTGTTTGGTTGGTGGTTTAGTCCCTAGGAGCTTTGGCTGGAGGGGGGGGCTTAGGGGGTCTGGTTGGTTGATATTATTGCTGTTCTTATGGTGCTACAAATTCCTTCAGCTCAGTCAGTCTTTGCCCTAACTTCTCCATTGGGGTTCCTGCACTCAGTCTGATGTTTGGCCACATGATGCACATCTGTATTGGTCAGATTATTGTTGACATTGTATTGGACAGATGTATTGGCAGAGCCTCTCAGGGGACAGCTTTACCAGGCTCCTGTCAGCAAGCACTTCTTTGCATCAGCAATAGTGTCTGGGTTTTGTGTCTGCAGATGGGATGAATCCCTAGGTTGGGGAGAAACTTTTAAGAATAGAATTTAAGCCCTTCTATTGGTCATTTGAAGACTTATAACATTTGCCACTATTTCTTTTAGTAAGTGGAAAATGCAGTAGTCTGTGCCACACCAACCTGCATTCATTCTTTGTGCTCTTACTCAGTCTAATTCACTTTTCTCGTAACAGGGATCAAAAGTACCACCTTCTACAAAACTATTCTAACATAAGTTCTCATCCTTGCTTATGATCACTGCCATTGCAACTGCCCTGAAGCTCTATCTGCTTGTGGTTATTTGAGTTCCTCCTATGATCTTAAGAACTTTTAATTATTAAACTGATTCACACATTTATATAATGAAGTTTATCAGTTTCACCACCCATTCTCTCTCTTACCTCCCTCTCCCCTGCTGGAACCCTCCTATTCTGTAAATTACCCTCCTATATTCATGTTTTCTTTATGTATCCTAACTGTCAGATTTTATTAAAGTGCTAGTGTGGACAGTTGGTAATTTATCAGACATTTATCAGAGGCTACACTAATGAAAAAAATGACATATACATATTTTGTTTTGAAACATTTCTATTTAGGTCCTTTATCTAAGTTTTGATTATACTATGGCAATTATAATATGCTCATGTGTGTATGGGATCTATTTGTCATTGTTTGTGTTCTATGTTAATTGTTGTGTCCTGCACATAAGACTGAGGGATCCTGTCCTTGGTTAGTTCTAATTGGTAAATAAAGATGTCATAGCCAATGGTTAGGCAAAGCAGGCAGAGGCAGGATTTTTAGGGTTCCTTGGCAAAGGACTGGGGAGGAAGGAGGAAGGGAGACCCACCATGAAGGGAGCAGAGGAGAAACACCACACTTAAAAGGTGGAGGACTGAGAGACAGCCAACATATGAGAGCCAGGAAAAAGCTGAGCCAGGAGGGCTTCCCAATGGGGTTCAGGGCAGCAAGGATGGAATGCAGATTTTAACAAGTAATAACTCGGAAATATCCAACGGGGCTAGTTTAGCCACAGGGAGGTTAGGAAGTGGCCCAGCCATTGAGATGTTAGGGGCATATAAAAATATAAATGCTGTGTATATGAGTTTTTTATTCAAGAATATAAAACATTGGGGCAGGTAGGAAGAATGCTCTGCTGGGATGGATTGGAGTAGCGATAACTGGGTTCATTTATAAATGGCATGCAATGTGTAAGCAAGAATTTACTCTTAAAAGCTAATTGGAAATTTCCAAATGGAATATACATGCCATGCTTTAGGATTGGGAGGTGGGGAGAATTGGTTTCTTTGCAGAGCTGCACAGTTTTTGCCCAAGCTGTGTGGGTTTGGGACTAATACAAAAGACTTGCTAGTTTGACATACATAATTCTGGGGTTCATGGCTTAAGACTGAGACACATGCAGGCTGACTCAGGATATGGCCTAGTGATTCAGCCAAATGCTCTTTTAGGTTCTACAAGAACTTAAGCCTCTAATGCTAAGGGCTCCTTATGGGAGAAGGCAGATAACAAATAACAGGCAGCTTCTACTGAGTAGAAGTCAGGCTGCTGAGATCAAGTCTAAATAAAATATAAAAATGGAGGAATTGATGGCAATTCAAGAAATCTATGCTATAGCAAGCAACTGGGTTCTTTGAACGTGGGCTCCACAGGAATTCTGGGATTGCTTAGCCTAACATACCACACTGTCAACCTGAAAATAGGTTTATACAGTAAATAGAAGGGCTTTGATTAAAGTTAAATAGTAAAGGATATTAATTAAACTCATATAAAGAGAAAGGTGATATATACTCACAAAAGTATTAATCCATAGAAGGGAGAATGAATGAAAATTGCTTAAGTGTTTTTAAGTATGTATAGACAAATAAATAAATACAGGCCTTTGATCTCAAAAAGGGTGGTAAGGGGCAAAGGAAGGAGATTGGGAAGAGTCCTTCCTCAACAGATAATAAAAATTAAGATTTCTTTAAGTGCTTTAAATTGTTTTAATTACCAAAATGCAGAGGATTATAAGTTTGGTGGTTATGCTATTAGAAATCCTCTATGACAGGGGTAAAAATAATGCAGGCTAAAGAAAATTGAGGCTGCTACTTTAAATCAATCTATATGTTTGATGATTCTTGGGTAGGGTTCGACCAAGGATGTGCTACTTTGGGAGAGAGGCTCTTAATTTGGGTTGATAGGAAAGAAGAAAGGGCGTTGGGCCCTTTCCAATGTGATATGGATCAAATATGATAGGGGAGACCTCCCACCCCCCAAAGATCATGGATAGCAGACAGGAAAAATAATTAAGGAAGACCAAACAGGAAAGACAACATGATTTACTGATTCCTTCACATGGGAACAGCTCTAAAACTGGCTTAGACATAAAAATGTCTCTAGCCAAAACTTCAGCTAGAATTAGCCAATAACTCTTGTTGATTATGGAATCCTTAAGAATCATCACAACATCCTTCACATGGCATGAAGGATGATTTATTACATTTTGTTATTGATAAAATTAACTCATAAAAAATATAACTATCTTTCACCTGCTCAAATAGAGAACATAATTTCATCTTTGACTGATCTGTGCACCTTGCACATTCTATACCATTAGGAGCCAGGTCCTAACACCCTCCTTGGAATCTGCCTGAGCCTCCACACTGTCCTTGGGAATCTGAGAGTTTCTGAGGACCAGTTATGTTTGCACAAGATAAGCTGGAGATGCCTGGAGCCAGGATCTTCACACTGTTCCTGGGAATCTGACCCTAGTGACCTTCCGAGAGCTAGTTGTGTTTCCTCAAGACTAAACTGTCCTTCCCACCTCCTGGAAATAGACCTATCATAAAACAGTTTGATACTGGATGGTCTGGCTTGTTAAACCATGACAGCTGGGGGGCCATAAGCCTCCTTTCCCCTCCCCTCTACATTCCTTTTTCTTTAAAAGCAAACGTGTGTAAAAAATAAAGTGAGACCTAGACGGAACTTTGCCTAGCCTCCCTCCTCTCTCTCGCCCGTTTTTCTTTCAGGCTTAGTCCTCCTCGATCCTCGCGAATAAGTCCTGCAGGTCGGGACACTATGCAAATATCTTTATAGAACTAAAAACTTGGTTATAAGATTCTTTGGTTGCAGAATGAAACATCAAGATCCAGCTCTGGCAAGATTCATTCTCAGGGACTTGCTGTTCCAACTCCTGTCCTGATTCTGCCTCCTGATGCTTTTTCCAGAGAGTTGTTTCCAGAACAGCTTCATGAATAGCTACTGACTCCCGATGAACTTGGTTCATCCAGCCTTTCAGATAGATCCAGTCAGAACTTCAGTCAAGCCCTGAACGTTCTTAAACATACAGAGACTAGATAACAAATGCTAAAGCTATCTATCTTAAATATAACCATTTTTTCAATTTCCTACCCCTCCCCATATATATATATATATATATATATATATATATATATATATA